>MJUT01015184.1:129709-164332 GCA_002080005.1 Gigantidas platifrons | reverse complement strand
GTGCGTAGCGAAGAACAAGCTAAAAAAGTTCCGAAAATCTTTCCGACCAATGAAATAACTCGAAACAAAATATGCACGGTAAACCTCCTGAAACGATACGAGTGGAGGAAATTTGGATATGTCGTCAAGAATAAACTTGAATTTCAACAATAAATATGTGTTGTTCGTACGTATCAACTAGATAGGAATGAAGGGAAATCATTTTTGAGACGAGAACAAGCGGAGATCCTTTTGAAAACTGGCGCGTTGTTGTAAAATATCGAGTCGAAGCGAGGATTCCCTCTTCGTATTTTGACGATTGTTTCTTACCTTTAGGTTTATTTAAGTAAAACGGCAGCTGGACCTAGAAACAAAATAGTTAGTAGAACGAGAAAGTTGTAACACTAAATGTTGTAAAATATGGATATATGGCTCTAAGATGTACTTCCAGACAAAGATCCATACCATAATCGCGGGAGGGACCAAATGAGGAAAAAGGGGGGGGGGTCCGGAATACGAGTGCCTGTGCTATTTCCCCGGTCATTCCACGCGTATAAATCTACGAGCAATGATACTAACAAGGATCTGCCATCTTGAAAATGTGAAACAATACACAAAAATATTTAAAAAGCTTACATTGAACACTTATTCTAGTTAAATTGTATCAAACTTGAAGCGTACACGAAGCCAAATAACGTCTAACCTTTACGTTTCAAACTGGAAGTCTTCATATGACGCCAATACGACGATTCCGTGATAAGACGTTCTCCTGACTTGGAGGAAGAAATCGTACCACCGATCACGTGACTCCATAAAAAATCGAGGCATTTTTAGCAGTAGACACTGCAGGTAGAAATGGATCGAGGAAAACGATTTCAAAAGTCATCCAGTAAATATTGGTGCGTGGTTCCGGGGTGTACATCTGAAAGCAGGAAGAAATCCAATCTGGAAAAATATGTTACATTTATCCCATTTCCGACAAAGTTGAAAGACCACAGGCCATTTTGAACTACAGATGCCTAGATTTTAGTCACGTGGTGATGGAAGTCACATGACGGTATTATCTGAATACCAGTATCCCGGAACCGACGTATGACGTCATGTTAGTTATGTTCCAAAGTAGTCAATAACATTTCGCAGATTTTTTTTCAGTTTACAATCATGTCCATTGTTTGAGAATCTCCTTGGGTATTTCTTTAATAGTATTTAGCGTAGAAAAGAAACACGATGTCCAAGAATGAGAATTATAGGGATTAAACACTGTGTTTTTAGGAAATTATACATAGATAATTTCCTAAAAAGCAGTGTTTAATCCTATATTAATTAGGCTCACATTGCCTATGAATCAAATTTCTCACTTACTCATTATTAAAAAAAAATAATGAGTCAAATCAGTAACTAATAGGGTAAATTATTTAAATAAAAGTCGGTTTTTATCTGTCAGTTTATATTTAAATTTTACCTTGCTAGTGTGTTAAATAACATTTTAAAGTATTGCCGTACAACTCGACTTTATATAATCTATAATTGTATAATTTATTGAATAGTTCTTTTGTTGATTATTTTGTTATTTCCTTACAAGTGCTCAATGTATTTAATTTCGATCATAATTATAACTTATTTAGAGTTAATTACCTTTAAAAATAGTTCGGGGAAAGATTAGTGTTTACAATAGGCATGAGGTTGCTAAGGCTTTGGGGTCAAAGGTTGTTGAATATAAACAATCTATCCCATAAAACCCTACTTCCGGTGTTTGGCAGTTAACATCACAACATGGGACGACGAAAACAATCTTAGGGAGAAAAGTGTACCAAGTAATACATTAATACGCAACAAACGGATACGATGGCGCACATGTCACCCCTCCCTCCGATTGAAACAAGATCATTACAAGTGGCAAAGAAATGCAAAATATTCAGAAATGGTGATAAATATTATTCAGGGAAAAACATTACTCTGGACAATCGTAAAATTCGAACCTTTGATGCTTTTTTAACAGGATTAACAAATGATTTAAAATTGAGAAATGGTGCTGTAAGAAAATTAGTCACACCAGTTAACGGTCATCGAATTCGAGATCTCGATGACATCGAAGATGGTAAACTTTATGTAGCCGTTGGAGCAGAACCATTCAATAAAGCGGTTGTGTAAGAAATTTTTATTTAAAATTTATTTTATATTTTAGTTTAAAAAAAATACATTGTTATTAACTTAACTAAATGATTTTCCTTTCTTAGAGTCGTTAAGGACGTGGGAGTATTTTCTCCGAAATTGCAGACATATCTGGCACATAATAAATTGAAAGTATGATGGGATTCCATTATGACCATTGCTGTGCCTGTCCCAAAGTTTGCCAAACTAGGGTCTGGATTCTCTACATCATATCATGTCATAGTCTTTTTTTTCATGTTCAATGATTTGAGGTGAGGGCCGATTGTGCATTTGTTGGTATTAGTGGAATTGTTGACCATCACTGTTTGAACTTTCTTTTTATAAGATCTGCATGTATTAATATGTACAAATTTACATGTTTTAATTGTGAGATCTTCATCTATATAAAATGTAAATTAATTATTGACCGCTTTTAACATTTAAGAGACATTTCATATGAATTTCTTACGTAAATTGTTTTTGCTTTTCTATTCATAAGCTATCTCCCATTGGTGTTATCTTAAAAAAGTGGTATAAAAGAGAATTTCTTATCTAGACAATATGAATTTTTTTGTCATTTCAAAGAAGTATTTTCATTCTTATCATGCACGTGTCACCATCTGAAAAACCACAACTGTGATGTAATAGTTAGCATGCTCACCTCAATTTTATAAATGGTAGATCGTGGGTTTACCGTTCGAGCCCTCAGGCCTGGTCGGTTCAAAATGAAGACGATAAAATAGTCATTAAGGAGTAAGAGCAAAGACTGATCGGTTAAGAATCAGAGTGGAGCAACATGTCTAGACATTAGGACTGTTGTTTCAGTGAGCTACATTTGTGTACATGTAGCACTTACTATAAAAATCTGACTAAGCGTGTTGGTCTAGTGTAAAGCAGACATCATCATCATATCATCAAAATGTTACTCGTTCTCATCATTATATAGCTGAAAAATAGCTCACTTGGCGTTAAACAACAATCACTCACTCACCATCTGGTTGATCCTTGTATGAAATTACGATAGAAGTAATTTAGATATCCGTAAACGTAGGTGTTGTAGCTCCACCATGTAGTTTTTACATACTATTACAAGTTCTTGTGTAATCTTACTTACTGATGGAAAATGTACAGTAATTTAGAAAAGACTCCAAAGCAAAGAAATGTATTCATTAATATTGAAGCTATTATTTAGATCAAAGACCCAGAAATTTTCATTTGCCATGTTTTACATTGTACATGTATATATGTACAATGTACTGTATGTCACTGTGTATATTTTTAAGGTAAAATTAATTTGTTCTTATTTGGCTTAAGGATCTCGAACTGATTAAAGCTCTTCATGTAAACCTCATGTTTTGCCAATTTACAACTCATTACAAACCTTTTTTAATTACAAATTCCCTTTGATCACCTGTAAATATCAATATTTAATCATGTTTTATACTTATCTGATGTAGGCCTAAGGTTTATTTGTGGGAGTTCAGTTTACTATCTGTTATTTTTTTTTAAATTGAAGGTGTTGTATCCGGTTAAAAATTTGAAGAGATATATATTTAAATTGTAATGCTAAAACCCAAATGGATTACTTGTGTGCATTAATAAAAAATAATATATATTTTTTTCCCATTTTGGCATAAGTGTGAATTTCATGAGTAAATCAATTATGCTTATAGTATACATGTATGTACCGAAGCTCCAGTGTTTGTTACATTGTACATTTGTATTTACATTAAACCATAGTAAGTAATATAGCTTTATTTCCTGAACTTGTGTCTTAAAGTTGTGTCTAATTGCTTGCATTCTTTGATATGTTAAAAAAATATTTTTCTATTTAAAAAATGTCATAAAGTAATAATAATATTATATTAATGAATCAACAAAGGAGGTTTAAATTCCTACCTCTTACTATTAACTTGGATTAACTTGTGATATTCTTTTATGGATTTTAATCTGAAAATTTTGATTCTTATATTGTACAATTATGTTGTAAAAACATCATTATAAATTTTGTATATATTCATTCACGAGTCAAAAGTCTTTCTGTACTAAGATATTTCCCTATTAAAACAGTCTTGGCGAAATGCCGTCTGTCCAATGGCGATCGGATGTCCGACACAACTTAAAAAGACTTTTATAATATTTCAAAAATTATCTATGATTTTCTTGAATTTTTTGCCTTTAAAAGCAGAATTAATACTACTTTATTTTAAATATTTCATACCTGTTAACCCTCCCGCATTTCGCGAGAGACTCCCGCTTTTGAGCTCGGCCTCCCGCAAAGAATGTGCCTCCCGCGCGGGAGACTAAAAACTCCCGCTTTGAAATACTTCTCCCACATTATCTCCCGCGACCATAAATTTGATTAAAATCGAAAATTAGGATGCCATTTTTGTTGTTTTTATCAGCTGGGTCATTAAAACATTTGCGTGAATCAGCCGATTGTTACTCGGAATTCTCTCGGTTTTTACTAGAAACGCCGATAATGTAAGTTGTTTACAATATCGAATGGATAACTACACGAATCAAAGTTGTGAAAAAAGAAAATTTGAAGTCGAGTATCGTTCAATTACTTACTTAAATACGAAAAAAACTTTAAAAAAAATACAGTTCAACTATGTTACAATCAAGGAGACGTTGAAATTCAGGACCTAGCACCCCTTCTTCAAAGAAAAAGAAACATTATTGCAAATTCTTGGAGGACTGGACAAAATTAAACCATTGGGTGCAGCCTACTTCTTTTGGGAATGATATGGCATTTTGCAAACTTTGTTCTACAAATTTTAGTGTCAGCCATGGTGGTGTATATGATATTAAAAGACATGCTGATGGAGATTCACACAAAAAAAAGCAGTTGTTTCAACAAGGAAATCAACCAATCTTAAAAATGCAGACCCAGAGAGAATTTTTTCTATGTTAAAAAAAATCCAGAGAGATATGAGATCTGAGTTGAACAATGACACACTTTGTTCTTTATTATGTGCAAAGCAAAATCAAAACTTGACTCTGTTCTAAGATCAGCAAAACAAGCTGTATTGTCCTACCAAAGTGGTTTGAAGTAATGTTGCTCAGCAACAACAATAAAAGTTGTACAGTAAATTTTGTTTGCTTTAATCTAACAATTTTAGTGTGAAAAAGTTCGTCACGCAAAATCTCCCACATTAAATAGTTGGAATGTGGGAGATCTCCCACATACACAATCTCTGAGGTTAACAGGTATGATATTTTCATAATTTTTTCAAACCTTTAATTATTTATAATTTAAACACATATGTAATTTTTTTAATTCTTTTAAAAGCTTTTTACAAGCCATACATGGATGTGTATTACCAGGTGTTTAAGATTGTTTTTGTAATTGGAAGGTCCTAGAGTATGGTTTGAATACTGGAAGGTCTGTCTCATTTTTTGGTCCTTTTTCGTTTATTTTTATTTTATTTTGGAGGGATGAGGTTTGGCGTGTGTTATCAAGAGCATATTGCACATTAACCAGCAGCAGGTTGTATTTGATGCAGTAGATGCATGACATTTTAACACCTACAGTGTATTTTATCGTTGTACTTTGACCTACATGTAGGCCGTAAAAGAAGTGGGAAACGAATTGATCGCTATTGTTTTTCATATACTTTGACATACATGTAGCCATAGCTACATGTAGGTAGCAAGAGAAATTGGAAATAAACGATTGATGTTAATTGATTATTTCACAATCCAGTTGTATGCCAAGGAAACATGGCAAAAAGTGAAGTGAAACAAATAACTTTAAAAAAAAATTATATTCTAATTTATCTATTTCATTTATTTAGTTTCTTTTAATGAAAATTAGAATATAGTGTCTCTTCAATCCATAATCAAAAGGTCTGCATGAACAACTAATAACCAACGCGAAAGTCTGATGACAACAGCAGAAGTCAAGATCATCGACATGGACATGCATAAATTTGAACCCCAGATTTTTTGTAAAAATAAAAAAACGTCCATTTACAGTAGTCTGCTATTGCAAATTATATAATAATCAATGAAAAGTCAAGAGAGAGGCATGTATTATACAAATAATCAATGAAAAGTCAAGAGAGAGTCATGTATTATACATTATCACTAGACACGGACAATTACGGTAATTACAACAGGAAACTGAACCATTAACCTGATTATAACTACAAAACACTGGTCTAGAAAATCATCCTTGGGGGAAATAATAAGTTAACTTGATAGGCTTATATAAGAATGAATTAAGCCCCATGCAATGGTAATAAGAAGAGCCTCTTTTTCAATTGATTACATGCTTTTGGAGTACAAAATTGATAATTTTTGTTCAATAAAGATTCATAATCTGCCAGCATGTTGTCCAGACATTATATCTCCTTGTGTGTAATAATATACAGATAACTAATTTATCATGTAAATTTCAAATTTTCCAGGTATTGTCAGACAGGTGTAGAACAAAGGTTTATAGTAAATAAGTAATACAATTGACTTCTATATTACCCACAAAACAAGCAATTGAATACACATTATATGTGATGTATTCATTACAAATTGAAATATTTTATAGATATAATTTTTTTCATATGTTAAAATATGTACATTATACAGTATATGTATGGTTATGCAATATAGTTAGATTACCCTAAGAATTCAAAAGTTGCGGTAAAATATGATTATGCAATATAATTATGCACAAATAACCATAATAATTTGTAATTTATGGTAAATCATATTTTAAACTCTTGTGGTTAGGAATTGTATTCAGTGAGCTTAAATTAATAAAATTCTTCTTTTACCCTAAAAGTCATAAAACGGTATTTTATTTGTATTATTTTTGTTTAATTCCTGTTTGCTTTAATTTAATACACATGTTTATATTTTTCCTTCATGAAGACGTGAGGCAAGTACTGGCATTTTATCATGAATATGATAATTAATATATGATAGACTTTAATTTTCAAACCCCCTTTAAATAACAGATGTACATGTAGATAAAAATCCAACCACCATACAATCATGAGCAAGACCCCCTTCCAGAGAGTCTCCAAGTAACATACTGACTACCACCGAGTATCGGGTATATAAAATAAATGAAACTGTCACCATCCAATGAAATATTTCATGCTTCATTGAACAAAGCATCTTATTATTAATTTTTGTTAATAAAACTAAAAAAATACCAATGATTTTATTCACCTTAGAAAATGTATATGAATATTTAGATACATGTAGTACTGCATAAGGTGCTGTCGTGGTCGTGATCATGTGGTACATTGTAGTTTGATTTATAACTACATGTGCAGTCATTGCCTATCACCACTAAAATTGTGAGTTTGAATCCCCCCTCAGGCGAGCTCTACTCGATACTACATTATGTGATAAAGTTAAATAATGTCAGTGACTTGCGACAGGTCGATGGTTTTCTCAGGGTACTGCGGCTCCTTCACCAATAAAACCGACCATCACAATATAAATGAAATATTGTTGAAAGTGGCATTAAGCACCATAATCCTAACCCGTAGTACTGGATAATAATGTTGAACAACTTTTTGTTGTTGTTCCGCAATGTAAAGATATATCTCTTCTAATTTTGAAATTTTTACATTAATATTATAGATAAATATCTTGTCGACTACCATTTTTAAAACCTGAATCAAATCATTTAATATTGGCACAGTGTAGGTACACATGTAAGTGTTGAAAAGGTTAAATTTAGGGTCAAATTGAGGTGAATATCAAAACTGATTGTAATCAGCACCTATATAGCTTTAAACATCTTATGTTTAAAATAACCAATTTAATTTCTATATCATCTTATATTATTCAATGTATTCCATTATGTAAAAATCTCCTTTTAATTGGCTACCCAAGTGCTACCATTGAATTAGGCAGGTAAAAAATCTTTAATACTTATTGAACAAACATGATGGAGACTTGTTATGTTGGTTGTGCTTCCTGTGAATGGTCAGCGTTGATTACCTGTAGATCACCTGGTGTTTACCTGTTCTTCTTTATCTGATCATTGATTATAGGATTTCCTAAGCTAAACATACATGTATATTGTATGATAAAAAATAATAAGAATATTCACATATACTGTATTTAATCTCAGCGTGTCCCAAGTTTCAAATTTCGAAACTATCCTGCACATTAAACATGTATTTTAAAATGTACAGTACTACATGTATGCTGTTTTCTTAAATTGAGCCTTTCTGCATATATTTGTATCAACTGTACATGTGTGACTATGGTCAGATTGTATGTTACAAAAAAAATTTATACAATTACATGCAGTATATGAGATAAACAAAAAGACATTTACTACCTCAGTGGTGTACCAGTATTGGTTAGCATGCTTGCCTCAAAAATGAGGTTGTTTGTGAGCTTTACTCTAAAATTGATATGTGCTGCTTCTATTCTAGATCATGCTAAATTAAGGAGTTAGAGTAAATACTGGTTGGTTAGTACAGAGTGTCGGAGTCCTGCCAGGGGCCCGGGTGGCTCAATGAGTTAGGTCGCTGGCTCTAACTCATACAAGCCTATCACCAATACGGCGTGGATTCGTGCCCGGCTTTGTAAATTACAAAAAAGGGTGCACTCGACTCTCAACCGCAAGTGATAAAGTTTACCAGTTGCTTGCCCATGGTCGGTGGTTCTCTCCGGGTACTCCGGCTTCCTCCACTACTAAAACTGGTCGCCATGATATAGCTGAAATATTGTTGAAAGTGGCGTTAAACACCAAAAACCAAAAATCAAAATCATCGGAGTCCTGCCTATCTGTCGACAGTTGTTGCAGTGAACTACATAATGTAGCACTGTAAAAATCCAACTACATGTACAAGCGTATTGGTTCAGAACAAAGCAGACATCATCATCATCTCATCGAAATGAAACTTGTTCTCACCTTTATAATGATATAGCTGAAATACTGCTCACTCCATGTTTATCATCAAACACTCTGTCACTAAACAAGAAAAAGAAATACCTAAAAAAAATTCCCAACATGCAAGGAATAACAAACTTTTCTCATAAAACTTAGAAAATATATCATGAGTAACAAATATTCAAGAAGGGTGTTAGCCACTTAGAGGTTGGCTCCGTCCGAGGGGGGCCCATAATTTCATTAGCATAAGGGCCCCAAAGGGTCATAATCAAACCCTGATGATGAACAGATGTTTCAAACACATCGAGGAAAAGCGGAGGAATACAAATGAAAATAGCAAAATTGAGAAATTACCCCCAAAATGTGTTACAAAAAATGTATGTGAAACAATATTGAATGTTTTCCAATTGTGTCTCGTCATGTTTAATCAACCATGTCCACCAGTGAACCAATCCCTTATAACACTATTAAGGTATTACAATTTTACATTGATTTTAATTTGTCAAGCCTAAATAATTAAGATGAAAGCATTTTATTTAATTAAAGAATTATGCTGTTGCATGCAAAAAGATTTTAAATTGGCCAAGTAAATCCAGAATGTTTTAGAGAGATATATTCCAAGATGTCTAAGGAGAATTTTTATTACAAGATTCCCTTTCAATTTCACATATCACTTGTCAGCATTTTACAGCTATGTCGTGACGATTAGACTAAAATGAGGGAGGAAATCGAGGGAGGAAATCGGTACAAGTATAGCGAAATGACTGGTAAAACTGAGGTTATGGATAGGTGTCTGAAAACTGTTACACTTGAGGCGGGTGTTGGGGCACGAACGCATCTTTGGTGTTAATCTTGTCAGGTCAAAGGTAAAACGACCCTAACAACTCGTCCACACATTCCCCTTTTAATAATTTTAATAAGTAATGGTTAGGGTTATGGTGATGGTGTTTAATGCCACTTTCAACAATATTTCAGTTATAAATGTAGCGGTTAGTTTTATTTGTGGAAGTAGTACCCAGAGAAAACCACTGACCTGTCACAAGTGAATGACAAACTTTATCACATAATGTTGTATTGAGTACACCTCACCTGAACGGGATTCGAACTCACAACTTTAGTGGTGATAGGCACTGATTGTATAGGTAGTTATAAATCCAACTACCATACAATCACGACCATGATGGCCCCTGTACATGAGTGATAGAATCCGGGAATAATGTACTCCACGCACGAGTCACATTATTCAAATGTTGCATTTGGTCAGATGTGTCACATGACTTAGTTGACCTGTCAAAGTGGCATACATGGTACTAATTTATTTCTCATGTAATATACATGTTCAGACAACATGGCTTTATTGTCAGGGATGGATGAGGTTATAAGAATTTTTTATAAACATGTCACAGGGGTGTGGAAATACTGAAATGTTCTTCTTGTCCCCGGGCAAGTCATCTGAAAAAAGTTACTTGTCCGGACAAAATCCTACTTGTCCTGTTTTTTGTACAAACATTTGATACTTATAAACACAGTTGCTAAATTGAACTTGTTTATATTGTCTATTACATCATTGCGTAAAATTTGAAATATAGTTTTAATAAAGTTAACACAAACATCCTTGCGTAAGTGATCACTGCCCAAATGAAGGCCATTTTAAATTTGGATTTCAGATAGGAATATGCAGTCAGAGAATAGCTGGTTGTTTTTAGATACAGAATAAGCTGTGTTGAAAAAAAATCTCATATCAATGAATTTCATTTTGATTAACCTTGACAATGGATTTATCAATCAAAACAGTCATGTACTAGTATTTAGTTTTAGTGCCGGGTGTCTTCATACTTTGCAAATGACTGGTGGGAAGATATGTATCCATTCTGTCCACGATTTTGCCAATAAACATTAATGATTTCTTGTCAGCAAAATCAGAGTATATTCTGCAGATATTTCAATATGAGACACCATCATAATCCAGCAGTAAACATGAGAAATCTGCTAGCCACTTGGGTGTTTTTCCTCACATTTTGTGTCCTTTTCCACGAGTTTTGCGTTTAAATTTCTCGTGATGTTCATTTTGGTCAGAATCATTCCCAGTCTTCTTTTTTTTTTATCATCAAATATTTGTCCATTGTAATGACTGCAACACGATTTGTATTATACATTCACGGATGTAAGGCCCTGTTTGTTTATGAAAAGCTATGGACAAGCAAGGAAACGTCACATTCGGAACTCCAGTAAAAATCTGTTACACGGTCCCGGTTATCATTAAGTAAATGCAGTACAATTATCATTGCAATCGGGTCATAATACTCACTTTAGAACTTGTACAATTCTGGTTATTTTTAGCTGCTTTCGGAACACCACTGACGTGATCGTTTCCAATAAAAAAAAACAACATTTATCTATTATAACCGTCAATATTTACGATATAATATCATTTGAGGAATTGTCTTCCCAGAGTACTTTAATTAGAAATTATTTTTATTTGTTGATTTTTACTTTTCCCTGGACAAGCTAGCCAGGAAAATCTACTTGTCCGGCAGGTTCTATGTACGAGTCGGACGAGTCGGGCATGGCAATTCCACACCCCTGCATGTCAGTTACATTATGTATAGAAAGGTTAAACAGTAATGGTCATCAATTCCACCAATATCTGTTATCAACAAAACGAACAACCACCTTTCATCTTAACTGAACTCTCTGAACACAAAAAAGACATGACATATGATGTTAGAAATCCAGGTTCTGGCTTGGGACAGGCACAGAAATGTGATGGAGTTAAACCAGTTGAGTTGATGGGACCCGAACGCTCCTCTCCTTACATGTATGTTAACATTGTCATTGTTCTCTATCATAAATCTACTTTGATTCCCATGCTCTGTCGTAATTTTGACTTCCTTCAACTCTTGTTCATATTTTTTAACTATAAAATGTTGCTTTTTAAATAAAAAAAAATACAGATCAGGTATAAAAGTTGTTGTTCCTTTTAAAGTTTATTTTTTTAAGAATACATGTATTTTAGTAAATCATATTCGTTTCTTTTCCAGGTATACACAAATAGAATCATACAGCCCTCGTCGTAATCATCGCCAAAATAGAGAAGAACGGGTAAGTGAATTCGATGATATTATGCAACCAAAGTCATGAATATCTTGAAGTCATTCAAAATTGACACTAAAATTTTAGCTGGTTTGTGTTCGATTAAAAACTTTGGCTTACGATTTGAACAAGAAGTGCAGCAGGTTTTTATAAAGGTATTCTGAGCTGTCTGAGTCCCTCACACCAAAGGCCATGCCTCTTATCAGGCCAGATTTTAGATGCACTGATGGAGTAAATTGCTACTGGTACTATATTGCCTCCCTCTTATCAGGCCAGATTTCAATTTACTCTCAGTCTGATATAGTAAATTACTACTACTATATTGGCCCCCTCAAGAGAGCCACCCCTCTTGTAAGGTCACTTTTTCATTCCAGAAGGGACGGTCTTATGAATTAAATAATTGACCCATAAACTTCATCCTCAAGTACATGTATATATCTATATGTAAGATATTATATTTGTGTACATTGTATTATTTCACATTTTATTTAATATCAGTCAATAGTTACCTAAGGAGAAAAAAAGACACGATCTTACGTAGAACAAACATGAAAAACAGGTCTTATCATTTGATATCAAATGGCAAAAAACACACACAACTAGATGATAACCTCTACACCACCCCTGTTGTTGCCTGAGGTACCCTTACTGATAGTACACCACCCCTGTTGTTACCTCAGGTATGGTAAACCCTTACTGATAATACTGTACTACAATACCCCTGTTGTTACCTCAGGTACCTTTACTGATAGAACACCACCCCTGTTGTTACCTTAGGTACCCTTACTGATAGTACACCACCCCTGTTGTTACCTCAGGTACCCTTACTGATAGTACACCACCCCTGTTGTTACCTCAGGTATGGTAAACCCTTACTGATAATACTGTACTACAATACCCCTGTTGTTACCTGAGGTACCCTTACTGATAGAACACCACCCCTGTTGTTACCTTAGGTACCCTTACTGATAGTACACCACCCCCGTTGTTACCTCGGGTACTGATAGTACACCACCCCTGTTGTTTCCTCAGGTATGGTAAACCCTTACTGATAATACTGTACTACAATACCCCTGTTGTTACCTGAGGTACCCTTACTGATAGTACACCACCCCCATTGTTACCTCAGGTACCCTTACTGATAGTACACCACCCCTGTTGTTTCCTCAGGTATGGTAAACCCTTACTGATAATACTGTACTACAATACCCCTGTTGTTACCTGAGGTACCCTTACTGATAGTACACCACCCCTGTTGTTACCTCAGGTACCCTTACTGATAGTACACCACCCCTGTTGTTTCCTCAGGTATGGTAAACCCTTACTGATAATACTGTACTACAATACCCCTGTTGTTACCTGAGGTACCCTTACTGATAGTATACCACCCCCGTTGTTACCTCAGGTACCCTTACTGATAGTACACCACCCCTGTTGTTTCCTCAGGTATGGTAAACCCTTACTGATAATACTGTACTACAATACCCCTGTTGTTACCTCAAGTACCCTTACTGATAGATCAAAATAACATTGTTAAGCAATTTTCTCTGACATGGAATATTGCATGATGGGAGATCCAACTTCCAAGTGTGAAGTTACAAATTAGAAATTATGTAGACAGGATGGAGGGAATGTAAACAACTGAAATATTAAGATACAATCACTATAATATAACCTTACTATTTCTTAGTTCTATGATCTTTCTCTAAGAAGTTTTATTTGACTGGATGTCCTTATGAAAACTAATGTATTTGTGAACTTTTGTAGCTGTGGAAGCATAGCTCCTTTAACAGTCCTTTTTTTCTCTCAAAAAATGTTAAGAGCTAGCGATAGGGACTTTTTCACCATTTGGATTGCCGATTGAAATTTTGGTTTTAAAGACAAGAATAAAACTGCTTCATGATACAATTATATTAGTATTATGTTATGGCACTGTACATGTACATGTGGTCATCATTGACCATCTGTAGACAGAATGGTTTCTACACGATACCTTAAGTTATAGTTGGCAGATCAGACTGAATTTTGAACACAATGATCCTTGGCTCTCAATAAAGATTGGTAGCTGCTTAAAAGGAAAACCTTTTTAAGTTTTCTTCGCTGAGTCTGAAACCATTGAATTATTTGAACACAAGAATAAATGAAGATGTTATGTTTTGCTTCTTTTATGGTCCTGTACAATGCTTACCTGTTTATATGTTATCCCAGGGCTGGCCACCATTGGAGGACATATTTAAAATAGGACCCAGAAATTGTATAAAAAAAAGCTTCTCATAAACTACAAACTTAATTGAACTCTATTGTACATTTATGAGCAGATGATAGATGCGTGTTCGTGTAAGACGCTGTTTTATATTTTAATGTACACGAATCAAGAGCTGCTGGACTGAATCACTTAACTGTCTTTTTTTAGAGGCCTTTAATAAAGGCTTTTTAAGAGTTACAGTTCTGCTGCTTCAGGAATGAACAGACTTTTAACAAATTTTGTCGTTCCCGTTACTATGGTATTATTATTTTTTTAGAAAATGCAATTACATAAAGATCATTGAATGTCAATTAATTCATGATTCTGATCAGGGAGGATAGATGATGTCGTAATAGGTGTACATTAATATATATTATATATTACACCTGAATTGATACTAAAGCATGTAATTGACTTTATTAAAAGGTTAGAATATTGATCTAACTCACATGAAAATGTTACATCCTTTCAATATGTTCTGTGTTAGTAGGTGAGTTATTATCTCAACAGTCAATGCGGGTCTAAATAAGTGGGTCTACGTTCAATATTTGGACCAAAAAATTTTGAGTTATGTACACTTTCAGTACATTTGATTCACAAATTGCAAGTATTTATACAGAAATTATTGTCTCAATGGTCAATGAAAGCAATAATACTAGTTATCATATTTGGACGGTAAAATGATGAGTGACATACACTTTCAAAAATTTATAAATTGCATGCATTTATGCAAATTATTTGTCTCAATAGTCAATGAGGGTCTAAATAAGTGGATGTCCGTAAAATGGGAGGGACACTCAAAATAATAATAAAAAAAATAAAAGTATCATATTTGGACGGAAAAAATTATGAGCAATGTACACTTTCAGAAATGGATTTATAAATTGCAAGCATAATTTGCACAAATTATATTATGAGGGTCTAAATAAGTGAATATCCTTAATATGGGAGGGACACTCAAAATAATAATAAAAAAATAAAAGTATCATATTTGGATGGAAAAATTATGAGCAATGTATACTTTCAAAAAACGGATTTATAAATTGCAAACATTTGTGAAAAGTACTTTCTCAACAGTCAATGAGGTTCTAATTAAGTGGATGTCCATAATAACAGAGGGATGCTAAAAAAAAATAATTATAAAATGAATATGGGAGGGACACTCAAAATAATAATAAGAAAATATAAGTATTAAATTTGGACTTTAAAATGGCGAGTTGAGTTACGTATATTTTCATTAATGACTTTAAAATAAATTGCCAGTATTCACACTTCATGCACACAGCATTTTTTCATGTCTCCATGACAGTTTAATCGATACTTTTGTTATTATGATGAGAACAATAGTTTCAGAATAAGTTGTTTTTAAACATTTTTCAAATAGTTATGTACAGTGATTTATAGATATGGATTTTTTTAGTAAATAATTTAATAATAATTGAAAAAATCTTAATTCTAGTTTTGATTCATTGTATGTATGTTAAGCCCTCAAGCGATCTCTTCTCAGAAGATGATGATATTCATTCATGCTTTGTCGGGTACATCGATTTTTACCCAACACATATTGTAAATGCATAATATAGGTCATTGATTTCATCTCAAAAAGTTAACAAGGAAAGGAGATGTAATAATAATTAAGATATTGTTGATTTTATCAGGACTGTAACACTAACAGTAAACATATTGAGAAGTCTGTAACTAATCACAGATATAATGATATATAAGTTAATAACATTTTAAGTTAGGCTTGGGTACTTCCGTGGCTTTTGAGTACTTTTGGAATTCTATTTTGATAGTACACTGTTGCCAGAATAGTAGATCATAAGTTGGAGCATTTGTCAAGTAAAACCAAAAACTATAAAATATGTATTGGCTACTTATCTTCGAAGCACGCAGCATTAAGGAGTAAGAGCTAAGATTGTTGACCCGATCGGAATCTACATTTGTGTAGATATTGTGTGCGAGTGGGACGATATGTCAACCTGCGGACTGTTGTTTCAGTGAGCAAGCTCAATAAAAATCAAACTAGCACCCCGGTCTGGTACAAAGCAGACAACATCCTCTCTATCAGCTCATTGAAAGTAACTTGTTCTCACAATGATATAGCTAAAGAAATTACTCGCTTGCCATTTAAACAACAATCACTTGTCTTACTCATTCAGGCTGTTCCTATATATGTACAGTAACTCAGTCTGTTAGTATATTAAGTTACTAACAGTATTTTATCTATGGTTGCTCCCATTTTCTCCCATTTATGACCTTCGAGAGCTCATAACATGATATACCGGTTCAAATCTCATACTTTTTATGTTTTATGTTAACCATGAAATATTGTTATTATTACTATTAGTGTTACATGTAGGTGGCTGGAAGCCAGTAATCATTAATCAGAAAAAACATAAAAATGATAAAAGAGGAAATTTGGAATTTTTCAATCAGAGCAATTTTCAACAAAATTTGTATTCCTACATGTAAGCAACAAGTATAGCAGGATTAAATGATTCTACAATATAGTGGCCATTCTCTAATAAATTGGTGATGTAATGCCAATGGTTTTTATCATATTTTTGTTGAATTTTCATCTACCTTTGCAGTCTGTTTAAAGTCTGTGAGTTCCATTCAGGCCCATGGTCAGTAGTGCTCAGTAACTTGTGACAAGTCATTTTTAGTTCTGGGTAAATATATTGTGTAAATTGTTGTCCTTCAGCAATATCGGTAATACTAAATAAGGTTCCCCTCCCTCAGGCATAGGTGACCTGAGCCGATTTCGGCTATCCTGTTTCGGCCTTTTGTTTTCTTGCTCCCAAAGAGTTTTAAATTATTTGGCTTTCCAATCTTTTGACTCTGAATGTACCTGATGTATGTTCTGTCAGAAACGTTGCGTGTGCGCTATTAATATCTATGTTTTTATTTCATAATATTACTTGAGTGTTATTGACGATGGTGTTAAGGAGACATTACATGTTAGTAATCTCTAATCCAGGAATGTATTGGTTCAAAGTTTCTAATTATGACAATGAGAAAATTTTGTCAATTAGCTTTTAATGTTAATTGAGTTAAGTACCGGTACATGTAATTAATGCTAACAATTTGAATACCCTGTGTTCTAAAACACATCAATATTTAATTCAAACCATCGGAAGTTCAGAATGATCTTATCACTCAGTACCTTGTCAACAAGACCTTTAATTCTCGCTATCATTGGATTCCAGTGCCGTGCCGCTAGACAACAAATCTAACCATAAAGATATGGTTGGTCGCTTAAGTAAGTTAGATAGAGAACCATTCAAAAAATTATTTTATAATGTCAAGAAATCTTTCGAGTCGTTCATCCAAAAAGACGGGATATATTAGTTTTAATGTTATCTGTGTTATAGATGAGTTTAAATATTTATCTATTGTTTAGGCATTTTGTTTGGCCATGTTGAGAAAAAACACTTTAAACAGCCTTGTCATATTGTCATAATATAACCAACTAACTAATACAGATCAAGTAGGCTGTAAAAAGGGGGGGGGGAGGTAGGGGTTATGGTGTTTAACACCACTTGCAACAATATTTCAGTTTTATTGTTGAAAGAAATCAGAGTTCCCAGAGAAAACAACCGACCTTCCGTAACTTTATCACATAATGTAGTATCAAGTACACCTCTACTGAGCAGGATTCCAACTCACAACGTTAATGGTGATAGGCACTGATTACGCAGGTTGTTGTAAATCCAACTATCATACGATCACGACCACGACGGCCCTTTCAAGTAGGCTGTAAGAGTCCAAATAAATGGTTTACAAAAAAATTTATAGAAATACTGCATGAACATGTATTATATACATGCAGGGCTTTCAATAGAAGCCGGTAGCCGGCGATTTTCGCCGTTTATTTAGAGAAAGACCATCGGATATTTTGTTGAAAATCATGTCAATATTGTTGTCGTGTTTCGATAATAAATCTATATTTACGGCACTTTATTTATGTATTTTTTTTGCTTCCTGGAATAACAGTTTTCCGATATACTGTTTAATACACATTTTTCCATTGGTCGAGAGATTTGTTCAGGACTAGTACTGTATCCCAGAGATTCCCAAACAAATTCGGTAAAAATAAATTCGGTCCGGAAAACATTGGTTTCCACCGGACCGACTATCCGGTATAAAATACAGGGTTTGTTGTATAATAGAGCCCTGTTTGATCTCCAATTTGTCGATAATTTATTTTGATTAAAACTAACAAGTGAAATGCCAGATCAAAACTCTTTTCTTGTATCATTTCCCCATGCTTTGATGAAGTTCAAGGACATTGACAAAATTAAAGTCGCAATCTCAGAAATGCTTTAATGAACGAAAATATCAATATTTGAAATTATAAGTACAATGCCTTCCCGGGAAAGACGTTTGAAAGAAAATGCAAAGAAAGTGGCAAAGGAAAACAAAAGTTTTACATCGTATTTTTCAACTCCATAAGTTGATATAAAAAATGAGTTATTTCCCTTTGTTATAAATATACTTGAAACAAAGTGAACCAAAATTAACAAAATCTAAATATGCGATTTACAATATTTTATTATCAAACACAATAAAACCACTTAAGTTTAATCTGAAATAAAAACCTGTCTACTTAAACTGAAACAAAGACAATATTTAGCAACAACCAGTTCTATACATTACCTGTAGTAATAGCACACATGCGTAAATAGACATCTATTACTTCTTCTTCCTTCTGTATTGATGTCCAGGTTTGGACCACCAAGTATACAACTTGTACTTATATTAGAGTTGCACTATATGCACCTTATTTACACCCACAATATTGAATAATTAAAAATTTCGGATAAAAGGTAAAAATAAACCGGTATGGTTGTATCCAATATTCTATATACAGATATTTTGACAAATTTTACAGTTATACCAGTGTTGTGGACAATACTGGTATAAATTGATCCATAATTTGCATACGATCAATTATATCAAATTTTGTTCTACTTTGGGTTGTTTCCTTTTTTCTAGACAACAATCTTTATTTTTAGTAGAAACCAAAATGAAGCAAATGAACCACAGATTAACAGCTATATCATGGTACTTTATACAGCAACTCATGAAATATTTTAAGTAACATAAGAAAATTACCTGCAGATATTTTGGGAATAAATTTTAATCAGGGAGTAGACATTTTGGGAAAAAAATGTCTAATTAGCCAAAATTGACCTGTAGACATATTGGGATGACCCCAGATTAACACATTCAAGAGAAAATGCCCCCTGACATATTGCCCTTTTATTCGCAGGTCGCACGCATAAAATTGCCCCTTTTCAGTTTTGCACCCTGTCCTTCTTAAATCCTAGCTAGAACACTGACAAGAATCACTCTGGACCGGACAGGTAAAAATTATCGGAGGCGGATATCAATTTGGCGCCAAATTTAAACTTCTCTTTCGTGCAAAATACGATAGAGGACTTGATTTAGGATTTTGGTAAATATTGAAACTTTTGAAATGGACAAATATTACAAGCTTTTTCCTGATTAAGACAAATGGTTGAAAAGATCCACTAAAATTTGTATTTATCTGTGAATTTAAATAAAATACTTTGCTTTATTTATATAAAAAAAAAATTCCACAAAATGTTTACTTCAAAACAAACTTGTTTTAACAAACAATGTTCAGAAAAATATTAATATATACAGTTAGTTTGCGTTACTAAAATGAGAAATGGAAAATTGGTAGCCCTTGGTTGAAAGCACCCACTGCAGGAAAAGCTTGATATTTTTTCGGTCCTGTGAAATTCTTTATTGAGCTTACTGATATTGCAGCTCTCCACAGTTGTTGTTGGATATAAAAAACAATGTTTTCCGGAGCCTCCGGGGGGGCTTTGCCTCCCTGGATCCCCTTGAAGGGCACTGCCTTTGACCTGTTGGTAGCCTTTAGCGGCCCTCAAACCCCCGGCCGAAAAATGTCGGCGCATTTCTCCACCTACTTTTTGGAAATAGCCTGCTACTTCAAAACTTATTGAAAGTCCTGTACATGTACATATAGTACTACAAAAATATAAGTATTTCAATAATTATTTAAAAAACTATAGAAAATTATGGCTGGCAATAAGATTATTGTATTTTATAAGCAATATAATTTTTATTACCATATACAAAGTTCTTATCTAAATTCTGTTTTTAAATCTTTTGATAAAAAATCAAGCAATTTATGTTTCAATATACAAAATGTGTATGTCTAAATTTAATCAAATGTGTTAAATCTATGTTATTTTTTTAATAAAACTTTTAAACAATGCATTTTTTTCTCATAAAAATCACATTATGACATTTTGTGTTAATCAGCAATATTTATAGGATTAAAATCATTATAAAATAATCAAAATAAAATAAGTGATTTTTTTCCAGGGGGTATTGAAAGCAATCATTGAAGGGCAACCCATAGTTTTTGAATTGAGGAACCTAGAAATTGACATAATTATTCAATATTGTGTCAATATCTTGATGAAATTGATACAGATTGAAACATGGTACCAATATACAAAAAAAAAAGTTAATATTAATATATAAATTATTTAGCTTGATTGTCCATATGATGGCATATCATTAAATGTTGAATCAAATCTTGGTCTGTGAAAAGCTTGATCTAAATCAAATGAATGGAGAATGTGTAGTACCGACCAAATTTTATGATAATTACTCCAATTTTAAATGGAACTTAGTGACAAGTCATTATTTTGTCATTTTGCATTTGTTTGCTTTGGTTGAAAATGTAGACATTAGAGAAAAGATTACAATAATTAAATAACTAATATATATTTTAATGGTCACAATTTTAAAAAGTTTTCCTTTTATAAGACATTCATAATTTTGTTTGCTTAATAACATTCACTCAAGTTTAGTACAGGTAATAAATCTGAACCCTATGTAATCTGATAAAATCATTTTATTATACCTAAAATGTTTTTTTTTATTCAATGGTATTATAATTTTGACTTGACAATTATTGTTGTCAAATATATTACCCGTTTTATCTTCAATTTCTCACTTTAACATAACAATAAAAAGAACAAGATAGATACAATTTACAAGTCATTAAAATGTTACCATGACAATATAATGAGACGAAAAACAACCGTAATAGAACATTTCAGTGGCCAGAAACATTTAGATTTTTACCGTTATTTATGATAGAAACTCTCATTATGACTTGTAATTCTTATAATTTGCCAGGGGGAAGGGAAATACTCTTACCCATTTCTTAATTTGTTGAACTTAGACAAGTTTAGGTTCTAGAATGACCCTCCTTCACCATATATCTTAAAAAGTACTTGATAAAATCATTATTGTTACTCCCTTTTGTCAAACATAAAAGTTAGATTAATTTTTTTTCTCAAGGTTATTCTTTTAAAGATCTACTGTTAGAGATCGTAGAGATACATATTGTCTTCAAGGACTTGGGTGGCTCAATGAGTTAGGTAGTTGGATTACCTAAACATTCATAAAAGCCTATCACCAATACGGCGTGGGTTCACGCCAGGCTTTGTAAATTACAAAAAAGAGTGCACTCGACTCGCAGCTGCAAGTGATCAAATTTACCAGTTGTTTGCCCATGGTAGGTGGCTCTCTCGGGGTACTCCGGCTTCTTCCACCACTAAAACTGGTCGCCATGATATAGCTGAAATATTGCTGAAAATGGCATTAAACACAATAAATCAAATCAATCATAATATTATCTTCGTAACCGTAGCTCCCAACGGTCTATTTTTTTTTACCATACAGTAAAAAAAAGGATATGACAATGTCTAAACACTGTAGCTCTTTATGGTATTTATTTTTACCGTAGAGTGAAAAAAAAGGGACCATTGAGGGTACGGATCCACATCTCAGCTACATATGTACTTGTTTAAATTGAGAATATGAAACAATTTTATAAATTAAAAAAAAATTAATACACGTAGTATTTTTTAACATCAAAGTTAAATTTGAATGTTTCTTAAATTTAAGAGAAAACAAATCTATTGAAGATGTCAGATTGACAATTAATTGTATTAATAGGGTAGACGTTTTAAAATTTAAAACTATGATAACATATATAATTTATCTTTACGTTTGTATATTTAATAAAAACACTTAATGCCAGGATGAGACAGGTGTATTAAGAGCTCATCGCACGAAGGTGTCATCGTTTCTAAGTAAAGCACGACAACGTGAGAGTGTATCATCTTTTTATACGTAATGTAAAGTATATTGTGTTTACACGACATAATATTGTATCTACCACCAGGGGGAATTGGTTGTTTGTCATCTTGTGTTTGCACCTCTGCGTGTAGTTGTGATTCATTATTTGTACATGTACATGTATTACCTGACAGATTGTGTTTCTGTTTATTTAATGTTAAAAGTAATTACCGAATTTACTTGATAATTTATTTGTATTAAGACTAAACTTAAAAAAATTCATAGGTAGTTGGATTTACACTCATGTTTCCTCCACCGATGAAGCTGACTGCCACGATATAACTGAAATATAGTGTTGAAAGTGGCATTAAACACAAATTGACAATTACCCTAAACCTTAAACAATTCTGGTTTGCTATACCCTACTTACAAAATTTTAATTTAACAGGAATACATTTAAAAAAAAAGGCTTACTCTTAAGGCCAAAAAATACCTGTATTTCTGGTAACCCTACCTACCCTAATTTTTAGTGCCTTGTACATATACCTTAAAGTTTTTATTGTCATTTTTTGAGTGGGTTGTGGTTTTGGTCTTTAACATCACTTTCAACAATATTTCAGCTAGTATATCACGACGTGGAAGTAAGTTTTACTGGTGAAGGAAACCAGAGTACCAGGAGAAAACCACAAACCTGTCGCAAGTCACTGACAAACTTTATCACATAATGTTGTATCAATTACATCTCACCTGAGCAGGATTCGAACTCACAACGTTAGTGGTGATAGGCAGGCACTGATTGCATAGGTAGTTGTAAATTGAACGTCCATACAACCACAAGTCCCCGTCATTTTTTGACAAGCACTTTCTAAGTCAGTTCCTGTAAAACCTAGTTTAAAAAAAGGTTTATCTCTATTTACCTACCCTATTTTACAAAAATGTTTGCGAAAACAGACGGTTTTTTTGCCTCTGCAAAAAAGCAAATTTGTACAAAAAGAAATTTCTTTGAAATTCCTGATGACATTTTTTGAGTAGGGACAGTTTTGTTTGGGTCAGTTGGGTTTCAGGCTTACGGCAAGCAAAAACAATTTTAAATGGCCTTTGTAATATTTTCAATTTGTCAAAATTTTAACTGATTTAAAATCATTTACCAACACATACGTTTTTTTGATAAAAATCTTCTAGAAATAGCCATAAAAGATTATAATAGTAAAATAATGTGTAATACATGTAAGAACACATTTCATATAAATAGGTCTTGGTAAAATATTTTAAAATCGGTTATTTCTGACTATAAATACCAGTATGTAATAAACTCAATTGATATTTCTTATTTTGTAATGGTAATATATGATGTCTACATTTATATATAGATAGATGTTAAATACTTGATTACAATTTTAATGTCCATATTTGATCAAAATTTATTAAAGATCAAATTTATAACACATTTAAGTATAACTACATTTCAAGAGCTTTTGTAAAAATTTATTATTATTAAGCAAGCTTTTAAGATCATCATATATTATCGTCTAGAATTTCAAAGTTTACTGTCAGCGTGGTGTTAAGTGTGTTTGCTTTGCCGATGTGTGTAAAGATCGGAACACTTTGTTTTAAACAAACATACCCTTAGCGTTTTAGGAGTCTTAACGACAGTAATACATAAACATACAATGTACATGTGTATGTCAAAATGTTTAAATTGTAAATGAATATTTAAAAACAAAAAATTGACAGAGAATGTAAATGACAAGAAATTAACGTTATGAAATCAACAATTTAATTGAGGAAAGAAATTCTTCTTTTTTTTAACAAGAAATAATCTTTTATTTAAAAAGAAAAAAAAATTATTGCAAAGCTACAGCAGCTCTGATCCCTTGGAGATCTTCCTGTTTTTAAACCCAAATATCTTTATTTTTTTTTATTGTACAGCTAACTCTGGTATCAATGGTGTAAGCAGTAAACCAGGCTGACAAAAATAACATTTATAACTTTTTTATGTATAGTTTTTAACCTGTGCCTCAGCAAACTTTTTCTTTTGTACTAGTTTTTAAACTTGCCATGTTTTTTCGTATCGTTGGACACTTGAAACTGTTCAATTTGAAAATAAAAAAATGAATACTTTAATTTTAAAAGGAAAAGGTCATACATACAGCATTTTTATGATACAATTGCAAATTTCAATTAAATATGACCCTGAAGACAAGTTAAGGACCACAAGTATGAAATAAAATATCGTTTGAAGGTAAAGACTATTATTAAAATGTCGGGGAATGTGTGGAATAAAATAAAAGGTGGAGATTGTTGTCAAGAAATTAAAAAAAAATATGTATGTTGACATGGGAAGTATTTCTATGTGGTTTATATGTCAATTAATAATACAGCCAAGCCTGACCATGTGGCCACCTCTATTAAGCAATCACCTTTTTCTAGTCCCGTCATAGAACATTTTATATGAATTGAACCTCTTTTAAGAGGTCACCTGTCATATAAGGCCAGTTTTTCTTTGTCGTAAAGGTGACCTCTTAATACAGGTTTAACTATGTTTAAGATGCATAGAAAGTCTGTATTTTGAAGAGTAATATTAGAGAGGCCTCGGAAGGATCTATTCCAAAAGGCATTTTGAAATGTAATTTCTGACCTAAAGGGTATTGAAAATGACCTTTTACAAAAAAGATCTACATTCTTGCCAAATATTAATTTGAGTAATCCTTTAAAAGTGGCACATGGCCATCACCTCAAAATTGAACCCTTCTGGATCCTTATCTAGGCAATTCTTTTCTTCTTGTCTTGATTGGAAACAAGGGTTAGGATATATTTAGCTATTAGTAATTACTAATCAATATAATACCACTGGATCAATATTAATTAAAAGAATAATTCAAGCTTTAGTGTGACGGTGATCACTTATGAAGATGGTTGCTATTTTCAAAAAAGGACCATATATGAAAAGAAAGTGTAAACAGTGATAGTTCACAATTCTACCAATATTTGTGATGCCTGTACCATGGGGCCATGGGCCAGTGGTGAAGGTTGTTGATGTCAAATTAAAGCATAGTTGAATTTATGATGCCTGTACCATCCATGGGCCAGTGGTGAAGGTTGTTGATGTCAAATTAAAGCATAGTTGAATTTATGATGCCTGTACCATCCATGGGCCAGTGGTGAAGGTTATTGATGTCAAATTAAAGCATAGTTGAATCTTGTGTGGCCTAGTGGATTGACCTCAAACCACAATTGAGGCCCATGGGTGAAGGTTGTTGACATGAAACCACAATTTAAGCCTGTGTAGTCAAGCGGTGAAAGTCGTTGGTCTTGAAGTCCTTTGACCCACCCATCTCTAGTGTTGAGGTGTCCAGACATCTATCCAGGTGGGAATTGTGGGGTGGGGGGNGGGGGGGAGGTGGTTGAGTGAGGTACATATAGCTGATAAACATTTGAAAGTGACAACAAGCATCAACAAGCTAGATGCCAATATTTATGTCATTGCTGAAACCTTCCTACGGCATACATGTACATTTGATACATATAAAGATAATGAGACATACATACATACATGTATTTACATGTATTAGATGGTGTGATATCTCTGAAGAATAGAAGCACCCTGAAAACTTTCTCACTTGATCAGAAATTGTAAAAACATCAGTATTGTTCAATCAATTCACAGATATATTAAAGCATTAGAATAATCATCGATTCCTCGTCATAATTATTTGACACCATCGACAGGCCATCCAGGAATCGTAGAATCGTAATCACGAACAACCAATTAACTAATATGGTATTAGAATTTGACATGTTCTGTAATAGTTTTGGGTTAATAAAAAGCCAATCTTCATCTAAGATTAATAGCAAACCTGCAGACTCTTTAATTGGTGTTGTAAAAGTTACCTGGCATCCATTGATTTTTTTTCACGGAGAGAGAAAATAACTATTGCTTTCTCGGTTAATGGTTCGACACGTTTCCGCTACTTGTTTTCAGGTATTTGATGACAGTTTTATTATTTGTGTTCCTTGAAAAAAAACATCTGGGTGCAGTTATGTTTCCTTACCGTTCTCATGTTAATAATTATTTGAATGACTTTTTTCCCACAATGGTGTTGGATTTATCTTGGGTTGTCGTGTTACATCATTGCTCATGTTAATGTTGTTCTGATGTTTTGAAAAACTTAACATGATAAATTTAATCTGTTGTGCTAATCTGTTATGTTTCTAATAGAGGTATAGTTATCCTCATAAATATAGGTTAAGTAATGCTCAAATGACATTAAGTAATCAATCAATCAATCAATCAATCAATCAATCAATCAACCAATCAATTAATCAATCTTTCAATCAGTTACAATTCTGATTGATCCAGAAAAGGGCCAGAGTTCTAATGGTGTGGCCTTTTTTTTTGTTGATGTATTAAGAAATCCGAAAGGACAATCTAGAATGGACAATCCAGAAACAATGGCAACAATGAGCACACAAGACTCGGATGAAGACAAACAAATCAAGCAGCCGAAAGCTCTAGTATCCCTTAACCCATCCACCATGATTTGACAGATTAAGTTTATAATTGTAGCTGTCTTGATCTACAAGTACATAGTAATGTAATGACGTTACGAAACTTACGAGTATATATTATAAATCTACTGTCTAAATTTCATATTATGGGTAAGCACTTCATCTTAGAAAATGACATACATGTATGTACGTGCAGATTATTAAATATTAACAGTCACTGTATGATAGATTTGTATATTTAGATAAAATCTAAGGATTAAAATCTTAAAAGCAAATTGATGTTTGTTTTTGACATTGAAGAGGCTAATTTTAACAATCTTAATATTAGATACATTGTAGGAGTAATAAAGGTGATTTATTAACATTTTTTTCTACTATCTCTAAATAACACGACTGTGTTTCCGTATGATAGGATTCTTGTGTTTTTCTGGTTCCTTCCTTAACTACAAAATATTTAGATATTCCTTCCGTATGATAGCATTCTTGTGTTTTTCTGGTTCTTTCCTTAACTACAAAATATTTGGATATTCCTTCCATATGATAGCATTCTTGTGTTTTTCTGGTTCCTTCCTTAACTACAAAATATTTGGATATTCCTTCCGTATGATAGGATTCTTGTGTTTTTCTGGTTCCTTCCTTAACTACAACATATTTGGATATTCCTTCCATACAAATGTATGTTAGCATTCTTGTGTTTTTCAGTTTCCTTCCATAACTACAAAATATTTGAATATTCCTTCCGTGCGCTAGGCTTCTTGGTCAATAAGTAATAATACCTGCTGATGTTTTTTTTTGTTTGTTATGAATTTAGATTTAATTAGCTTTATAGAACTGGTTCTCTGTTTTATCAAATTAGATTTAATTAACTTTTTAGTACTGAAATATTGTTGAAAGTGGCATTAAACACCATCAAACAAAAAACAAACAAACAATAGTACTGGATCCCTGTTTTATGAATTTAGCTTAATTAGCTTTATGAGTACTGGTTCCCTGTGTTGGTAAGGTTAATTGTCCATTGGGTTGTAGAGTGTTTGTTGGTAGATTTTTGTTGATTGGGCTTCTCAAGATAAAAGAGTTCTGATGATTTGATTGATATTAATTCTGATAGTATAATTTACAAATACTAAAACACAATAAGTGTTTTTTAAGTCAATAATTACATTCACGACAAAATACTCCCATTTACAAATACTAAAACACAATCAATGTTTTTTAAGTCAATAGTTATGTTCGCAATGAAATTCTCCTTGTAAAATGTATGGTACGTGACGATTTTTTGTCTTGTTGAACTTCGGACTAGAAAATCCTTGACTCAATTTCAGTTGTCCTGAAAAATAGAGAAAGAGATATTGGAAACTGTCTGTGAACATATCATAAATGTCTTAAGTCTTACAGTGATTGATCTGAGTTTCTGACATTTTAAAAACATTTATGCAAGCGCTGATCTTTAGAAAACAGAATCTGCAAACAAAATGTAATTCATTTAGTTCATAGGAAGTTGCTATAAAAATCTATCGAAGATTGTCGCAAAACAGCATTCGGTTTTCTAGAATATTGACCCGCCTACAGAAAATGCTAAGTATTTTAAGTTGATATGATATAGAGAATATTTGAACAATTCATTCCATGTTAGTGGTTGTTTAAAAGCCGTATTCACATGTTGGCTATAATCCTACAATCAACAAATTCGTTATAAAATACCATCAGAATTGGACTCTGTCCAACGAGTGTATAATCAGATTATAGTTAAGTATTGTATTGTAATCAACAGGCCTTAAATACCAATGGTTTTTTCTTCTAGAATATTTATACCTTGAATATCTAAGTTTTTAACACTATTTTATATATATAATTACTTTGCCCATTGATCTTGAAATTTTTGTCCAGTATAAATGGCTATATATTGAATAGTTTAATGAGTACTTTCAATTTTGTTAAAGATTATTAAATTCTATCAAAAATTTCATAAACCCATGTTTAAGGATCTATTCTGTGTAGCGGTAGTTACTTTCCATTTTTCCTAAATTAGATAAAATAATACCAACAAATAGACACACAAATTATCTGGATATGTCATCTGATATCAACACATATTTAGTTTTTTTTTACTAAATTTTGATACATCATCGTCAGCATGCATTTAGTATTCCTTATTTTTTACCAAATTCAGATTTCTTTGTGTACTCTGGTTTCCTCCACCAATAAAACTGACCGCTACGTTTTAACTGAAATATTGTTGAAAGTGGAGTTAAACACCATAACCCTACCTTATTCTCACATTGAATAAATACATTGATCATTATTAGTTTCTTATTTTTTACGAATAGCTATATGATCGACCTACATTTTGTATTTCTTGTTTTTAACAAGTCATCATTAGCATATATTTTGTTTTCCTTTTCCTGGTGCCTATCAAAACATTTGTTGAAAAACTTACCTTTGATCTATCACATATACATTTGTATATGATACAGTGTTTGTAAACATGGTCTTGAGGGCCTGTGTGGCTCAGTGAGTTAGATAGTTTGATTATCTAACAACTCGTACAAGCCTATCATCAATACGGCATGGGTTCATGCCCGGCTTTGTAAATTACAAAAAAGGGTGCACTCGACTCGCAGCAGCAAGTGATAAAGTTTACCAGTTGCTTTCTCAGGGTCGGTGGTTCTCTCCGGGTACTCCAGCTTCTTCCACCTCTAAAACTGATCACCATGATATAGCTAAATATTCCTGAAAGTGGCATTAAACACCAAAAATCAATCAATCAATCAATAAGCATGGTCTTGAATAAATGTTAGTTGAAATAGTGTTCACTTGACGTTAAATTACAATAAACCAATAGACATTGATAATTATTAATTATTGTCAGTACATGTACAAACAGAAGATTCTAAACTTTGATATACCATAGCTGTCAATTTTGAAAATAATATGAAAGACAAAAATACCACGTTGTACAATTCCGAAATCCAATAAGAAAATTGTAGAAATAGAACTAATACCTCTAACACACTTCATACATTTGTACAAAATTTGTTGTCAAAATGGCAGCAGGACCATTTTTATTTGTGGACTTAGTCATTTTTTTATTTTCCGTCATCAAAAAAGGCTCAAAAGGCAATTTTGGGGTTTCTAAAATTGAAGAAATTAGAAAATAAAGTCAAAAATCTTACTTTTATGCATTAAACCAAAGTGCAACAATACAAACTGACATGATAAGATCATTTCATTTCATGTCTTTTGCTTTTAAATCACATTTCAAATTGGAATAACAGCAAAAAATGATAAAATTTGATTTCAGAGATTTTTCGAGCCCCAAAATTCCAATATTCAAATAGCTATAACTTTCGAACCATTCAAGATATTTACAAAAAATAAAGTGTTATGTTATCAGTTTTCTAGCCTCTTTCATTTGGATATGAAATCAAAGCATTTTGCTGTAGTTCATATTTTGACTGGCCATACTTATACATATACACTTTCTTGACTTGTAGTAGACACTTCAATAAAAAATGTGGGTATTAAACTAAGCATCCCCTCTTTGTGAAATTATGTGGTCATGCATATGTTTTTCACATGTGAGGAAAATGATGAATGACCCTTACATTTAACTAATGGAGCAGCTTTGTTGTAAAGAATACTAAGACATAATCTTGATCTTTATACATAATATATTTATTTTTCATGGTGTACTGTATGTATAATATAAACAAACCTTTTTCTTGTCTTTTTCAGCTTATACCAGCACATCATAATAAATACCTAGAAAATGTTACAGGAAAAATCAGCCAAGTTCCTATTCAGGGTAAAACAATCGAGTATGTATTGGTTTTATTATTATACATATGTATGCGAATGTATTATATATTAAACAATTGTTTAAGTTATCATGTGTCTTAAAAGCTTGTTGAAGCATTTGCTTTCGGAAAAGTATGAAAAAAACTTCTCTTTTTCGTCCATACACAAAAAGTTTAAATGATACATGTACTAATTTGTGCAGAATTATTAGGGGTTTTTTTTCTTCCTATTTTTATAATAATTTTTTTTTATAATGTTTATTCCAACTAAAATCATAGAAAGACCAGCAAAATTTTGTTGGGGGCGGGTGAAGAATTTAATTTCCTTATTTCTCAACTAGATTTTTTTGTTGCATACAATTGACTGATAACAAACACAGACTGGGTGACTGAAAATCAAACCTGTTACTGGCATAGAGAATTAAGTCCAGACCCCCACATTGACCGAAAAATCTTGACAATGACATTTTAAAATGCATGATTTAAGATATTGTTTTGACAGTACTATTGGCCTAATCTTTAAAATTTAATACTTTAGTTTTATCTCCCACATATAAAATATCTGTCTGTTCAATGGAACTGTAAATAAAACCTACAAAAAATTGTGTAAATTAATTCCGTGAGCAAATTTGTTTGAAACCTTATAAAAGGTTAAGACAGAATTATCTTATTGGGTGTAATTTTATATACTATGCTGAAAATCTATTTTAGGACACTCCACTTTGAGTTTAAAGAAATGATGTTTTCTCCTTTGTAAGGGTTGTGTCCTATTTCAATAAAATAAAAAGTAGATATCACATTTAATGCGCATGTCACGTTTCTGAAATAAACTTCATCAGGTACGCTCAAAGTCGAAGAATGCAAAGCAAAATAAATTAATAAGGAATTTCTGAAATTTGAAACTAAGCAAAAATGTTGAAAAAATAGTTGATTATTTTTTGTCAATACATAACAGAAAAATAAATATTAAGATGTAATTCTAACTTCATGTTGTTTTCCAATGAAAGGTTTTCAGAAGAAAAAAAATATAACCAATTGATGGCCACTGCCATTATTTTCGGCTTCAAAATATATTTCATGCTGTAATGGCCTTATTATCTAAAATAACTGTTAACGGTAATCAGATAAGGCCAAAAGTTAAAATACCTGTGTTTCTAATTAAGCCTACCGACCTTAATGTTCAGTACCTAGTACCCTTAAACCCACAAACCCTAATTTTCAGTACCTAGTACCCTTAGACCCACAAACCCTAATTTTCAGTACCTAGTACCCTAAACAGTTTTTATTGCCTTATTTGGACAAGCACTGTTAAAGTCATATCCTTGTCATGTATAGCATAGGTAAGAATAACAAAAAAAAAGTTCTGTCAACCTACCTACATGATGTACCCAATTAATTTCAAGAATGTTAACTGAAACCAGCGTTTTTCCCCTTTGTCCTTAACAATAAGCATATTGATAGAATTAAATGCATTTAAAACCAAATTGTTCCACTTGCTCAATTGTGTATTTTACCATTTTATGTTTTTAGTCATCTCAATTTGAAATGAAAAATTATCAGAAGGTTTTTTTTTGATCTTTTGGGTTTAATTAAATTTGTGCATTATCATACAGAAACTCCCATGGTTTTCATTTTAATTGATGATTTTTTTGTCATTTTTTCCTTATATTGAAGCCTCCCTCTGTAATACTCTATTGAAGTCTCCCTCTGGAACAACGTTTATTGACACTGGTTGAAAAATCGGGATGAACACAGCTAAAATATACCGAATTAACATTCCTACGTAGAGCTTAACATGAAAAAAAACTCACACCGGCTGGGCTTCAATTTAAATTTAGTGCATATACCTGTGAAGTGTGACCAAATACATGTAAAAACCTGTGAAGTGTGACCAAATACATATAAAACTGTCTAATGCATTTGTATATATCTCAATAGATCAAAGATAAATCGTTGAGCCCATTAGACTTCAAATGGTTGAAAACAATTAATTTTTAATCCCATGATTCAATGTTGTTTAACACCAGTATTTCCTCGTCAACCTCCTGATGTGCACATCCTATTTTATTTCCCTTGGAATTGTACATTATTTTTAGTTTTCCACAATCATGGCTGTCAAATTTAAGGCATATTTCCAACTTTGTTGTTTAACATGGCACACATCTTTCGTGAAAAGTCAATATTTAAAAAAAAAAATTAAATTGATAATGCAAAGTTCATTTAGGTCTTTGAAACTATGGTAAGTAAGGTTAATAAGATGTAGGGCGTTGAAATTACAAATGTATGGTAAGTCGCGTTAATAAAAACAAACAAAAAAATGAGATAATACGATAACAGGAAATGCCGTGAGTAGCCGTAGGACCATTCTATACTATTACTCATATGTACATGTAGTTCATGCATAATGCCTTTATTTTCATATGCTTTTAATTGTGAATATATCATTTTGTTTAGTTCATTGTTTCATTTAATTATTTAATGTTGATTTTCAAGAAAAACCTGATGTTTGGTTTTTTTACCATTATGATTCATTAGAAGCTTAAGAAAATTTGTCTTGCCTATATTATGTTAGTTTTAAACATTTGTTCCTAACATTTTATATTTCATTTGCTGAATAAGTTCCTCCAAGATCACTAAGAAAATACTAGTATTGTTACTGTGTTCCTATGAAAATCTGTAATGCCAAAAATATCCTTTTTACATATTTATACAAAGATCTATCATCAATAACTCTCAGCTGGTCATGCTCTGATTACTGTCTCCTCATCAACCATGGTTCAACAGACGGAGAACATACTTGTAGTCATTAATTATTCATAAGTCATTTTAAAACATTTTTTTATTTGTTCCAACAAACTGTTATTATGGCCAATCAAATCACATACAAAGTTTTTAAACTTTCAACAAATTAAGTAGAGGAAATGAACGGGTGGAAATTACCCGAGAGTTATCGACAAGTAATGCTATATTGACTGGTCAGATTTAATCTTTCATACGGGGGGCGGGGTAATCTTTTCAATACCCGTTGTTTAACAGTAGAATTTGAGTGATGTTATGTTAGTATGAAATCTACTTACTACTGAACACATATTAGTTACAGAACAAACCCAAAACAACAACTTTCATTTGAATTGACCCATGGGTGATGAGCGGAGAGTATCATAGCGTGACTTACTGATGATGATAAAGATCCAGCTGTCTTTTTTTTTTTTAAGATTTACTTTGATTCAAAATATTACTTTTACTAGTATTAGTTTCTATGGGAAATTCTGTGATATCAAAAATACCCATTTTACATTTTTGAAGGCTCTGACCTTATGTTATGTTCAGAATATGAAAGTTTAATCCTTGAATACTTGCGTACATTCCTATGAATGCAAAAAATAGCATAGTGTTTTGATGTGGGAATCACCTCAGAATGTTTTCACAAGACTTGCAGGAACTTAATTTGGTATTTGTATTAATTATATTTTTATTATACTAATTTATTCATTTACATTTTCTGTTTTAGAATTACAATAGCTAGATATATTACAGACATATACTTACAGAGAAGCTGCATCAAGATTAGCAATCATTGTAGATTTGTTTATATATGTACCTAACCAAAGATTTCACATTGTATCATTTCAAATCTATTTTTATGGGTTTGACCACTTGGTATAGGGCATCAAAAGAAGGGGGGAGGGGTAATTAATATTTTTTTTCATGGGCTGTTCACTAGGTGTAGGCATTAAAATATAGGGAGGGGGCATGGGGGTGTCATATAAAATCTGTTTTTATGGGCTGACCACTAGGTATGGGGCATCAAAATATGGGGGTTT
>MJUT01015184.1:108485-129604 GCA_002080005.1 Gigantidas platifrons | reverse complement strand
CCCCCCCCCCTTTTTTTTTTTGAAAAATCATGGAACTGGGCCTGCATTTCTATTGAGGCCTATCAATTCCATGTCGAATTTTCTTTGTTTAAAATGTGGTACACAATTAATTTTCATGACTACATATATACCTACATTTGTGGCCTCATAATATATTGAGGTGAGAGGTGATTGTTCGTTTTGTTGAGATTGGTGGAATTGTTGACATCACTGTTTAAACTTTCTATTCATAATGTACAAGAAAGATTTATTAATTGTAATGTATTATCCCATGCTAAAGCCATGTACAAGAAAGTATACTTCATTTGACTTATTTAAAATACAAAAAAAAATATTTAAAAAAAGAACAGGTCTACCATTTTAATTTCTTCTTGTACGTATTTTAACTTGTATATACTTATATATGACCTCACACAAATATTTGTATGGTTGTTTTAATCTTAGAAGAGAGGATTAACTGTTAAAAATTAATATACATTTACATATTTAAAAAATCAACATTGTTTTTTTCTCTCTCAATTGCTCTAATTTTTAAAAATGATTCTTAGAATAAAAGCTATAAAAATATTTGTATAAAAGGTAAATTGTACACTGAGAAAAAACGAAAAAAATAAAGCAGATTTTTAATTATTTTGGGATATTTAATAGAAATCAGATGCACTAGTCTCTTTGTTTTTCATCACTATTTTCTAGTACATTCAATAAGATACTACCAGAACAGTGATACTGTACACCAGCATTACTCAAATAGTAACGACATACATTTTTTAGAAAATTTATTTTTCACATTAAGTGATTGGGAGGGGACCAATACAACTTGTAACAAACCAAACCAACATCACATGACAATGTTGAATCATGAAAAGAAAGTTTAAACAGTGATGGTCAATAATGCCACTAATATCAACAAAACAAAAGAAAGTTTAAATAGTGATGGTCAATAATGCCACTCATATCAACAAAACAAAAGAAAGTTTAAATAGTAATGGTCAATAATGCCACTAATATCAACAAAACAAAAGAAAGTTTAAATAGTGATGGTCAATAATGCCACTAATATCAACAAAACAAAAGAAAGTTTAAATAGTGATGGTCAATAATGCCACTAATATCATCAAAACAAAAGAAAGTTTAAATAGTGATGGTCAATAATGCCACTAATATCAACAAAACAAACAATCATTACTTCTCTCCGCAACTCACTGAACATAAAAAAGACCACGACAGATGACGTGGGAAGACCAGGTTTTGACTTGGGATAGGCACAAAAATGTGAGAGCGTTAAACCTGTCAATTGGATCCCAACCATCCTGTCTTGATGATTTGAATCTCTAATGGCAATACAAATGAGAAAAAAAAACCTTCAAAGTTGGTGGAAAAAACATAATTAAAATGATTTCATAAATAATATCATTGATCATGTAAGTAGTATAATTATTTTTCTGGTCACACTTCAATGCTTACAAAAAAATTAAGACGGTTACCTCTAATATCTTTATTAACATATATAAAAGTGACCTAATATTATAAGTCATAAATGTTATTAGTTAAATGATATAGGCTTAACCTGGTTCTTATTCTAAATTTTTTGGATGGGAACCAGTTTGAATGATACTGTAATTTGATTTGAAGGACAGGTTGATCATTACATGATAAAAGTTCAATGTGAAATCTTTTTTATTGTCCTTGTTTTACTCAGACCAAACAAGAAAAATGTGTGGTTTAGTCAAGCTATGAATAATAATTTTTTAGATAAAGATTTATTAAAATTTTCGAAGAAGTCAATCATGTGATTCAAGAGATCAAAGATATCCTGAGAACTATCAGTACTTTTTATCATAAAAATTATGTAATGATTTTGAAATATAGGATAGAAAATTTAACAACTGAAATGAACATTTAATTTTCTCATACTGTTGTTCAATAGATATTTCTCTGCAAGGCTTTTTGGCTGTGTGTTACAAAAAAAGATAATACCACACGCTTTTCAGTTTGGTCCATCATGTACTAATATATCTTATAATTGTTTAGACCATGCAAAGTTAATTACTTGGTTCTCAGGCCCTTTTTTGTCAAAATTGATGAGGGAGGGCGGCATTTTTTTTTATCCTTTTACTGCTGTAAAAAGTGATGAGGGAGGCATTTTTTCTTCTTTTTTTGTGTGAAAAATATGGCAATGTATAAATCTTTTCATTACTTTATTGAAAATTTCAATTTTATTTCTTCCGATGGTGGCAGAAACATCACAAGTGGTTAATTTTTATGGAAACGTCCAATCCGCTGGTCCCAACGTACCTTTTTTTTTTATCTCCGTAAACAATTCCAATAAGGTACAAGCTTCGGAGAACCCCCCTATTATGTTTCCTGGTAAAACTGGCAAACATTTGTGCCGAATTTGCACAGAAACGATTGACATTTTGTCTAAATGTCAAGCGGAAACACGTTTTTTTATTTATACATTGTCATAATGATGCTTTAAATCTCATTTAAGCATGATGCGTTTTAAAGCGTTTCACCGACCACGCAATATAAGAGAAAAACGGATGCGGTTGTTTTTTCCGTACGGACAGCGCTACCGCATTTAAACATTTTTTTAAACTATTTTTGCAAAAAAATCGGCAATGCGGCGACGAATTTCCACATGCGGGCGGGCCTGAGAACCAAGAAATTAGCTTTGTATGGCCTTACCCAAAATCATATATATTAATATGTAGATCGTAACATTTTCTCCTGCTTTAGCACACTTTCCTGACCAACGGTTTAAAAATTACTTAACCCACATGCTGGTTAAATTGTCTTGTGAAAATTCGTCATATAATCTCCTTGCTTTGTTTCCTGTGTGCGTTCTTTGTGATGTTAGGAGCTCTCACTATCCAAGCTTATTTTTCATTGTGATGTCAAAGAGAGGCCAACTAATTATGACAACGCCATTGTGAAGGAAACACAAATTGTTAATATATAGGTGGGAAATTATATTACCGTTTAAATCACAAAAGCTGTAAAACACTCTTTTTGTCTCTCTGAGATTGCAAATATTGGCCAATGAACTCTGATGGTTTTTTTTTTAATTAACAGTTTTTATTATCAGAGCATCGTGTTTCAAATTAATTAAAAAATCAATGGATTGGATGTTGTCGGTCAGAAGCAACGTTTGATAAAATACTGACTTTTAAATATGGAATTAAAATAAATAAATTGTGAAAATCGCTCATTTCATCATCCTCATCATACTCTATTTCATTCATATTGTTTTGTTTGCTCTTATTGATACTTCATGCCTGATTGATTTTTTAATCGACTAAATCATTTCTGTAAGTGTTTCAAAGGAAAATACCATTCCTGATTTTTACAAGCATGCAATATTTTATGCATGGAAGATACATTACTTTAATGTCGTACCACGACAAGTCAAAGTCCTAGAAATCGACAATTTGTTTTGAATTTACGGCGTATTAAACAATATAAATGAAACTACAGCACGTTAAAAATGCAAAATCCAAATCAGCTTTGTGTCGCAATTAAAAAAAAAATCATTTGTTGTAAAGAATTTTCAAGCTATTTTTTTTTTATCAAATCTTTTGTTTTTAAAGACACATCTTTCAAATCTCAAAATCTGGCGAAAATAATCATCTTACGATTGAAGTAATCCTTGCAAATTTCAAAATAAAACCTCCCTAAATAGTTGAAATGTTTATAATCTGGCTGCCATATTACATGTTTTATGTTTATGTGGTATAAAGCAAAGAACCAAATACCCCCTGCATGTTGTGTTGTCCTTTGTGTGATTTCACCTCAGTATTTACCCCTCACTCAATTTACTAACATGTTTAATACATTCTTTTCTTTCAGTATTTTTATCAATGGGCACTTTATGGAAGGTGCAGTTAAGTGTTGTCTTATGCCTTATCAGGTGAATTCAATGCACGAGGCTAAGAAAGTAATTGCAGAAAAGGTAGCCGGATGTTCAAACTACAGATGTGACGAGTGAGTATTATGACGCATTCAGTCATCCATACATTTTGTTTTATTCAAATGTTATTTCAGAGTTTTTGTTAATGGACAAGACATAGATAAACCGACAACGGTCGGCCTTTCTTCCAAGCAGTCTGAATCTATGACCGAGGCAGTCAAGGCCGTTCACGAAGCTATTAAAGAAAAACATCAGTATCGGGTAGATCAGTAAGTAGAAGGAATTGTGGGAGTTTTCAGTGTCGTCTGCTGTAGGTTTGTTGGTGTTTTAGATATTATTGTTTCTTTATAGCTGTCAAATATATCTTGCACAATTTCTGTACTGACTGTTCAACATTTATTACCGTAAACGACCTTTAAGGGTAAATTTCTGTGGATGATACAAGGCTTTTTACGTAATAATGTGGCAACTTTATGAGATAATGGCCTGATTGTTTCAAATTAGATTTCTCTGGCAGCCAAAAGATCATGATATCTGTATGATATACACATATTCATCAAGGAACAGAATTAAGTGCCACAACTTATCTTGAAAGAGATAAATTTTATTTTACCATTACTCATAGGATGAGGAAATTATGTCGTCTGCTCATTGGTTATATGTAAATAATGCATATCAATATTAATGTATGGCTTTTGCAAATTTTAGAAAATATCAGTAAAATTACCATCTGGACAGGGCTACTGCACTTTTGACACAAGAGTACAATGGGTGTCATGTTGGACCTTGTTATAGAAACTTGTACGACATCACATTCTAACTGCCAAGTTAGACATTACCAGTTTAATTTTAGTTATAAACTGAGACTATACCCAATATACAAGTCTAATTCTAGTTACTAACGTTGAAGTATTCTGGTTACCGATGTTGAAGTAATATTGCTGTGATTTCTGGTAGATGTAGTAACGTCATGAACAGGATCTGTTTTCAAAAATTGATTTATTTTTACATATTTTTATTTCAGTGACTTCATAATATACGATCAATTGTTTCTATCTTATATGCAGTCTTACTGTTTTATATTATGATATTATATTATATATATCTGATGCCTATCTGCTGTTGTCATGGAGATATATATTGTTTTTGTTTTATTACATTATTTTATCCTGCAGCTGTCCAAAATATATTGACTGTTTTAATTTGTGCTTTACAGTCACTGACTGTACATCATTTTTAACTAACACCTCACTATATGAAACTTGAAATTTCATTTACAATATCCAGTCATGAGATGTTTTCTGGACTTTTAACGTGGCTTATTATCCCCTCGCCAACAAAGTTGCGAAGGGATATAGTAACGCTACCGTCCGTCTGTCCGTCCGTCCATAACATCCTTGTGAACACTCTACAATCAACGTCCTTCAATGGAATTTGACCAAACTTGGTACATACTTAGTCCTTAAGAGAATATGGAACCCTATTGATTTTCAAGGTCTAAGGTCAAGGTCACTGGGTCAAATTTTTAGGCGAGGGGATACACCACGCTTTGCATTGCCCTTGTTTCATATTGAAATTTTGATCTTTTTTCCTTTTTTAACTGATTTAACAGTCTGCGAAATGAAAATTTTAATTTACTGTTCCGAATCAAATCCTTGAATTTATTTTTATATAGTTCTTATAAAAAAAACTTGAAAATTTACTGGTTTGAACAAAGTTTAACTGGTGCTTGTCGTGAGGACTGATTTAATGCTGCAGGATAAACATAATTTACATTACATTGTCTCAAAATATAAACATTATTTGTATTCAGCAGAGAACAGGTGATAAATACTGGTTAACCCTCACATTTCTACCTGGAACTTAAGCCTGAATACAAATAAATGTTATATTCCGAGACAATGTTAGTATACTTTATATCTGATGCCTGTCTGCTGTGGTAAAGGAGATATATTGTTCTTGAATTCACTAGCATATCATAGTATATATACATGCACAGAATCCTTGTTTGTGTGAGTGTGTGTATATGTGTGTGTGCGTATTTTTTCTAGCAGACTGTTTGGTGTCATGTGTATACATGTTTTTCTTCTATTACCATAATATATTTATGTATAACTCATACCATGTGATAAAGAGAAACTTTTTTACCAGACTGGATAAACACACCAGAAAAGAGAAGATAATCATCAAAGCACTTGTACTTGTTAAAATTGATAGTTTTAAAGTGAAATATAGATGCATATTATTTTTAAAACAAGTGTGTGCTTACATGACCAATTACGGTAATATTGTTTTTTTTTTAAGTGTGTATTTACACGACTAATTATGGTAATTACTTGTTTTATCAGAGTGGTTTTTTTTTTATTTTAATGTTACCAGATAATTCACAGTCAATGGTAAGATCTATAATATATTTAATTTTCATCTTTAAAACTCAAATATTGAACTTTTTATTTAATATTTGACACTATCAAACTTTATTATGAATGATGTTTGTGAGGTATAATACACTCCGTTTTAAAACAGTTAAAAGCTTATAAAATAAAAAATAAAAATAAAAATTTATTTTTATTACCAGGTTATGCGATTTAGAAGGACATATCCTAACAGATGTGAAACAGATAGAAGCGAATGGCCTTTATGTAGCCAAAAATTTTTATCATAGATTCCAGCCTGGCAGATATGAACCTCATGGACGAAAAAACATTATTGTTCCACTCTCTCCTAGAGATAAATCGTAAGTATACAAAAGGGGGGAAAATAGGAAAGATTTGGGGGGAGGATGTGGGGTGGGTTAAAACATTATTGTCCTACTCTCCCATGGAGACAAATTGTAAGTATACAAAAGGGGGGAGGGGGGGGGAAACAGGAAAGTTTTGAGGGGAGGTTGTTGGTGTGGGTTAAAACATTATTGTTCCACTCTCTTTTAGAGATAAATTGTAAGTATACAAAAAGAGGACGCATGAAAGATTTAGGGGGAGATTAACAAGAAAGGATATGGATGTAAATGAACAATGAGAGACTATCCAACTTTATACTTAAACACGTAACATTTTAAGTATGAAAATTTAGAAATCTAATTTTATGTGTTTGATGTTGTGTTTATATATTCACACAAGAGTCCTCATCCATGTCGTTGTGCTTATGTTTAACATTATCAGCTGTTGTTTATCAGTAACTCCCAGCCCCATTTTAATGCGCATGTCTCCCAATCAGGCTGAACGGATGTTTCTGGTTTAAAACTCCAATCAATGTAAAGGAACAGCGCTTTTATTGCTGTTCTACATTTAACAGTCATATTACGGTATTCAATAATGAGCATGACTCGTACCCTAAGATGAGTGTGGAACGACCCCAATAGTTTAATTTAAAACTTGTATGATTCCTTTGTTTTCTTGAGAGTACAAACATAAGAAACAACTTTACGCATGTCTGGTTTTCTGTGGGTATTTTAGATCTGGTTTCCTTCTATGAAATCGACCACCATGATATTACTGAAATATTGTTGCAAGTGGCATTAAACAACATAAACTGTAAACCTAACCTAATGGGGTACACAAATGTTGGTGAGGTTAGGTAGTTGGTGAAATAAGATCGGAAGCCTGTACAGATGTTGGAAAATGTGCACTAAGATACATTGTTATTGTTATTATCTCCACTTGTGTGAAAATTTGATTTGTTTTTTTTTTCTTTTACAGACAAACAAAATACTTGTGGAAAGAAAGGTAAGAATTATGATATTAGAAAAAGAGATAATTGCTGATCGTCTTTCTGTTAATGGCTAATATTATGGCTTGATCAATTTAGTTTTATGGCCAGTTGCTCGTGTGATCGATTGCCATTGCTTGTTTTGTTATTGTGGTATTCCCTTTCCATGGACATTATTTGAAAAATAGTTGACTGAGGGGTTATTTTAGTTGCATGTGACTTAAAGGGCAATTTAACTTTTGATGACTTAAGGAGCAAGTTACCTTTTGGAGACTTAAGAGGCATTTTATCTTTTAGTGAAATGTCTCTAGCATCCTCATTGATTTAAAAAACAAATGGAAAAATCTTGTTCCAGGATTTTCCTGATTGCTTAAAATTATTTTTCTGCCAGTCCATAAGAATAGCCCGTCAAATCTCGGAGACAAAGAAGATGTTACCATTGCTACATGTAGCCATTATATTCATAATTCACTAACACAGAAATAGAAGTTTTCTAATTACTGTGTATTAGATAGAATTGATTTAATGTTTACGATTTTAAATTTGAACATTATAAACAATTTTTCGCAAAGTAGTTATTTTCTTTAACAATTATGCTGCTTAAGCTTTCTAATGAGTTAGATAGTACAGTTTAGGCTGTCTGGAGATACCCTAGTTTAGTTATTATTGTTGCTGGTAAAAAAGGGTCTTTCAAACATCATCTCTAAAAAGATAGATTATTGGTATTTTAACAATTTAGCAATTTTTCAGTTATATCGTGACTATCAGACTTAATTGGGAGAATAAAACAAGGACTGCTATGACTAATTGACCTATTACCCCCAGCATGGGTAGATATTATCTTCAGATGGGTATTGGGGCACGAACCCTTGTCGGTGGTATTGGGCAAATCGGTTAGAAATCAGTTATATTTACTACCTGGCCAACCAGGCCTCTCTTAAAAGAGGCTTGGTTTTTTTTACATAATAAAGTGTAGTAACATTTTTGAAATAGTTTCACAAAAACAGGGTGGTCTCCCATCATAGATTCTTCTCAAGACAATCTTCACTGTACTCTTTGTATACATTAATATGTAACAAGCTTTTTAATTGGATTATTGTTTGTCTGTGGTCACATGGAATTTTAAATATCATGAGCTAGGTTCATTTTTCGTCACCTACATACAATGGTTATGGTAGATTTTCACACATATACATGTATTAGTGTGTAGTGTATTATAGTTGGAGGACATACACACATTTACATTTATAATACACATATTACATTATAACATCAGCCTTAGCCAATCCTGTCATACATCATCGTCAGTAACCAATGGCTGGTCACGCTCTAATACTCTCCACTCATACAGAAGCTGCTGTATTTTCTAATATCATGTATTATTTCTGCCACGCCAAGATCTATTCTAACTTTGGGTAATCTGTGCTCATCTTATAATTATGGGTGATAGATTTGTATTAGAATTATTTACATTCATTTGCTGGTAGTTGTATTGTGGTAGTAGCCATGACAGTTTGCTCTGAATTTTTATAGAATTTCAAGATAAAAAAGTAGATTAATTATGACAGCCAGATTAATTGAAAGAGCTCGTTTTTTCCAAGATAGTGATTCTTGCCTTACAGTCGTAGATCATTGTCGAGTATGAGTTTTGACTTGTTTTCCAAAATTTTAGCGTTTTGATTTGCCGTTTTTCTTTCGAGTGAATTCCAGACATGCCATGTAGTATTAAAACAAACTTAGATAATATTTTGTCTTTAGTACTATCAAACATCCTTGTCTCAAATCCAGATGATTTGCTGTTTTGGACAATTCCAATTATTGGAAATTTAACATATAATTTATCACAGATAACTTGAAAACCGAAAAAACTGATATTTTGAAGTTAAATCATGTCTATTTGGCTTTGATGCAATGAGGTGTGGCTGGCATTAAAATAATTAGAAGAATATATAGTTCTGTTTCTAATTCATTGCTAATTTTAAATATAGTATACAGTAGTATGTATATCAATCTTAGATTTGGACACAAATTGTGTAATAATGTATGAAAAGTAAAAATACATTGAAACCTGTCTAAATAGATTCTCCGTGGGACCAACTTATGTGTGTTCAGAATAGACAGGTGTTCAATTTATACAGGTTAAATTTACAAAATTTCCTAAATTGTGACTTTATTGAAAGTTTGATTTATACAGGATTTCGTTTTATTCAGGGTATGATTTATTTAGACAGATTTCACTGTACAATATTTGTGGAACTTTTTTTATTAAGGAAAAGTCTGGCATCTTTCCAAAAATAAAATATATATGAAAAGTCTTGATTTCATGCATGATATTTGAAAAAACAAAAAACAAAAAACAGTCTGTGTCCAAATCTGAAATTATTACAAATCAGCAAATGAAATACTCTGTCCTGTATGTATAGCTATTGTAATCACATTGTTTATCATTCAATGTGTCTACAATAAAAGTATGGAGTAGGGTAGCCATTTCTTTAGTAGTTTTAGTGGTCTAATAATAATGTATGCCATTTTTCTGTAATCCATGTATTTGTCATTATATAAATTTAATTTTAAAATGAATATATCCAATTTTAATTTATTTTATTGAGACATTTGACATTTAGAAGTCTCTTTCAAATATTAAATCCAGACCCCAAGTGTATTAATTTTTTTTTTTTTTTATGTATTACTGATGTGAATTGCAAAATTAAGTTGGTAAATTTGTAATGAGTTTTCTGCTCATAATCAAAAATATTAATTTTCAAAAATGCACAAATTTAATTTCAATTTCAAAAGACAAAAAATTTGCACATTCCAACTTGATTCTAAAATTATTCATTTTTTACAGGAGTTATTTCCCCTTGGCATTAATATGGGCAAACAATGTTCGCTCTCGTGTAAAGTTCACATAACAAACTTGTGAATTTCTAGTTGCTATAAAATAAATTCTGTTGATTTTTTACTAGGTTTAAGTATCCACAAATTATAAGAAAATTATACTCAAAATCTTTTTCCTTTCCGTTACTTTTGCAAAAATGGGTACCATTTTGCCCATGATAAGGGAAACAACTCCTTTTTCAGACATTCTGGTTACGGTAGAATGGCATACAAAACATACATGTAGTTTTACACTTTCATGCTCAAACTGTCGTCTATTTATTTCTTCTGTGCTATAGATCTCATTATGGCGGACCAGGGGACTTCAGAAGACCTAGGTAATGCAAGCATTTCTCTTTTATTTGTAACAGTTGCCATGGTAATATGGTTGTTATGTTATTTCTAATGTTGTAATGAAAATTCTAAAATATGCCATATGTCTATTTTTAGATATTTATGTGAATTATTTTTTTTGTACACAGAATATGTCTACAATTTAATTTTTGATATTTTCTGAATACAACAAAAACATTTTTCAAGCATTGCTATTTGGAGCTGTAGCAGATAATTTTGAAAAATATTTTTACATGTTGAGTTTTTTGTGAGTTTCAACCTATAACCATGGCAACAAGCATGTCCCAATATTTTTAATTTGCATTCTAATATAGTTAGTTGGCAGAAATGAAAATGTTACACTTTATCCCTCACCCTACCTGTGTTTGTCCCATACATAAACATACATATACTTATATATAGTTGTCATGCATCATTGATTGTCACCTTAAGGACCAAAATTAGTTTCTAAAATAATGCCCTTCCTGGGAATTTTCAATCAAAATTTAAAGAAATGGATATTGCTAATTTTGGTCCAAGTACATAATTCACACAATCTTTGCACATCCAATCACAAATTGATATCACTAATTTTGATATTTGGACATACTTCACACATCCAATCCTAAATTGATATTACTAATTTTGATCCTTGTACATGCTTCACACATACAATCACAAATTGATATGACTAATTTTGGTCCTTGTACATACTTCACACATTCAATCACAAATTGATATTACTAATTTTGATCCTTGTACATGCTTCACACATCCCATCACAAATTGATGTGACTAATTTTGGTCCTTGTACATGCTTCACACATACAATCACAAATTGATTTGACTAATTTTGATCCTTGTACATGCTTCACACATACAATCACAAATTGATATTACTAATTTTGGTCCTTGTACATACTTTCACACATCCACTCACAAATTGATATGACTAATTTTGGTCCTTGTACATACTTCACACATCCAATCACAAATTGATATTACTAATTTTGATCCTTGTACATACTTTCACATATCCAATCACAAATTGATATTACTAATTTTGATCCTTGTACATACTTCACACATACAATCACAAATTTATATTACCCATTTTGATCCTAGCACATACTTCACACATTCAATCACAAATTGATATTACTAATTTTGGTCCTTGTACATACTTCACACATCCAATCACAAATTGATATTACTAATTTTGATCCTAGTACATATTTCACACATCTAATCACAAATTGATATTACTAATTTTGATCCTAGTACATATTTCACACATCTAATCACAAATTGATATGACTAATTTTGATCCCAGCACATACTCTACACATCCAATCACAAATTGATATTACTAATTTTGATCCTTGTACATGCTTCACACATCCCATCACAAATTGATATGACTAATTTTGGTCCTTGTACATGCTTCACACATACAATCACAAATTGATATTACTAATTTTGGTCCTTGTACATGCTTCACACATCCCATCACAAATTGATATGACTAATTTTGGTCCTTGTACATGCTTCATACATACAATCACAAATTGATATGACTAATTTTGGTCCTTGTACATGCTTCACACATCCAATCACAAATTGATATTACTAATTTTGATCCTTGTACATGCTTCATACATACAATCACAAATTGATATAACTAATTTTGGTCCTTGTACATACTTTCACACATCCACTCACAAATTTATATGACTAATTTTGGTCCTTGTACATACTTCACACATCCAATCACAAATTGATATTACTAATTTTGATCCTTGTACATACTTTCACACATCCAATCACAAATTTATATGACTAATTTTGGTCCTTGTACATACTTCACACATCCAATCACAAATTGATATTACTAATTTTGATCCTTGTGCATACTTCACACATACAATCACAAATTGATATTACCCATTTTGATCCTAGCACATACTTCACACATTCAATCACAAATTGATATTACTAATTTTGGTCCTTGTACATACTTTCACACATCCAATCACAAATTGATATTACTCATTTTGATCCTTGTACATGCTTCACACATCCAATCACAAATTAATATTACTAATTTTGATCCTTGTACATACTTTCACACATCCAATCACAAATTGATATTACTAATTTTGATCCTTGTACATACTTCACACATACAATCACAAATTGATATTACCCATTTTGATCCTAGCACATACTTCACACATTCAATCACAAATTGATATTACTAATTTTGATCCTAGTACATATTTCACACATCCAATCACAAATTGATATGACTAATTTTGATCCTAGCACATACTTTACACATCCAATCACAAATTGATATTACTAATTTTGATCCTTGTACAGACTTTACACATCCCATCACAAATTGATATGCATGTTTGTTAATTTTGGTTCTTTTACATGCAAATACTTGGTTTTTTATATTGATTGGGGATTGTTAACAAACACTATTTGCAAAAGACTCATAATTTGTTATTTATTGAAAGAATCTCCCAATGTTCTTGATGTGCATGTTTACTTTTTTTATCTTGCAATGAGCACTCTAGTAAGCAAATAACATGTGTCGAATACAGGTGTGCTGTATTTTGTATAATATACAGCTTCAAGACACGCCACAGGTTATAAATAGAACATACAGATCTGCCATCTTGAAAATGTGAAATCCTACATGTCATATTTACAACAATACACACAAAAGTAATTAAAAAGCTTACCTTGAAAACTTATTTTAGTTAAATTGTATCAAACTTGAAGCGTACACGAAGCCAAATAACGTCTAATCTTTACGTTTCAAACTGGAAGTCTTTATATGACGTCAATGACGTCATCTTGGTTATGTTCAGTTTGTGAGTGAGCTGCCGGAGTTTATACATAGATAATTTCCTAAAAAACAGTGTTTAATCCTATAGTAAACGTTTTTTTACGATTTAAAATTGCAAGATAAATACAATACATGTGCACTGTCGAAGCATATGTAGTAAATATGTGTATTCTGCGCGAAACGTGGGAAAAAGCTCGGCAATATTTTGTATAATATACGAATACAGCTTCAAGACTTACTTTGGGGCCCACGAAAGGTTTGAGGAATATTTATTTTTCTAAATTAAAAAAAAAAACACTACCTAACCTAAATTGCAGGATAAAAACAATATTAGTGTATTGTAGAAGAATATAGAAAATATTTGTATTCGGCACAGAACTGGGGGAAAATGCTTGGCTAAAGCCTCGCATTTCCCTCCCAGTTCCTTAACCTCATACAAATATTTTCTATATTCTTCTACAATACACTAATATTGTATATATATCTTAAGATATTACAAAATACCAGTATATCAAAATAAATTGGCAGATTCTTTCCTGTTTTGTTTTGTTTTGTTTTGTTTGAAGTTTTGAAAAATGGATTTTATGGTAGATTTTTTTGAAGTTGACAAAATGTGTGAAATTTAATTGCCATATCATTTATTATTATTAGGCCATAGCAACAAGGAGATCCAGAAAATTTATATATGATCCATGTTAACAGTAGAATTTGGGCCTAGATTATTGAAATCTTCCCTTGAAATCATTTTCATATTTATAATTTATTCTCATTTCAAACTTGAATGAAATGATTCAAATTACCAGCTAAGGGAACATTAACTCTTTGTTGATAATTTGTGAAAGATAAAATGCATGCAAGATGCCAGCCCGTGAAACGATCAAAATTATTTGAATGGAATATAATTTGAGAACATATTTTCACAGATGAAGGTTAATAAATGCATTTTTATTGAATTTTAAAAGCTTATAATGAATTAATATTCAATCAGCTTTATTTAGGTTTAATGTTTTTATATCAAAAGATGAATTTATCTACTTCGTGTAATAACACAGTGTTGACCTTTTCTATAGAAGACTCGGTAGTAATGAGGCATTTGCGATACTGGTTGCTAGGGTGGTTACGACAAGTAAACAAATACCAAGATGCTAATTTCTTCACGTAGAAAGAAATTTATTCACCCGTTCATTGTTACGTATTCTATCTTAGACCATTTGCTCTTTTTTAACTTCGATTGTATGATGGTATGAAATTAATTACAAATTTAAAGATCTGATGGAAAGCATATATCTATCAAAAGGATTTGTACGTTTATTGATCGCGGAGTATCAGACAGAAAAATGTATCATTGGTCGTAATAATAATCGTGGTTGACAACTTTTGTTGTTATTAATGGGTGGCTTGGTGTACACTTGAAGGCCTATATAAACCCATTTATTACTTTTTAACTATAATAGCGTCAATTGATGCTCATTATTTCCTGTTCTTTGGTTAACAGGGTCTTGTTCCTAAGGATGGAGGAATAAATATTCACTTTTAATTATGTTTTATATTCACATTGCTTTATTATTCTTAGGGTCTTGAGAAAATCACTCGGATTTATTATGCTTTGAATCGAACATAATTACATACCGGTATATATATATTTTTTTTTTATAATTTTTATAACGGTATAAAATCGTAACTTGTCCATTTCAATGAATATTTTTTATTTCGGTTGCATTAATTGTGATATTTTAAATGTGTCAATTTAAAAAACTTATTGGATTCAATAAGTCACAAGATCCAATCATTTCAACTTTGAAATCTTTTTGAAAAAATTTAATAGGATCAAAGTACATTTTGTCGTGTGGTATTTTGAAATGTAACAGAAATTTAGATTAAAAAGTTCTAGAATTAGTAAGGGATAGTGTCACTAGGAATCATTGGTGGAAAGGGGTTTTGGTTGTTTTATGGTACGGGTGTGTGGTCTTCATTTTATCTCATCCCTCTAGCCATGATATAACTAAAATCTGTTGAAAGTGGCGTTAAACGGCATAACTAGATCTGTCCGTCCGTCACATGACGAAAGTTTGTACACAGATCTTCCTTATTTTAAAAGGAGATTCCTTAAATCTTGGCATTCTGGCTTATTACCATATGAAGAATACATATCGTTACCACATTTGAACGGATCATATTTCTCTAGGAGTAATTACTGTTTTTTTGCATTTATAAAGATTATATTTTTCACAAACAATTAAGTTGTATTTGACAGAACTCTATCCGTTAATTTTCATGATTCTTGTGCTGATCTGTACAAGAGGCTCAAAGGTGCCATAAATTGTCGACTTTCTACAATTGTATCAAACAGCCACTAATGCAGAAGCCCTTCAATAACCTTTGTCTAATTTAAGAATTATACAGTATGTCATAAATGGTATCTATTGTAAAGGCATTTTCCAAGGATGCTAATGCCCAGTGCAAATGTTAAGGTTTCCAGACACCTGCCCAAGGCTGTGGGGAGATGGGGTTTGGGATTCACATATCAGTTTGTTACGTGTATCCATGATTTTTCTTCCCTATTAATTCTTGTAGTGAGGCTATTGCTGAAAAATTGCTTCAAATAACGATAAATGCATTTTGTACCAAGAACCGTAACCCTTACATAAAGAAGTCTGGTACTCACGAAAAAATAAAAAAAGAATAATCCAACCCATTCCCAGGATGCCATTTAATAAAAAAAAAAAAACAAATATGGAAGGTCAACTTCTACCTTCTTCTTTTTTATAAGCAATTGAATACATTTGCTGACTTTAAAAGGAAATAATTGTGTTTGGTAGTCATGAAAGCTTATGTACATGAAAAAGATGAAAAAAAAAGTTTTATGGGAAGTTAACTAAGGAGGTGATTACATATACTTAATCACACAGTGGAATGGAGGATCGACAGGAAACGATGTTTTGATCAGATTCTGTGATAATTACATGTTTTTCATGTAGAGAGAAAGTTTATTGATTTGAGACCTTTAAATTGGCATCTAATTACAGTTTCATGAATTTTGTAAGAGGAAGATAAAATACCAATTGGAGCGAGGGGCCGTTGTGGCCGCCGTGATCATATAGTAGATGGATTTACGACTACCTATGCAATCAGTGCTTATCACCACTAAAGTTGTGAGTTCGAACTCCATTCATGGCGAGGTATACTCGATATGATATTATGTGATTAAGTTTGGCAGGTTGGTGGTTTTCTCCAGGTACTCCAGTTTCCTCCACCAATAAAACTGCCGGCCACTATATAGCTGAAATATTGTTTAAAGTGGTGTTAAACACTATTACCCCTGTAACCCAACTGAAGCGAACAATGCAAAAATATATATATATGGTCTGTGTAGACAATACGGCACTACTGACACATCAATTTAAAATGAATTAATATGATAAAACAAGTATAGACCAGGTTTCTCATATGCATGGTCTGTGTAAAGTGAAAACCAAGGCTAAATGTAAATTTCTTTAGAAGACAGAATAATATTTGGTATCTTAAAAATTTTGTGGTAATGGCTAATTCATCAAAGGACAATATGGTATTTTATAACACTTTTACAGAGCTTATGACTGCCATTATTATTTTTTGTGAATTAATTAACTTATTTAATCTTATAAAGGGGTTATACATCAAGATGCAAATGCCGATATATTTATAAAAAACCATTCAAGTGGTTTTTGACACCCATAACTCGTACCATATTTGATCAGTAATGTTAAAAAAAAAAAAAAAATGTTGTATGGAATACACCTCGCCATGAGCAGGATTCAAACTCACAACTTTAGTGGTGATAGGTACTGATTGCACAGGTAGTGACGATAGCCCCCTATATAGTAAATAGAAGCATATATATCTAATTTATTGAATAAATAGTTTATATCATATAACAAAAGTATGGTTGCCAAGAGTATATGAAGGTATTTTTTGTTTTTTGAACAAATTCCAATAAGGAATTTCAGCTCACTTTCTTTTGTTATATTTTATCTTTCTAAACAATTAGGTCATTGTCTTGAGTAACAAACTTCAGTTATGGCTGATTACATAAAAACAATGTAATATTACTTATAAATTCTGTGAAAAGCCATGAATCAGGAAGGGGGAATTTCATTCAATATGGGAGCAGTGGTAGTTTACAATCCAGAAAATCACCCNNNNCCCCCCCCCCCCCCCCAAACATTTCAAATCCAAAAGCATGTAAATATCTATTCTATAGACATCTTACTTTTCTTTTTAAAATATTTATGGTATGATGTATTCATTCAATGCATAATATCATTGAGCAAAAAAAGTAGGTAATAGACCAGAGTTTGTTCATCTTTTGCACATTTGTTGTAGCTACTGCCTTATGAGGTACCTAAATAAATTCTGCCAAAAAAATACACACCCTTTAAATAAACTTGCCCTCATATACAATTTTATTCAAGAACTTTTGCCTTAAATTATATACTTTTATCAAATTTTTCTGAAATAGTTATATAAAAAAAAAGACACAAATTAATTTTTTTTTTTTAAATATTATCAATAATTTTTCCCCTTGAGGAACCTCTTGGATGTACATTTCCATTGTTAACATTACTTCAAAGAGAAACTTATCTGTCACTTGGCAATTAAGATAAGTACTTTTGAAAAGAGAAAATCATGTAGGATTTTTTTAATTGTTTTTCAATTCTCAGTTAAGTATCCTGCACTGATTATATATTTGTATTGTTAATGACACAAAGAACCCTAATTTAGGTCTTTTGTTAATTAAGATATACCATGGCAGGGATCTAAAATTAAATCAGAACTCAATTGTTGTATAAAAGACTAAAACTACTTCTTTATTAATTTAAAAGTATGAATTACCGATGTAGTAAAGTATCCTAAAAGAATATAATGTCAATTGGCACTTGTCACTTCGTGGGATCATTTTTGTATTACGAGAAATGTTACAAAAATGGGTATCCTAAGTACAACCAAATAATACTCTTCAACTAAGAAAATAAATTAAATAAATTCATTTCACCGATCGTCTTTTAATATTGAATTTTAAAATTAAAAAGATAAAAAGCATTTGATATAAAACTTGAGTCGTGTGTGTATTGTAAACTATGGTAGACTTCTTTCATTCATATTTAAACAAACAAATCACAATTTGTCATTGAAAAACATTGAAGATAAAAAGTAAATAGCAATGAGTTTCCACGACATAAAATCTTTAGCATAACATTTTATTATCGTATACCAACTAATAATTTCATTGCATTTTAATAAAAATCTTTCCAACCCTCATTTATAATTTTATGCCTGTTTTAAGTACAAATTAACAAATATTTTTAATAGTAGTGTTGTTTTATTAACTCACCTTGCTAAGGGCCATGTGAGCTTTTGCCATCACTTGGCGTCTGTCATAAACTTTTCATATTAAAATTTTCTCTTCTGAACCAATTGAACCAAATTAAACCAAAACTGGATTTGATGGTTCTTTCAAAAATGTGTCCATGACGGCATGAGCTCCACTGTCTGTTCAAGATGGCCACCATTCCTAAAAATATAAATTTCTTTAATGACTAATGATATAACGGTAGATAATTTATGCTTATTTTTCAAAGAGTATGTTGCAGCCAATCTTCCTGATTTACACAAACATTGTTTTTTCAGTCCTAAGAAATGAACAAATAGCCTAGTATCAGTTGTTATATGTATGTAGTGTGTAGATTGTAGAATTTCATTGTCTATAAAGTTCTGTTGTTGATAGTAATGGTTTATTTTCAGAACTCTACCACCAATACAGAATAAAAAGCATTCACCGGACCACTCAGTTAGCTCATATCCTGAAACCAGGTTAGTCTACTATTAGTACAATCAAACCTGTATATAAAGGGCACTCAAGGGAACCTAAAAATGTGTCCTTTATATACAGGTTAAAATTATATACAGTATTCATTCATAGGAAAATTGATACTGTCCTTTATAGACAGTGATTTGTTATAAAGAGGTTCCCTTTAAGATAGGTTTGACTGTAGAAACATTTTAAACCTGATAACTTACATGTACACTGACATAGTTTTAAAGATGTTACATGTGTTTGGATATCTTCAACTGTTTCTTCAGTGAAACCTGTTTATGCCTGACCCTGAATAAACTGGAATCCTTTATAAACCGAACTGTAAAGAAAGTCTGTATGTAGGAAATCTTTGTAGATTTAAACCTGTATATACCAAACACCTGTCTATTCCAGACACAATAGTTGATGACAAGGAGGTTTAGTTTAGACAGGTTTGACTGAACAACATTAATATTTGGTGACTGACCGCCACTATATAACTGAAATATTGTTGAAAGTGGCATTAAACACCAGAACCCTAGTATTGTCATTATATTATTACATATAAATATATGATAGTTTATGCTTACATTTTCATAAATTGTAAAATTGCACAAAGCTCAAATTCTACAATAGAGGTCTTGTAAACCGTTAGACTTGGTCTATTTTGGTCTTAGCTGTTAATTTTTTTAATTGTACAATTTTGCTTTAACAATTGGATGTGAACGTACAGATCTTGTGGTAATAATAAGCTAATTTAATGCAATCATCACTTAATTATTATAGTTACAATAATTTATTCCTCCAACATGGACATAACAAGGTCAACAATGTATGTATCTGAACTGCGTTTGTATCAAATTCACCGTTGCTTCACAGCTGATGTCGGTTCTATTTTCATAAACAGGTAATTAATTAGACTGTTGGTTATTGGTCTTTAACACCACTGTTGACAATATTTTAGTTATAATGAGGCGGATGGTTTAATTGGTAGAGTAAAGTGGAGTACCCAGAGAAAACACAGTTTTGGTGTAGGTTACTGACAAATATTTTTATCACATAAAGTTGTATGGAGTATTCCTCACAACAGGTGGCAATAAACTCACATTAGTTAAGTGGTGATAGGCACTGATTAATGGTAGGTACTACATGTAATTACATAGGTAGATATAGATCAAAGTACTTAACAATCGCAGCTGTGGGTAGCCCTTAATCAGACTGTTAGCATACATAACCTTATGGAGACAAACCATTTATAATACATGTACTTTTGTTTTATTTATAGAAAAAGAAATCAGGTGAATGGTGTTCCAATTAAACCAGCAAAACACACGAAACGTACACAGAAACAAGCAGATTATGACAAAGGTATGTACAAGAATAGCGTTGTGTAGACAACAATGCATGTTTACAGAGAGTGCAGTAAATGTAAAGAGATCCCATGCAGGCGTAATATATCATCGTTCAATTACAAAATTTTACTTTGGCAAATCTAAAAATAATATACTCTTGAATTTTTTTATTATTTAATTTTAATAAAAAAAAAAAAAGAATGTAAATAATTGCAATTGATTAACAATTTATTTGGAAATACCATT
>MJUT01015184.1:34221-108235 GCA_002080005.1 Gigantidas platifrons | reverse complement strand
GGTAATCCAATCAAAATAGTGCCACTAGTTTTTTATCTTGTGTAAATGTTTGTCCTATATATTCAAGGCTCAGTGGTGACAGCTTTATGTATGTTTGTATGCACTTGAAATTACACCATCATAAAGATAGGGGGCTCATTTATTTAAAACTGTTTTGAAAAAAGATTTTTGGAGATTTGAAAATTATTTGTGGAGTGATTTATTTCGAAATTGACATATATTTCCCTCTTTATCAAAGATCAGGTTTTCATTTCGAAAAAGACGAACCATTAAATTGATTTAAAATTAAATCTGCATCTTAAGTACAAGTTATCAATCTTACTGTGTTTAATTTAAAGAAAGTTGTTATTTGAAGAATAATGTTCAGATAAGGTTTGTGGATATTTGTGAAGATATATACCAAAAATATTTTTTCAGTGACAATTTGGATACTATTACCTTAACTGTAATTCTTTGGAGAAAAATAGTGCAATATCTTTAAATTTATTACCCATATAAAACAGGATGTATCATTTGGCTTACTGGACAATTGTTTTAATAAAATAAAAAACAAAAAAGTGTGGCAATGTCGGAACAGTTACAAAATCTAATTGAAAAATTGTGGAAATACGTAAAATCGATACTCCTACCACACCTTTACATAACTGCCCACTTTCCTGTGAAAGTTTCAACATAATTTCCCAAAAAAGTTAGGTTTATCATTTATATTGTTGAAATCTCCTTCAGAGAGTATAAAAAGCATGATCTATAGTCTGAAAAATCTGGTACCTCTCACTAAGTAAGTAATGTGTACTGTACTTTTCTAAATAAAAATTATTTACATTTAAGCAAAATACAATGTATAAAATTATAGGATAAATACTCTTGCATCCCGAATATTGAAAATAAATCATGAAAAACCAAACAACACAGTAATTTATGAATATGTATGAATAAGAATGCATGTTAGCGCATGAGTGAATTATCATCATTGCTCGAAATGCAAGAGTTAGTTATACTGTTGAATACATAGATTTTACACTTTTGTTTTCTCTAACGAGACATTTCAAACAGGATCTTGTGTTTCATTGTTGAATGCTCAATGATATTTACGATTAGGATGCTATTGGTACTGTGACATCTCACAATGAAACATGAGTTGTGGTTTCACTGGGTGAAATACTGATTTTTTTTCTGTCACTTGGAAATCTCAGTATTTCACTAGAATCTATCAGTAATTCACTGCTTTTGTTTTTTTATTTTTTGGTGGGTGGGGAGGAGTGTTGTATACTTTTGTTGGTAACAATGTTGCACATGGTATAATTGCAGATGACGGTGGTGTGTTTAGAGCGAAAAACCAAAATAGAGACACGAGGGGAGCAAAGGAGGTGCGTGATACAGGCGACACGAAAGTAGATCTTCCAATTGACCAAGTTCGCGCAGAGGAAGTTAAAGTTAGTCAGGATTGACGAGTTTTATAACGGGTGGCATGAATTGACGTGAATTTGTCAGTTTAGCATGAAATTTACAACCATTTGATTTCAACGTTATTTTCAATAATGGTTTCCAATTTGTTTGATCAAGTTATTGAGTATTAATGAAGATAAAGTAATTGACACTAATTAGCTTTCTGGATTTGATTGGAAATTAATCATTAATCAATAAGTAATCAGTAATGTCAATAAACGTGATTGAATCTTGATATTAAATTGGTAAACAGAGAAATTAATTGTTTAATTTAAATTTGCTTAATTTTTTATTGATGATAATTATATTTGTTCTTTTCTGAATTCAAACATTAATGATGGTTCTTGTGGCATAATAGAATATCTAAATTAATCAAGAAATTTGATGAGATTTTTTTTACTATTAAAAGTGGTGGGGGAAGGGGGTGTCAAAGATGACTTGATCAAGCAAATTAGTCAATGATTGTTGAAAAACAAGACTAAACTATGATTTTATTTTGTCGATTGGAAGAAAATGAGTTTTGAGTATTGCTTATCTCAACATAGCAAATGATTTTTAGACAAATGTGATCTTTTAGCTAGAAATTAGAAAAAAAACAACCTTTTCATGAATTCAATCATGGTTGATAGCTTTCTGCTGTTTGTCACCCATTTATAACAATTTATTCTTACAAATATTTATTTCTGTATATATATCAGTAGAATTAAATTTCATTTTTAATATATACATACATCTTTTTAGAAATAAACAAATTGAGCACTCAGGAGAATAAATATTAAAAAAAAAGTAAAAATTTGATTTTGGGGGGGGTTAAGTGAATTTTGTAAGTTGATTGAAAGATCTCTCTTGGGTTGTCATGAATAATGGCATGCACAATTGTTTTATATAAAGAAATTGTCCTTGTGCACTGTAAACTGTTCTGACTCTTAAAAAAAAATTTCCTGTGTGTCTAAGAACTTCATCAATGTGTTCTGTCAGTTTTGTATTTTTCTCAAGTCAAACTTTAATTGAAGAAAATAATGAAACAGATTTCTTGTTTCAAAATGAAAATTAATTTTATTTAGACTTTTAAAAAAAATCTATGAAAAATTGGAAATTTAAAGTTTGACTTATGTTTTAATGTATGTATTTATATTTCCCTTTGTACAAGTAGAATGGTCACACACAATTGCAAATATAAAAAAATTTGCACTGTAACATTGTAATTCTAACATTTCATATATCATACATGTATCAGTTTTTTAGACTTTTCTTACAAAATTACACTATCGAATTAATGTGTTATTTATGCCTTAGGAGATGGCTGAAACTCACACTAAACCATATGTTCTGGATTACTAGTATAGGTCTATGTGATCTGTCGGTCTTATCGGTTCTGATCAAATGATTGGTGTTTAACATCAAGTCAGACCTGTAATTCAGCTTACTTTACCATGAGAACAAGTTTACTAACAATAAATCATGTAGGTTCAAATGTGCAGTCGGATTAACCTTCTAAAAAAATGTTTGGATGAGGAGAGATAACTGGTGTATTTCCATGGTGGAAAAATTATTTTGGTATAAAAAAAAAAGGCATCACCTACGAAAAAATGTTTGGATTAGGGGGGATAACTGGTGTATTCCATGATGGAAATATTTTTCTAATGTCAAAAATGGGTATCATCAACTTGGTACTCCAAAAAATATGATCATCAACATGTAATAGTAAATACAGCCTTCTGTCATTTGATTTGGTAACTAATGGTAACTTAGGGAAACATAACAATTTTTTTTTTTTTTCTATCACTAACTTAATTAGTATATCATCACTACTATCAATCATTGTAATTAATTAATGACACAGTCTGCTGGAGGATTTGAAATATATTTTTATAGTATCATTAATTAACAACGTTTATTTCAAAAACTTGTCAGAACTTCTGATTTGTATAAGTGTAAAAAGTAATCGATCATTTTCACTTTTCGGACTCGATTCAAATATTATATTTCTTTTACATGTATTTTATAACAATTATTTCCCTTTAAGGCAGACAAAAGGTCTAATTTCATACAAAATTCAATGAAAATAACATATATTTCCCATAATCTGTACAACATTTTAATGTGAATTTTCTATTTGCTATAAAGTTGTCCTCTGATTTTTTTTGCAATGTTCAAATATCTATAAATTATAAAGCAAAATTTACTCAAATGCTTCATCTTTTCCGTTTCCCATGCTAGAACAGGTACCATTTCATTTTGCTCATTGCAAGGGAAATAACTCCTAATTAAAAAAAAAAACATATAAAGATGTACAATTTTAGATTCAAATTAGGAATATTCAAAATGTCTATTGACAAAATACTTCCAGCAGACAAAGTGTATCATTTCATAGAAAATGCACAGTATAACCATCCAAACTTCTTTCTTCTATCCAAAACTTCTCAAGGAAGAGGAAACATTTAGTGGTGAAACTGAAGCGAAAGGTCAAAGTGGTGTCCAACTAAGTCGTGAGCCATCTGATGGGTCAGAGACGCAGGTTAGATTGCATGCTGGGATACCCTTGATATAGATGATATTGACCCCTACCAAAGTTTTCCGTATTCTTTTGTTTGCTAGTTTCTTTCTAAAATGAAATGGAAATGTTTCTATGGAAATTAGATTCATTCATATTTAATTAGAAGGAACCAGATGGATTTTAAAAGAATCGTGTGACTCACATATTACTTTCTTTTCTAATATATTTATGTGATATCTGTAGTACTTAGTGCTTTTCTTAAGCTTGCAGCTTTTCTTAGTATATATATATATTCCTGAATTTATTGCAAAAGTTGCATGCACCATTTTGAACACCTCAATTTTGTTCTTGTATTATTATGTTAAATGTCTATGCAGTAGTCCCCATCTTATAAAGCCAGGCTTTCCAATACGAGTGTTAAACCCGAAAATCATCCAATAAATACAGAGTTCTGATTGGACAATTTGGGGGTATGAGTATGACCGTGGGGCCATATTTCAAATGGACTGAGATACTAAAATACTTTTAAATTCTCCCCCCCCCCAAGAGAGGCCAGGCTGCCCCTCTTATAAGGTTACTTTTTCATTGCTGAAGGGGATGCCCTTATAAAAGGGGGACTACTGTGTTACTATAAATAGCATGCTATTACAGGTACATTTTATTTTACCAAGAGCAGTATATTCAATTATTTACACCTTTTAGTTTTGCATTCCAGCTTTGAATGATGTTTGAAAATTTTCCGCATTAAACAAGGGACTCTCTAATCTCCTTCCTATTGTAATAGACCGTTAAGTAATATTATAACCACAATCCTTTTATCAATGTGGTATAGTTTGGTAACCATCTCTCCCCAAGAATGTTCAACTTGTACCTATAGGATGTAAATACCGGAATACTTACCAACATTTATTAGTTTTCTCTCCATGACTCGGGTTTCTACAGATCCTGCTAGCCACAAAATCACAGAAAGTGGCTTTATTTACAAATTCAATCAGTGGTATCAAAAGCTATAATGTCATGTGTAATGGTTGATTATCTACGACTTTTTCTATGTAAACGCTTTTGAAATCATTTGTAAATTTAAGAAATCACAACATTTTGCTTGACCAACAGAGTCTTTGATTGAAATTGAATTGTTTTTGAAAAATTCCATCACCCACCAATCTGTGGTCTAAGGGAGATAACTCTCATATTTCTCATTTACAATATCATTATTTATTAATAGATGCACGGCTACTTACAATTTAATTTCATATTGCTCACCAGTAATATCTTATGTAAATATATATTGTCAGTGAAACTAACAACCTGGACTGGTTTTGCATCAACCTCAATTAAATTTAAGTGTCAATAAAATCGTAAGTAAATTAATTTCATGTTCATTTCAAGTAAATTTAAAAGTCAATTAAACCTTAAATGCAAATTAAATTCATGTACATTTGAAGTAAATTTAAGTGTCAGTTAAGTTTTAATGGACACTTAGATTTAATTAATGTTTGTACAACCCAGTTCATGTCATTTTCATCTGTATATATTTTATACACTAACTGTCATAAATTTCTGTTTATTTACATAGATGTAGATGTGAAATTTTTTTTATAGTAAACTTTATCTCTTTTTATAAAAATCTTTACTTTGAAGTTTGTTTAGAAAATAAATAAAGAGTAATATTCAAGTTTTAAATGACTGTTTTTATTTATCATAAAGATACCAGTAAATAAATCTTTTTTCAATCATATTATATTAAAAAAAGAAATTTAATTATCATCAATTTCACAAAACTCTCGAAATTTATTTAGTTATGGGATGTGCATTTCATGTTCTGTTTCATGTCATCTATTTCAGGATGAAAGAATAAAGAGAGAGAAACAGGGCAAGGTACGTGATCAATGAATGTTTATTCCTACTTGCCAAAATCAGTTTAAAACAAAATATTGACAATTTCCGTGGAAGAAACTGTTTAAGAATAAAAATGAATTATTACATTCTATTCATTCCTTGTTGGTAAATATGTCTTTGTTGTATTGGTGTAAAAAAACAATTTTTTTGTTTATATCAGAATTTATGAAGAAATATTTGTGGTTTAAAGCTGTAAAGGAATATATGCACTCACACCTTCCTTTGTTTTGTCTTTAACAATTTACCAACATAACAGTTTTAATTTATTAATAAATAATATTCTATAGATTTTGGCAAGTGTATCCGTAGTTATTTAATTGCATATTTTTAAATATGAAAGTTGTTTGTTTTTTTTCCTTTTTTTTTTGAGTTGATTAGGGTAGTTTTTAACATAATTGCACCATATATTTTGCACTTTTGCGTATTATTTTTTCATTTTAATTTTTTATATATTTTTTTCATGGTGAAAAGGGAGATAACTAGCAAAAAATGTGTGAAGGGGAGACAACTTTATATGTTAGTCAGTCTTCAACACCAAGCACCTTTATTCCACTAATCACCTGATTCCCTGTTCTTACCTTTATTCCCTTCAGTCAGGAAAATTATGCAAATAATGAAGACTGTTTTTCTTTGCAATTATATTATTCTGACTTTTGTGTAATTTTATTCAAATCTAATAAATATTGTAATCTTTGCCATTGAAGTTACTAATTTGTATAGATATAGATCTGCTTTTGAAAAATGATGTATATTTTATATATTGTAAAGTTTGTACTTGTAAAAGAAACAATGTTTTGCATTCAGCTATTTTTTTGTACCTATTCAAACATTCAGTGAAGACGATGAGTCTGTGACAAAAATATTGATTTTTTAGTATTGTTATTGTTAACGTTCTATTATTTTTTCTTAATGAAGATTTTATTATTGTTAAAAGCTGAATGTTACTTGTTTCTACATGTGGGATTATGCTTCTTTGGATATTTTGCATGGTAGCATTGATCAGATCAAAATGTTATCTTAGAGCAAACATGACAGGTTTTATTATTCGTTCAAAAAGTATATATATAGCCTTCGACAATGTATTTAAAATCAGTACCAATCCATTATTTTATCTCAGTTTCCACCTTCGGTGCATTGATTCGGAGAGAACAATTCAAGAAATGTGGCCGATAGGTTTGTCAAAATACTGAAAGTACTGTTGTCCCATGTTTTGAGTTTTTCAAAGTACTGAAAGCCCTGTTATCCATGTTTTGAGTTAACTATGCAGTCAAATACAGATTTATATCTTATTGCATAAACAATCAATGATCTGTTTGCTGTGATAGAAAATCTGTCATGATTGCTTTAAGAATTATATATGCTATTGTATGCATGTTCAGATTTTCAATAAATGCTTATCAATATCTAAAAATATCTTGTTATCAACAGAATATTTGTATTGTGCAATACAATGGAATGCAGAAACAAAAATAGTTTTGTGGAAATGATATCGGCCATTTTGATGTGTTTTAATGCGACACCGTGCACGTTGTTTCCCGAAACTCACGTCAATGTATTCCACAGTTTGATTGCATGTGGTATGACATAATTTAGTTTTGTATGTGGAATTCCTATATCTATCATTACTAATGCAAAAAATGTAGAAAAAAGCAAAATATTTAATCATCATTGTCAACACCAAGTTCAATCTCCCAAAGTCAATACCAGTATCAATTAAGGGTTATTTTAAATGATATTTATATCAGTATGGAAAAAAAAGAGGTCTCTCTATGACTTAATAACATCTAAAAATATTGAATATATAAGTTAGCAGTAATTTAGCATTAACTCTCCTCAGCTGTTTCTTATGTGTACACTTCGCTGAAAAATTACTCTCTTGAAAAAAGGTAAAAACAAATGTACAAAAAAGTAGTGTGTATTATCATGTGCTCACTCATTCTGGTTCCCAATTGCTTGTATTTGTATTTGTTTGCTTGCTCATTAAGGGTTGGATTTGCTAACCAGATCTACTGCCATCATGCAAAATTAGGATAACCTTTTATGTTAGTTAAAATAATCCGTTCATCCAAAATTTTTTTATTAAAAGGTTGTTTTTTATATTAAAATTTGCATTATTTTCCTGAGCTGTATGTATTTTTTCCCTTCCTTCTAATATTTTACACAGTTAACCTTCTCTGTTTTGTGTGTGGTGTGCTATTAACATTTTTTTTGCTTGTGATTTGCTTGTATATATATACATATACACATGTATATATTTGTTGCCATGCTTCAACTACACAATATTTTTTTTTTACCTTGACAAACAAAGGGAAATGTTGTTTTTTTTTGTAATCAGCAGAAATTTATTATCTACACATTTTTACTATTAGATATATAGGATATAATAAAGAATAGAATTTCATCATTTTTATCTGGAAAGGTTTAATAAAATAATAGTTTTAAAGAAGTAAATTTAAAAATATGGTATCATTTGGGCATGCAAGTTCAAAATAAAGGTCTGAAAATGAAACAATTTTGGTAAATTTAGTAGTTTTGGCTTCAAAATGACATGCAATATTTTTGCATTATAAATTTGATTTATATGAAGGATTTTTGTAAAAGGAATGAACATAGCTATTTAAAATGGAATTCTTGGAAAGGGAGATAATCATGCTATTTTTTTTTAGAAAACATCTTTAAAAAAAATTCAGACTTAAAAATGAAATAGAAATGTATTGTATTTTTTTTTTTTATAGAAACTTTCATGCTGTAATGCAACATGTTCACATAGCAACACGTTTAACTCCATAAAATATAGTCCCTCCCTCTAAGTAAATTGTTAAATTTAAACCCACCATATATCAACTGCTAAAATGTTTTTCATGGAAGCCATACTAAATTAATTTTTATTACGAGAACAAATGGATAGAATTTGATTTTTACAGTCGCAATACTTGGTTTAGACAATATTTTATTCTGGAAAAATATAAATGATGCAATCAGTACCAGATGTGTATGAAGAAACAAGCGTGCAAGCTTCTGTTAACTCGTCTACTATTATTTTTAGTATACATTTCATACTCTTGCTAAAATTTATTTTTTTACTATAAGGTCTGGTCTTAACATCTTTGGAACTCTGAATGAAATATAATTTGAAAAAGGTACTAAAGAAAAAATTAGATAGTCTAATCATTAGGAACGGTGCATTCAAATGAAAACCTATTATAACATGGCACTTCGATGTATATTTGATTCTACCTCGATATATTGTATACAGTTGAACCTTGTTGTATTGGACAGAGATGAATCTACAGTATTAGTTTCAAATTTGCACAGTATTGGAGTAAAATTAGACGTAGATTACTGTGAAATTACCATATTATTACTTAAATTAATCCACGAAATATAGAATAATGGCAGTCATTAATGTCGAGACAGACATTATCGCTAGTCTCACAGCAAGTCTGAAGTTCAAAACTAACATTACCGTTTTTATCTGTAATATCATAATGTGTTTCATGTCATGCTGACGGATAATTTTCAGTATCTTGTTCCGTCCATTAATATTGACAATATTCCTTGATGAGATCAAGGTAAAAATATATAAATTATCAATAAAAAAAAAAACAACTCATCAGTGTTCAAGATGACGAGGTTCAACTGTATATATAGATATATTTATATATTAATGTTACACTGTATATAAATTGTATTAATTTGTTAACCCTTACTATTCTACCCTCTACTGTCTTTATTTGTTGCATTCAAAATGGAAGAAAAAAAATGTTTTTAGCTTATTGTGTCAGTTATGTTAACACAATAGAATATTTCCTATCATCTTATTGTTTAGGTACCTGGTATTTTTTATGCATAGTTTAGGTGCTTGTTTTAGGTGTTTTTTTTTTTTTTTAGAAATTAAGTCATTTAGGGATGGAGTATAGGTGCGGAACCATTGCTCTTATAGTCTTTTTTTCTTCTTTATTTTTGTGTGACTACTATGATCACCAAAAAAAAAAAAAATACCATAACAGCTACGGTCACAAAAAAAGAAAAAAATACTATAAAAACTAGATCTATGGGTTTGCAGCTAGGAGGGAGTAGGAAAATATATATATTTTTTTATATTCCCTACAGAGCTCAATAATGTCATGGCATATTGTTTAGATATAACACAAGCTTTTCCTTTAATTTCATCATTTCATATTTGTTTTTTAAGAATGTAAATTTCTTTCCAAAAATCATAATAAAGACTTTCAGTAAAATTAAGTTGTGCAGTGCTGTAAAACTTGTCTAAATTGAACCTCCTACAGACCAAACTTTTATGTTCGGAATAGACAGGTGTTCGATTTAACAAGGATTTCAGACTTTGGAACATTATATAAAGTTCAGTTTATACAGGATTCTGGTTTATTCAGGGTTCGGTTTAGACAGTTTTCACTCTATTTGTTTGGTGTAGTGATAAAAATACTTATATTTTTGAAGATTTAGTAATTCCATTTAATATATTTTTAGAAGCTTTTGACCAAATTTTATACCTCTGGCTTTCCCTTCATTATTTGCTTTACCTGTTTTTAATGATTAACGGTTTAATTAAAAAATGAAAAATTAATAAGTAGAAAGATTTAAATATGCACGATAAAAAACACTAAATTTTTTTATTTTTTTTTTATATAAATGCCTTGTCAATATTCCCACAGATTTTGTGCTTAAGTATAAAATACAATGTATATTTCAATATGCCTTCCGATATGTTCAGATCAATTCAATAATTTGTATCCAAAGTTTTGCACGGTAGAAATGCTATTATGCCATCTTTCTATTGGTATTTTCATTGGCCACCATAACCTAAACCAGTCAACAATCTAGGCCCCTAATTTTATTTACATTCATCCCTAACCATATCAAATACTATTAATAGAAAACATGAAAAATGGGCTTTTCCATGGGAGACAGCCAATAGGAGGCAGAGTTTCATGAAGCTGTCAAATTGGTAAATGTCCAATCAAATGTAGAGATTTATTCAACGTCACAGTTGGAACCATAATAAACGTCATGAATGATTTGACGTCACAATGTAAATCGTCCCAAAAGATTTTGCCTTCAGTCCATATGTGTGTAGAGCTTACCATCAAATCTTATGGAAGAACTAGGTCTTTACATTCCACCAAAATTGAAGATCGGGATATCTTTCATTCGTGTAAGGTATTCTACTTCTTACCTCTGCGCTCCACTCCGGGAAAAGGCAGAATTTCTTACACTCAAGAAAGATATCTCTGATCTTCAACATAGATCAATGGTATCAATGTTGAAATAGGGAAAATCTTTTCAGATGTCTACAGTTTTGAATGCAACCAATATAACTCAACAGTTTCCTTGCTTTTCTATAATATATATAACTCTTATTCACACTTTAAATTATATGCTTGGTGTTGAAGTGTAATCATATATTGCACACGAATAGTTTGAATTTTGTTTCCCACATGATTGTTGTGTGTTTTATTCTAACTATGCTATGCTACACAATAGGATATAAACAGCAAGTCTTCAAAGCAGGCAGATCACTCTCATGGCAGGCCAGTACAAAATGGTGACAGGTCACATGGTAAATTGAACGGGGAGCCGTCACAGAGCAAAGGCAACGTAAACAACAATCAACAGAGCAAAACGTCGCAAAATGGCAAAAACAGCACGTACAAGTCAAACAGTAAAGCACCCCCTGTTCAATCTCAAACTAAATCTAATGTGAAAAACAATGACATTAAGAATGATCAGAGGAACCAGGAACCCCCAAAGTCGAGTAAAACTTACCATAATCACGATGCTATTCGTTCATCAACGCCAAAAGAAAACAAGAAGAATGCTCCCCCGCCAAAGACAACGCCCTCACCAACAAAGGACAATAAAGTCCCAACTCCATCTGAAGAACATAAGGTAGACATTCTTACTGAAGACTAAACTTTTTTATAATTTAAACCACTATGTTTTATCTTTTTTTTTTTTTTTTTGACTTCATGGTTCAAGATTTTTTAATTGCTGAATACAGTGGAACTTGTGCAATCCGACACCTGAGTTTTCTGACATCCTGTGACATCCGATACAAATTCAAGGTCCCAAAGTATTTTTCTAGCACTCTTTGTTAAAAAACCTTGGGTATTCTGAAACCTGTCACTTCCGACATCTGAAGCTGTTTTACGGCCCAGTGTTATTAATTACACTTAATTAATCCTGTCTTATCAGACCCTGTAGTCTTTTCTAATTAATTAATTACCATCCTTCCAGGTGTATTAGTAAATATCAACCATTGACAAATTGACAGGCTTGTGTACACAAATATATTATGATTTGAACTAACTGATTGACAGGTAATTAGAGGCTCATTTATAGTAAGGGTTAAAATTAAGTTTACGAAGAATATATATGTAATAATTAAACTTTTACAGTTTACTGGTTTCACTTTCTTTGTAAAGAACATAGCTACAACCATATAAATGTGATATATTATGAAATTGTTCTAGGTTTGTGTACACACATAAACAAGAATATGGTAATTAAAATTTTACAAGTAACTGTTTTCACTTTCTTTGTACAGGACATGGCTACAACGATTATCTGATCAGATTATGAAATTGTTCTAAATATATTAATTGTGTATAAATTAGATATTAAACGTATTTTCATCTACATTGTATAAAATCCCTTTACATTGTTCTAATTATCTAAACCATCCTACATAATCAAGCATACACAATTTCTTTGTTAAATTTGTGCAAATTTCTGTTAGCTAAAAAGTAAAACCTAAGTTTTCCGATATCCTGTAAAATCCGACACATTTCCCTAGTCCCTTGTTGTGTCAGATTAGACAGGTTCCACTGTATATTAATTCCAGTAAATTTGATAATAATCTTAGTTTTATAAAGATTTCATGTAATTTTATTTTAGAAAAATTTGATAGAATTGAATTCAACAATTTTGAGTCTAATATTTGTTGTTTTGGCAAATCTATTGAAATTTACATGTAATTAATAGCCATTCGATTTTCTAAATATCTTCATTTAAAAAAATTGATCTACCTTGACAATATGTTTGGTTTATCATATACATACTACTGTTTCAGCCTTCTGGTTTCTATTATTAGACACATGAGGTCAAAAGAAAACTCATTAATGATAACCAATCTCATACTTTTGTCACATGACGTCTTTCTCACTTACGGTATCACAAAACATATTTTTCGCTTGTCACACGACATATATCACTTGTCACTTGACATCTTTCTCATTGTCAGATGATACCATTCTCACTTGTCACATGACATCTTTCTCACTTGTCACATGACATCTTTCTCACATGTCACATGACATCTTTCTCATTTGTCACATGACATCTTTCTCACATGTCACATGACATTTTCCTCACATGTCACATGACATCTCTCTCACATGTCATATGACGTCTTTTCTCATTATATCATTGTTCATTTCATTGTTGATTGAACAAGACTGTCAATTTTTTCTGCTTTATCATAAAATCTTAATCAAAATCAAACTACTCATGTGCAATATATGGTTACACTTCGATTTGTTTGTCAACTATCATGGTTCAAATAAAAGTGAATATTTTCATAATAGCCTCGATTCATTCAAGTAAACAAAGTTATTTGAGATTTTACAGAATTTCATCAATTTTTTAGAGCAGTACTATTACTAATTTACATTGCTGATATTCCCTTTTTGTGATGGATTATAAATGTGATTTACTTCCAAACGATATAAGTGTGTTAATATAAATTTATTTGAACCATAGGACTTTTGTGTTTTCTTGTATTCAGTTATGATGTTTAAAAATTTCATGCATCATCAGTCGAATGTCAATACATTTTATCATTTCTATTAATATATCATTACATTTCTGTTGTTTTTCATTTTGTTTTTCGTTCCTATTCTTTTCTTTGTCTTTCATAAAATCTGATGTTCTGTTCAATGAAATATTTGATTCTTGATATGATGATGACTTTTGTACTTGTTCAGAGAATGTTACAGTTCAGATATGATTCGTGGACAATATCAGTTATAGTTAATTGTGTGGACTACGATATTGTATAATGTACAGTTAAACCTGCCCATGCGATCACCTCTATTAAGCAGTCACCTGTATTAAAAGGTCACTTTTCAGCTCACCTGGCCATAGGCCATGTGAGCTTTTGTCATGGGTAAGCGTCCGTCGTCCGTCCGTTAGCTTTTCTTTACATTTAACTCTTCTTCTCTGAAACCGCTGAACAGATTTCAACCAAACTTGCCATAAATGTTCATTGGATGGTCCTCTACCAGATTTGTGTTTTTGGTGTAGATCGGAAATTCAACATGGCCGCCAGGTCCAATAACGTGTTCTGATTGGTTGAAACCTTGAACATTTTCTTGTCAGAAACCACTAAACCAATTGAATTGTGACTTTGCAGGAATTATCATTGGGTGGTCATGTACTTTACTTGTGAATCGTTTGCCAATCAGAGATTCAAGATGGCCACCATGACTCAACTTAGTTTTAACATAGGACCCTATGGAAAAAAAAGTCTGAACTCTGAAACCAATAAGTCAATTTAAAACAAACATGGCATGAATGGTCCTTAGGTGGTCAACTTTCAAAAGTATGTGCAGTGACTTCGACCTCCATCCAAGATGGCTGCCATCAGCGAACATAGTTTTAACATAGGACCCTATGGGAAAATTTAAAAAAAAAATTTTCCTCTGAAACTAGTAAGTCAATTTAAAGCAAACATGGCATGAATGGTCCTTAGGTGGTCAACTTCCAAAATTGTGTTCAGTGACCCCAATCTCGGTCCAAAATGGCCGTCGTCAGCGGACATAGTTTTAACATAGGACCCAATGGGGAAATTGTTTAAAAGTCTTCTCCTCTGAAACCAGTCAGCCAATTTAAAGTAAACATGGCATGGATGTTCCTTGGGTAATATATACTTTCAAAATCGTGTCCAGTGACCACAACCTTCATCCAAGAAGGCTGCCATGAGCAGACATAGTTTTAACATAGAACCCTATGGGATTTGAATAGTAACTTAGATGTATTTGGCATGCAGACATTCTTAAGAGGACTTATTTATATCAGGTGAGCGATACAGTCTCACCTGAGCCTCTAGTTTCTTGTTCCATCATAGAGGAATTCATTTAAATTTAACCTCTTTTAAGAGGTCACCTGTCTTATTAGGCCATTTTTATTTGTCCCAAATGTGACTTCTTAATACAGGTTTGACTTTAATGTATGGCAGAAGAAATCATTTAGAAGCATTGTCGACAATGTTGTTTGAAGTGAACATTGCCAGGTCAAACCGAAAAGTAGGATGATATAGAATTCTTAATAAGTCAGTAATGGGTATTATAAGACATCAGGCCAGTCGACTGTAACTTTAGTAATACATAGAGACTCGAGTTCACCCCCTGTATGTGGTTCGTGCTGCTCAATCTTCAGTTGTCTGTGTTGTGTTTTGTAGATCATTGTTCTTTTTCTTTTGACCATTGTATTGTCTGTCCTCCTTTGATTGATGGCTTCTGATTACCCTTTTGATATCTTCATTTTCTTATTGAGGATTTGACTCTACACGGAAAACTCCCAAACTAAGACTATCTGCCATATGAAAAAGTTTTAAGAGGCAATATTTAGTCATAATTTGTGCCAAAGTTATTGTACAGAATAGCAGTCAATCTTTTTCTTTCTTTCATATCATCTGTTTATGCTTCTTTCTGTCTTAACATTTCATGCTCATTCGCTAGATGTCGTAATTGTACATTGATCATCTTGACTATGGTAAGTCAAATATTAACTTTTACCAATCATGCTAACTCAGTAACTTGTTATTTAATTTATATTTAATTAAAATTTCTCGCTACATTATGGCTGAAAGATGGCGTTGAACAACAACAAATAATCATATAAAGTGTAAGGGGGGTAAATGTCATTTTAGCTTTTCAAAATGCCAAACAGATTCCAATTCGATATAAATATTCCTAAAACATTGTGATCTTGATAATTTAATGCATTTTACAAGTAATAAAGCTCAGAAACATGGACAAGCATTATCATGACCCAAAATTTAAGACGAGATCGAATAAATATCTGCGATTTTATTTACCAATTTCAAAATCTTCCTGCACATGCGGTAATGGCTTGTTGACATATATTTTTTTTTTGCTTATTTACAAAAACAGCAATTTTTTGTGCAGTTTTAGTAGGTAGCAAGCACATGGTTCTTAGGAATTTTCATTTTTAAATCTTAAATTATAGGTACATGTTCATGTCAATTGTAGGCACTTACTAAAGTTTATTTTTTTCAAGGCTGCGACAAAGATCCAAGCTAATTATAGAGGACATCAGGCCCGAAAGGAAGTGACCGATCTGAAGAAAAAGAAAGAGATGAACGACAAAAAACGAGCAGATGATGCTAAGAAAGCAATACAGACCAGGGAAGAAAATGAAGCAGCAACAAAGATTCAGGCAGGTTTCCGCGGCCATCAGGCTCGCAAGGAAATCAAGGATAAAAAACAGGTACGTGGTGTGCGAAATAGTAAAGAGGATATCGCTGCTACGAAAATTCAATCGGGCTTTCGCGGTCACAAAGCTCGAAAAGAAGTAGCAGAAAAGAAAGCAAAGAGAACAGAACAGAAATCGGAAGAAGAAATAGCAGCTACAAAGATTCAAGCAGGATTTAGAGGACATCAGGCACGGAAAGACATCAATCAAACGAAACAAGCACGAAATGACCAGAAAATGCAAGAGGAAAAAGCAGCTACAAAAATTCAAGCTGGATTCCGTGGACATCAAGCAAGAAAAGAAGTAGATAATAAAAAGAAGGTCAAGGCTCAAAATCTAGAAGAGGAAAAGGCAGCTACAAAAATACAAGCTGGCTTCAGGGGACATCAGGCACGAAAGGAAGTTCAAAAGAAAAAGGTATATTGTCATGAAAGAATGTCTTAATGATTTTATTAATGTAGGTGATCTTGCTGTTGTAGAAACTGAAAACTGTAAACTTAAAGTAGAAAGTAGTAATACACGGGAGGTTAAACAGTTTGAACTAAGTCGGTCCCTGTCTCTTGTTTCTTTGAAAGATGATAAAGATCAAACAAGTGTTTTAACTGATACAAATTTAAAGCAAATTAATAAGAGTAATCAGAAAAATAAGTCGTCTGCTCTAAGCAGGGGTGGAACTCATGTAAAATGTAAACCAGACGTCACTGATGTAAATCAGACATTTAATAATGAAATGCAAATGTGTAATAGTGAAAACAATAAGAATGGTGAAGAAATAAATCTGTCTAGCGAAACAGAAAATGACCAGGATGTAGAAAGGGAAAGTTCTAAAGACAAAATTGTTTTACTGCCTGAAATATCTAATAAAGTTGACGGCGATGTAGAAAATGAAGTTTCGAAAGGCAAAATTGTTTTACTGCCTGAAATTTCTAATAAAATTGACAAGTCTAAATTTACAAGGTCTGATAGTGAAGGTTTAGAAGGTAAAGTGAACCATGATCACCGTTTTTTAGAAAATCGTGAAAAATCAGTCGAGATAAATAAACGAAATGTAAATCGGTTTGGAAATAAGGTGATTAATGTACATGATAGGACGGAACATTTCCCTTCTTTGTTCACACGCAAATCAATGTCTTTTATTCAACATGACGTTAAAGGAACTGGTATTGACAATATCAGATATGGCTTAAGGAGGTGTAAAACATGGGGAAGAATGAACGATCTTAAATTATCTGATGGACAGAAAAATGGACATTCGTTACAAGACCAAAGACAAGACCTTAAGTTGCCTTCAATCCTCCTTAGCAAATCACAGTCCTTTAATTTAGGAGACAGTTTAAACATAAATCTCATTGATTCAGCTCGAAGTAATAAAAGTGACGTGGTCGAGTCAGATCGCTGCAAGAGTGCAGATATTAGTTCTAGACCAAATAATTTCCCTGGACCCATTGTAAAGAATAATACCGTCCCTGATTTGTTAGACGACGATTTTGAAAAGACGTTTGCCAATTTGGTTGCTAGGTCAAAACGTCATGAGTTTCCCTAATTTTGAAGTAAGGAAATCTGATTCTATAAACAATAGAACAGGAAGTGGTTTAAGATCAGCAACAGACAGTCAAGGAAGTGACCTAATAGACTTGGGGTACTACGAAACACGTTTACACAATCGATCCCCAGGGGACGGGCAAAGTTTGACGGTCAGTTTTGAGGTTGATAATGGTGGTTTAGTTAGGGGTGACAGTCGTCTTGGAAAAGTTTCTCAATTAAGGCAGATTGGTAGCTTTGGCGATACTGAAAGTTTGTGTTCCGAATCAATATTGAAAACAAGTAGAACTGGAAGTTTAGATGAAAGTTTAGAGATTGACTGGAAGAAAAAGGACACAAGTCTGATACATGAAATTGAAGATGAAGAAATTGAGTTGGAATTAATCAACATGAAATACTTGGCTGCTACTTATCTTCAAACTGGCGTCAAAGGTTGGCTGTCGCGTAACACTGCATTGCGTAGACTGAAATTTGAAACTAATTCAGAAGAAGTAACAGCATTGCAGGCTTCTGTTAGAGGTATGATATTTCGGAAACATCTAGATTTTCAATTACACGAAGCTGATACAGAAGTTGAAGCAATTTGTCAAACTGATGCCGCCATAAAGATACAAGCATTGTATAGGGGGTATAGAGTCAGAAAAATTAATAAAGCTAAAACTCATGACAAAAAGTTGAACGTGAAGAAACAAGTTACGTTTGGGGAGGTTTCTAGAATTGAGATTTTTTATGGGGAATGCAAAAGGGATACTGTTGTGATACGGAAAGGAATTAAAGATGACGATGACACAACAAAAGCTTGCAAAGAAGAAAATGGCAAAAATAATTCTGGTGAGACTATTGATCAAAATAAAAAGCACGCTGCAGAAATAATACATATTGCATACCGGAAATACAAAAGTAGACAAGTGGAGAAAAAATCACTAGCAATAACTGTTGTTTAAGCGACATGTCACTCGTTCCTTAGTAGGAAGAGAGGTATAGAATGGCCGAATCAAAGAGGAAAATCTGACGATACTTTAGCAATAATTAGAGCTAGTTTTAAAGGAAGGCAGAAGTTTGAGAAGGAAAAGAAACTATCACAAGACAAAGATATTGATAAAGCTGTCACTAAATTACAAGCTGCAGTCAGAAGTAAATGTGTGCGAGATGAACATTATCAGATAAAGAGACATGCTGAAGATAAGACTGCAAGTCAGATTCAGTCAAGTTTCAGGCAATTTCTCGTGAAAAAAGAGCAAAAAAAGCTGATTCAAAATAGAAGAAATGCTGCAATTTTGATTTGTGCTAGTTTTAAGGATTTTATAATGAGAAAAGAGCTAAAAACACATAAGAAGGGAAAAGAAAGGGCAACAATTTTGATTCAGGCAAATGTCAGGGGATTCCTCGTCAGAAAAGATCTCAAGAACCAAAAAGAAATAATTAATAGGGCAGCGGTATTGATACAGGCGAGTGTTCGGGGGCTCCTATCCAGGAAAAAACTTAAAAGGTATAAAGACACAGTGGAAATGGCGACAATATTGATTCAAGCAAGTTGTAGAGGTTTTCTTACTAGAAAAGAGCTCCAGGTACAACAGTTAATAATAAATAGGGCTACAATAATGATTCAGGCAGCTTTAAGGGGTTTCATTGTCAGGAAAGAGCTCAAGAAGCAATCAGACATAATTAATAGGGCTACGATATTGATTCAGGCAGCTATTAGGGGTTTCATTGTCAGGAAAGAGCTCCAGGTACAGAACGAAATAATTAATAGGGCTACAATATTGATTCAGGCAGCTTTTAGGGGTTTCATTGTCAGAAAAGAGTATAAAAATCTTAGAGAAAAAGAAGATAGAGCATCAAGGTTGATACAGAAAGCTGTAAAAGTTTGGTTGAATAGAAAACGAATTCATAAAGAAATCCTAGACCAAGATAAGAAAAAAGAAAAGGCAGCGTTAGTGATTCAAAAAGCTGTCCTAGAGTATATGACCAAAATGAGAACTTGGAAGGAAAAACTTAATACAGAGACTGTATTTGTTGTCGATGATATTCTTGAATCTGCGTACAGTAATTACACTAGGAACATACAAAATGAAACCATGACAGCTGCGGCCATTGTAATTCAGTGTAGATATAGGGGTTACAGGTCAAGGGTCAAATATACAGACATTAAACTGAATTATGCTGTTACAGTTTTACAGTCTTCTTTTAAGGGTAAAATGTTTAGAGATCAAGTAACTAAAGACCAGAAATTCATTGCCCAAAATTGTAAATTATCTATTAGTAGCCTTCAGGAATCCGTGAAGAATAACTTTGAAAGGTCAAAAATAAGAACAAAATCACTTCCGGAAAAGAAGTTCAATGCTGCTGTCAATTGTGTACAAGCAGCTTACAAAGCACACAAGACCAGAATACTTTATAAAAAAACAATTTAGAAAATTGATCTCAGACAACGCCCCTTATCTTATGTCGGCTTTAGACGTCGTCTTGACAAGTCGAAGTGGGTCGGAAGATGATACAAGTTCTTCAAAATCTGGGTCTAATTCAGGTTCTTTGACTGATATTGACAATGACGGGAACAGTTTAGTTCAATCCAAAATGGATTCGACAGATTGTGTAGATATCCCTTAGACTACGAGTCAAGGTACTGCTTTAAAGAAAGACCCCGTTGTACATAATTCTAAATTACCACAGACTTATGACAAAAGTGAGGTTGACAATCACGTTGACAATGTCGGAAAAAGTAGTCATACTAACAGAAAATGTAATAATAGACCCTCATTTAAAATGGCTCAGTCTTTTTCTAGTAGTTCAGATACGCTAGCGCCAATTAAAGAAGAAAACGATTTTCAAAACATGGCAACGAAAGAAGGTCTTGTAAAGTCAAATTCTAAAAATAAGGACAGTACGTCAGGTTTAAATGAAAATAATGAAAAACTAGAAAATTTTGAATTGGATCATTTGAATAAAGCTGGTAATCATAGTAACGAATTTGACGATAAATCTTTCGAAGTCAAAAGTGACTACATAACAAGGCATTTTTTCCTCGATCAGAGTGATCGTTCAGAAATTTTGCAACCAGATAGTACTGTAAAAGAGGGTGGAATAAAAACTCATTTAAATCTAGATCAAGCTGCTACTGTTATACAAGCTGCATATAAAGCTCATAGAATACGATGGAGATGCAAGGTAAAATATGCTAAAAATTGGAAAATTGAAGTAAACGAGTCAAGTTTAGATGTTATAAAACATTATTTACATAGTCATTTACAGGCAAGTTTCAGGGGGTATTTAAGTAGGGAAGGTCTTGTGCACTATTTTACATCAGAAAAACTCTTTTCATCTCTTCCAAATGCTTCAAAACAAAAAGAAATGATCTGGTTCGTTTCAAAACTAAATTCAATTCAAAATGGCGGTGGTGATGGTATTCTTTCCAAGAGGGTTAAAGGTTTTAATATAAAATCCTTCACTAAATTTCAGAATAGACATTTGGATGAGAAAGTAGATGCCATTACAGTCATTCAGGCAGCTGCTCGAGGTTTCTTAGTTCGTCGTCGAATAGAGAAACGTGAGAATACGAAGATGTTACTGAGACTTCGATCAGCTGCCCAAGAAGAGGTGATGGATATACTGGGTCTAATACATGAACGAGATAGGGCAGCTACAACGATACAAGCTAGATATCGTGGTTACAAAGATCGTAAAGAATATAAACGTGTTAAGGTAAACGAAAAAAAGGAGGAATCTGCGACATTTCTGCAAGCACAAATACGTGCTTTTTTAGCACGTAAAGACATTAATAAACGTTTATTAATGGAAATGCGCAAACTAGATACCCCATCTAATAGGCAAGGTTATCGTGATTCTCTTGATAACGTTCAGGCTAGTTTCCATGGATATTTGTTCAGAAATGTAGCATTTGAAAAACTTCATCAAATACTGCTTAGAAAAGACAAGATAACTATATTACAGGCAAGTGCTAGGGCATACATAGAAAGATGGCATATAAGACGGAGACAAGTTGCCACTTTAGAGAGATACCATAAAGCGGCCTCAGAGATGCAGGTTATGTTTCAAGGTTATTTGACAAGAAAAAAGATTGCACAAAATATGGCAAGACGGGACAGCTCAGCATCTAAAATTCAAGCCGGTGTTCGTGGTTATTTTGCTAGAAAAGGCTATTCACAACAGAAAAAAGCTGTCATAAGAATTCAATCAGAATACCGTGGGTACAGGGCTAGGCAACAGTATGAAAACTTAGCAAGAGAAAGACGGAATTCTGCTGCTGGTGTTATTCAGTCAAATTACAGAGGCTATAAAGTGAGAAAGGATATTAAAGTAGAAACGAGACAACTTGCAATAACTCAGCTACATGCAAGTTTCAGAGGTTTCCTTGACCGAAATGAAGTTCGAATAAGATTAAATCACATTGAGGATATCAAATTGCAGAAAGCTGCCACAAAAATTCAAACTAATTATCGTGGTTACGTGGACAGACATAAATACCAAATTATGAAAAGAAACAGAGTAAACGAGCTTTGCAAAATAAATGCAACCACTGAGATAAAAGCTCAATTCCTTGGATACATAACCCGTAGAAAGTTGAGAATGAAACAAGAAGCTCCCAGTGTTGATCTCCAGGACAATACCCCTAGATTTTTGGAGGGTTCTGTGATATTTGATTTGCAAACAACTGGCAATATATCCACTGTACGACCTAGGACAGGGAGATTGCAAGCATCATTGTCTAATGTTAGCTGTGAGCAAACATATGTCATTAATAATAATTATACAAACACCACCGATACTGCTGATTTTAAGTCGATGGCTCGCTCAACTTCAGCTCATGTGGATTCCTTTTCTCTTTTACAAGAAAGTTTCCGTAGTTTATTATCTAAGCGTACAAAATCCTCCAAACCACCCCAACAAATCTTTCACGAAAAGACACGCCTTACTGCTGTATCTCATGTACAAGCTTGTTTTAGAGGTTTTCTTACACGTAGGTTAATATCTAGAATGTGCCATTATGACAGGGATCAAAGTCCAATTAATAATCATTCAGGGTCTCCCGATCTTCCATCAACGACTGCTCCCCTTTTAAAAAATCCCAATGAAATTAGGTTAAGTGGTTCATACAAACATCCAGAACCAGAAATACAGCACCGAATCATGCCGTTTTATGACTACAATGGAGAAATTACCACAGCAGATGAAACTGAAATTCCTGAGGATTTCTCCTATCATCGACAGTACAGTAATGATGAAATAACATCAGGAAATATAGATGATGACACAAACGTGAACGATGAGATTCCTGTACAGTATATACTGAGAAGAAAGTCAAATTTGTCCATCGCTAATTCAAGCACAGTTAGAACTTCTACACCAGTTGACGACGATAGACCAGTTCAGTATCTGTATCGTAGCCGTGAATCAACTCAACACCAAACTCCAGGTCAAACATACAGAAAAAGCATGATACATAATAGATACGAGGAGCCCTCACCTATTCAGAGTCTGGAAGCAAAAATACCAAATCCCGTTATGACTGATCATAGCCGATTTGAAGAACCTTCTCCATTGATGCAAACCAGTCCTGTGTTTGTGTACACCAGAAGGGCTGATAAAATATCTCCTGTTCGGGATACTGAATACCATGACCAAAAAGATGTAAATAGTCATAGATTTGAGGAGCCTTCTCCATTTCCAGGTAACCAAAACAAGATAGATGTTATCCAAAATCGGGATAAACATACAATCCAAGAATCGGAAAATCCTAATCCAAATCCAAATCATAGCAGATTTGAAGAACCATCGCCTTTACCAAGTGATACAGACAAACCTGATATTGAGTACCAAACCAGCCCGAGGGACACGGCTCATGACCTCCCACCTCAAACAAAATCCCAGCGAAATCCTTCAAGTACAACTCTCAACTCAAATGACAGTGAGCTGTCAGTAGAAACGTTTTCTAGAAAACTCGTGAATGAAATCCAGTCCAGCGCTCTGCTTAAAGATGAAGCATTACTTGTTCTTCAAGCTGCTTTCAAAGGTTTTTTATTACGCAACCTTTCACAGTCACGTCATCTGAAAAAACTTTCTAAGATGGATGTCGATGATAAAACTATCTTTGGTGATACGGCTTTTCCATTTTTACAGGCAGGTTTCAAAGGATACTTGACTCAAACTAGAGAGACCACAAGTCCTCCCGAGATGTGATTTACATAATAATGTTGTGGATATTATTAATTGGACAATAATATAATTGTGGCATTTGTAAACAGCTGGAGTATTTTCTACTGTGGAATGACTATTGCAATTAAAAAACCTGTTTATGGCTGCAGAATACCTCATTTTCATTTGGTATCAAATTAAAGAGCAGTAAAGATTATTTCTTTACAATTTACTTTGACTCATCAATCAACGTTTCCATGGAAACTATCCTTTACAGTTGTTCTGTAACTGCATGCTATAATTGCCTATAGACAGTTCATTGTAACGCTTCTACAATAATTGTGGATGTTGTCCAAAAATAAAAAGCTGGAAATCGGTAATGGATCACCGTCGCTATGTGTTGTATGTCGTAATGGATAGATCAAGTTTTTTGATATTGTAAATCCTACCATACCTACCCCCCACCCCCTCTTGTGGTTTATACATCAGTTATATAGATGTCATACTGGCACATATTAGTCATTTCTGTTACTCATATTTGACCTTAGTGGGTTTTTGTGCACTAATAAAACCTTACTCGTACTGGCAGTAGTCATGTAAATTTGAATGCACTCCACTTTCTGTATTTTAGTGGTAATCTGATTCTGTATTGCACTATGGTGAAAGGTGGTTTTACCGTATTACCATATCTCTATCTTCTGGCTTTTTGGATTCTATATATAGATATATCTCAAACTGCATTCAAACCTTAAAATGAACAAGCTACTTTGGGGAGGGGGGCAATAAGATACAGTTCTGATGTAAAACAGAGAACAAATCGGTTAAAAAAATCTAATTGTGATTTTAAAAAACTAATCTACAAGTAATGGCTACTTTAGGGAGGGGGGCAATAGTTCAATTTCTGATGTAAAATAGAGAACAAATCGGTAAAAAAAATCTAATTGTGATTTTAAAAATTAATCTACAAGTTATTTTTTCCCTTACAGGAATAAGCGAAGTTATTGTAATAAACTTGCATCTATGCTGATAAGCTAAAACGAAAAACAAAAAATACCACACTGTCGGAAATCCAGTTCCAAAAATCATAGAAACAGGGACAAACATTTATGAAATTTGCTAAAAAAAATAATGTTTATTAATAAACAAATTGTTGATCTTTTCTATTTTAGATAGGTTGTATAATAGATTTATCGCATGTTAGCACGAAGTATGGTGTAGATTTTTGCATCTGACGATACTTGTATCTAAATAATTACAGTTAACTTCAATAATTTCACGGTATTCAATGCTCATGAAATAAAAGATGACTCACAAAACAAAGAAAGACTTAGCCCTAGCTTAAAAAAAGAAGCTTGTTCATTGATTGATCAATATAGCATGTATACATATTAACATCAGCTTATATTATAAAGAGGTTGGGCAGCTTTTACATAGCAACAGTTGTTTCTCAGGGCTACAGCAAGATCACTAACACAGCCAACACTGCTAATCATATAAACATGTACCGGTACACATTTTATTTTACAGAAAAGTAAGATTGGTTCAGTATCTTATACTTTTTATTTGCAATTTCATTGGACGAGGATTCAAAAAGTACTCAACTTAAAACCAAGCATTTTGATTGGATGAGTGCTGAAATTGTAATTAAAGCCAATAATTTTGATTGGACGAGTGCTTAAATGGCACTTAAAATCAAATATTAGTGATAATATTTGATCGGTTAATGATTTGGACACATTTTTAGAATAGATGTGTTGAAATTCATTAAATTCTGTAGATTTGTGCAAGTGAAAAAAAGCTATTGGACCAGTGTTACATCTCAATCTATGGCACACTAATTTATCTAATTCTATTTTGAGCAATTCACTTTTTGTATTCACAATTTTACTTCCTTGTTTTGTTTCATAACATTTTGTTTGATAATTTTGTTCTATTTATAGTGACCTAAATATAAATACAATATTAGTGTTAATTGTATTTCTCATAATTGTTATTTTGTATTGAAAAGAAAAAAAATCAAAACCTATGTGCCATAGAAACCGAATGTGTATACAAAAAATGTATATTTAGAAAGAATTGCATGTAGATGTATTTGTAGAAAATATTGCAAAAATTCTAATTACTGTATTACAATGGTAGTGTATCGTTATTGCACAAAGTGTTATTAATAATTCTTATGAGGACCAATATTCGTCAATATTTGGGTAATAACTGTTTTGTATGGAATAATTAATTTAATAACCAAAATTTCAGTTTGATTTACCATTCATGTCAGGAGTTTTATTATTTTGCAACAAATGCAATATACAAATATATTTCACACTATTTTATTTTTTTATTAAGTTCATTTATGTTAATGCAATTCATATACTTTATCTATTATTTGTAAATTGTCCCTTCATGCAAACATATTCATGATATTGTCGTTGATTTCTGACATTACATTCTTTTGACGTCACTGACGTCTTCTTTGACAAATCCTCCATAAAAATACTATCGCCAATTTGGTTTGCTCAAAATGGACTTCTCACCACATCACAGGCTTTGCCTTTGATGCCATATTGCTAGCAAAACAATTAACGAAAGTATTACACCAACTTACAGCTGTGAAAAAAAAAGATTTTTTTTTTATTTCTGCCATTGTATTACACAGTAGGATTTGCTATATTATAGCTTACTATTGTAATATGTAGTGTATACTTGTTCTACCCATATCTTAACTTTTATCCTAATGCTTTCAACTAATGCATCATTTTAAGCTTGAAATAGTCATGCATAAGAGGTCTATATCTTATATTATCACTTATTGCAAACTTATATATTATTGCATACATTTTTATGCAATAAATGTCATATCTATTGCAAGTACAATATATTTTATGCAATAAATGTAGTATTTATTGCTAGAACAATCTAATTGTTATGCTATAAATGTAATATTTATTGCTAGAACAATATATTTTATGCAATAAATATTGTATAGATTGCTAGTACAATTCATTTTTTAATGCAATAATATTCTTTATGTCTTGTAGTCATCCGTTGTTGCTAATGGGGTTGTTAAGGAAGTAAGTAGAACTAACATGCATGCTCACGATCAAATACAAATTATGTTGTCAAAGAAAAGATATTGGTCATTAAGATTCATTGAACCTATTGCTACTTTCTAATTCAATGACATACAAACCCACAAATGTGTGTATTGAGGTTATAATAATTTAGAAAATTTTATTATTATTGTATTAAAAAAATATATATATTTAGATGGTTGAAAATAATTTACATAGTTGCAGAATTTTCGAATTTTTTATATTAACCATTATTACATTTAATAAAAATTTTAAGTATTTGAAAATAATTTTAAGAAAATTGTTTTTTTTTGCTACAAATAGATACTGAAATCTATTTTGCCTTCAAACTATTCTTTTTAGCACACTTGGTATCAATGAATCTTCATAAACACCAGCAAGTGATTTCAATGAGTAGTATTTTGTGTATGAAATTCATTAAATATTGTGTAAATATATCTCTAGATGATAAGAAAAAAATGTGTTGTGATTTGGTGGATGAAATATCTATTTTTCCCAGTAAAAATTTTATTTTTATTTTTTGGCATGGTTGATTCTCAAAATTGCCTAATTTAGGTTACAATTTCTGGGAAATTTTGATTGACATATGTATCAAACTCATTTAAACACATCATTGGAAGTTCCAAATGTTTGTTTAAAGGGGTCTGATCAGCACATAGTAAAGTATTGTTCCTAGAACTGCATATTAGGCCAAAGCAAAAATCTGTTTCTCTGGATTTTTGGATGGCAAAAATGTGCTTGAAAGGCCCAGTTTTGTCAACACATTTATTGGATTGTGTGATGCTTTTATTTGTACAAATATTAAAAAAAAAAAAAAATTAAATAGCAAGCAATTCCAAAGAAACACACATTTTTATTTGTTTGGCCTAATAAGCAGAAATATTCTGTTAAAATTAAAATGTATAAAATAATATGCAATAACAGGCATGCATGCTTTTTTTTGCATTAAAACATCATATGTATAATTCTTTCTGAATATGCATGGTTATATTTGTCAATGGTTTTTACAGTCAAATCTTGTTGTGTCGAACTTAGCAATTGTATTGTCTGTCCTTCTATTGATGATGTCAAATTATTTTATCCTTTAGCATCTTCAATCTTTTCTTAAAAATCTTGGGCATTGATTGCAGCTTAATTTATCCCCATAATTTGAATATTCAGATATTTTTAAGTAATATCATCGATTCCTTTTTGACTTTGATACAATGTTAGGCTTTTTCAAACAAAAATTATCAGTCCATTTTGACTTCTACACAGTGTTTGGCCATTGGCTGTTAGGAATCCCCTTGTTGATAACGAATTAATGTTTGACTTTTTAAAAGTAATACGATTTATTTGTCCCTTTCAACTTTGACACAATGATGGGTCCCTTTGGATTTCGACACAGTTAGATTTGACTGTATTTTTATGTCCAACTACATGTTATATTTTGATGGAATGAAAATCTTTTGTATTAATATGTAATGAATTCAAATGTAAAAATAAAATGAAACAAGAAAACTTTCATTATGTAAAAATGTGAATGTTTATTTTCTTATTTGTGTAATTTGTTTGTATATATTGTGGTAAGTAATTACCGTACATAGTGTTTGTTAACGACACAAAGTGATGCATTCAATTCAAATATAGTATAAAAATTTTGATGTATATAGTCAGAAATAATTCAGGTTGAATTTAAATATAGTGTTAACAAGTTTCTTGTTTGACTTAAGATCATTTATTTATTTATTATTTTTTTGGTAATCATTAAAAGTCATTGGAAACGAGATAAAAATAGACAAAACCTTTGGGTTTTTTTTTTTGAAAATCTACTTTTAGTAAGGATTTAAGAAAAGTTTTTGGGGCACTCTGTATAAAGCTGTATATGGAAAAAAAAATATGATATTAGTTATTTAATATATTAAATGAATATTACAGACATCTTGATCCTCGGAGGTAATTTATTGCATGTTCTTACGGAAGGTAGTTTTAGCACAAGGCCAGGCTTTTTAGACATGTTTGAATGCAGGGGGAGCTGCACTTTTGCTTTAAATAGAGTGCCGTTATATTTATAGTTCCATATCCATCACCCTATTAACCTCAAAGACTGTTAGTGGAAAATACTTAGAATAGAATTCTGAAATACAGGGAGATAACTCAATAGAATAGAGTTTTGAAATAGAGGGAGATAACTCAATTATCCTTCCTGTATTTTGTGTTAGCTAGCTTTATAGGTTGATAAATGGTGGATATCATATTCATATATGTTATTTGTAGATAACAAATTGTAATATTAGTATGTCAAATGTAATGCTAAATTAAAATAGATTGTTCTGTATATATAAATATATATCATAGTGTGTTTCCCTTATGATATGATGCTTTCCATTGCTCTTTACTGAATGTTAGATAAAACTATTGTTTAAGCAATATATGCATGATAAAGGTGTGTAAAAATGTGTTTATGATTGTTTCAATCTTTATGTGCAACTTTTTGATATTTTTTTATTTGTAACATGATATATGAAGATGTATAAAATTTGCAACTTCAAAATATACAGTGAGTTATTGAAATTTTTTTATGATTGATGTGGTTTCTTTATTTAATATATTTTCGTTACACTTTTCGAGTATTGAAGGAAAATAACAGTTTTCATATAGATATAAATATAAAAAATGAAAGATATATGGTATAATTTTCCTGACTCTGCTGTGCAGTTAAAAAATACATCTGATGACAGAGTTATTTCCCTTATTTTTATATTATTATTTTTTTCAAATTCAAAAAATCTATAAATTTCAAAATTAAGAATATATTTTTGAGATATTATTTATACTAACAACTTGCACACAGGGAACCAGGTTATAGGTTATAATCTGCAGGAAATCAGGTTTTTTTCTTTTTTCCTTGTGGGGTTTGGTGGGAGGGGAGGGGCTAGTTCTATGTGTCAAGGAAGGGAATACAGTATTAAGAAACATTCATGTCTCCTGGGATTGTGTATCATTTTGACAATTCAACTTTTATGTCAACTTGTGAAGACTGTACCCCTTCCCCTCAAAAAATAAATGTATGAAAAATTCACAATTTTATGAGACAGGTTTAAACAAGAAATACAGAATATAAGAGTATATGTATTTTTCCCTGTTAAAGATAACCCGATTCCCTTACAGTTTGCATTTGTTATTTTTATTGGTATGGCACACATGCACATTTGATCGTGTTGTGTTTATATATTGGTTACGAGTGCATGCACACATTTTTGCATTTGGAAATTTGAAAATGAATATACATGTACTATAATAGACCAATTTTAATTCATCCGTGAAGGATTTTTTTTTAAATGTGCATAATTTCTGATTATTCCAGTTTTTGTGTGTTCACAAAATTGATTTGTTAATTCAAATTATGCAATGATTTCTCCCCTCACGTTAATTTATATTTATTTTCAATCTCCAAATACAAATTGTTGTATAGACATGTTATGTGTTTTGTGTTATATATATATTTCTTTTTCAGGTTGGATTAATTGAAATTTAAGTATTTAAAAAAAAAAAAAACGGTATTTGATGAAGTTTCAAATAAAGCTATTTGTTCGTTGCGGTAACAACAAAAAATGTCCTCTTTTTTACATACATATTAGACTTCCCGGTATTTGCTACAAGACTTTAATTGATAAATGTTTCATCAGTATTGCAATATTAGTACCTAGAACATACCATACTTATAAAAACTATATTGTTTTAATTGAAATATCAAAGTTTGAGGTATAACAAATGCATTCCAGGTAAGACCACATGTTAAATGTGATATGTACATTCTATTAACCTCCGACACATCTCAATCTGACCAGGTGAACTTAAGATTGACCAATGAAAAAGCTATCTTGTTTGGTTACAAGTAATGAATGAAAGACCCCAAGAGAATACTAATATTTACCAGGACGAAAGGTCAGATGGGGGTTACGTCAATCAAATGAACAGCATTTTAACACAGGGTTTTAATTCAGATTTCAACAATATGTTTTAAAGATATTATTATTGAAGTAAAGAATTTTAAAGTCAGCAGTATTTTTTATTAGCAGTCATGATTTCTTGTATAAATGGGGCTTTGTATGTAGGCACATCTTATAAATAAGTTAATCATTTTATTATGTAGATGTATTCTCACTATTACAAGGTATGCAGACATTCAGTCCTGATTTATACATCAAAATCAATTAATCTTTTATCACTTTCAAATAAAAAAAAGCAGTCGTGTAATAATGTTGGGAATAATCGGCGGAAGATTTAATTTTCTTCCTTGGGTCACCAAAACTGTTGCATATTTAGGTTTGTCTGTTTTGTTTTCATGAATATTCTGTTTTGTAATATTTTCCTTCTTTTATCACAGGAAGTAGATGTGAATAAAGGAAAGACTGCACCTCCCTCTCACAATACACTTCCTGCACTAAATGGAGCAAATGCTGGTCCAAAACCTTCTCCAGGCACCGATGCCAAAAATACAAATGTGAAGGACAATGAAGGATCAGATCCAAATAAAAACACTGTGGATGTTAACAAAGACAACAATTGGGAAACCGATAGTAATACGACTGTTGGTCCAGACAACAAACCCCCTGCTGACCCTAACAAAACAACTGCTAGCTATTACACTAAACCCCCAGCTAGCCCAGATAACAATTCTAATACCTAACAGCTTTTTAAAAAATGATTTGAAATTAACATCATATTTGTACGCATTTTAATGCATGACTGCTAATGTTAAATTATCTGCTGCTATATAAATAAATGTCTACTGTATTTATGAATAGCTTTCGCCATGGTAACAGTTGCTATGGTAATAGTCAGGGTTGAGGGAATGTTTGATGTGAAGCACTGACCTGTTACTATGGCTACTGCTTGCTTGCTGTGTTGGTGTGTGTTGACGCATTTTTTATTTTCTGTTTTTCTCTAGGCGGAGAAATGAGAATGACAGAGCAATGGGTTTCGGAAAGTGGACACCACATTTCACTCAATGTGTTGTGAAGAAGGAAGTACTAATCCTTGGACTTGTCAATATTTTGTATATAGCTCTCATAATATCGTATTTATATGTACATGGACCACTGTTAAAGAGTTTCTCTATATTATACTCTGTCATGGATGTGCTATCTTGGACAATGGCCAGAAAACAATGATAATTATACATTTAAAATTAAAAAAAAAATATTTTAAAAATTTCAAGTTGAAACAAATAGTTTAAAATAATATTATTAACATGATACATTTAACTTATTCATTATGTTTAGAGCCAATGCTTATTTTTGTAGATGTCTTAAATTCAACACACATAAAATTATTTTTTGCTAAATTATTTGGTAGCACGATTTTTTTTCTCTCATAAATTGGGATTTTGAAAAAAATTTATATTTCTTCTATAATTAAAAAGGTATGATATATTAAAAATGGCCAAGTCATTTATTTATTTAATGAGAAACAAAAAATGCACTTATCATTGTTATGTTATTTTCTGTTAAAATACATTTTTATTCCTTCGTTTATACAGTTGTTTTTTTTCATATTATAAATATTATATTTACATATATATTATATAAAAAAAAAATACACATTCCCCCAGTTATCTGTGATATGTATATATATTATAGTTTATTTTTTCTGTTTTATATTCATTATTCCCACTTTCTTAAATGTGATTTCACAAAGAGGTTTGTGATAATGTTGAAGTAACCGTGGTAACCAAGTAGGATATAATAACATAGTAAAGATTATCTAGTAATTTGAAATTTTCTTGAAATACGTCCAAATATTAATTTTTATTTTTTCCCCTAAATTTAGAGGTAGTTATTTATAGATATCAAATCCGTCCTTATCTTATATTTTTTTTTAACTGCATATTTTTCTGTGCAATGGTGACTTCTATTTTTATTGCATCTAATGTTATTCTCATTAAATTGCAATTATTATTTTTTTCTATCTAATATTTTCTGCAAAAAATGAGAAGTGAAAAAAAAAATATATTTCATTCAAATTTTCTGATTGTTTAGAAATTAATTAAAATTTTAGATTAATCTTAAGATGATTAAATTGTAGGTACATTTGAAATGATTCAATTTTAGGTAAAGTTTAAGATTATAACTAAATTATTTATCGCTATTTTCGAAATAGTTCTATCTTTAAGTGTGATGTACTATAACCAGTAAAGGACATTGTCTCTTGTTCTAATGATGCTGTTTTTCTTGTTCTAATAGCTTGCTTTTGAGCATGGGAAATTAACGATTTGAAAATGTTCTAATGCTTTAGTTAATACAACATAGAGGAGCTGTAGGTAGCATCGTAAAATGTCACAATCGCTCAATTAGTGATGTAATGAATTTTAATGAAGTGTGTATTGCAACAATTTGCAAAGGTATAAAGGGTTTACACTGAATGTGTTGCTTATTTCCAATTTGAACCAGTTTGATCCAGTTCTCAATACAATAAAATTTCACAATTGTCATGTAGAAGAAAGAAAGAAAAACACTATTAAAATTGTGATTCTACATTCTGAATCATTTTTTGTTTGGAGGTTGAAAAAAAAAAAATGGTCAATGAATTGACTAATTAATTGATTGATCACTTAAATGTATTATGTAAAGCAAGCATATATATTTATTAGTTGTGATTTGTGTATTTGTACAAAACCATTCATGCTCCCAAGAAGAAAAACAATGGACAATCTGTGATAGGCTCTATTATATAAAATTCTATTATTTTCATTTTGTTTTACGAAGATGGCAGGAGGATATATTTCATTATTTTTTTGCTATGTATCAAATTTTAAAAATTAGAATCTTAATATAAATTAAAAAGAAAAATATATTATTATTGTGATTTAACCAGAGAACAATTCAAAAAGTGTTAAAATCTTTGAGTGCCAGTTTCTAAATTTAAATAAAAAAACAAAATACATTACTATTAAGATTTAACCAGTGAACAATTAATTGTTCAAATTTTTGAGTGCCAGTTTCTAAATTTTAATAATAAAAAAAAAAATTCTATGGAGATTTAACCAGCGAACAAATTATTGTTCAAATCTTTGAATGCCAGTTTTATTTTTATTTATTTTTTTACATTGGACAGAAAATTGATTGCAAACTGGCATTATGGTTTATATTTTCCTCTGTTATAATGGAAGAGAGTTCTAACTTTGTATTTATATTTTAAACAATTTTTTTTCTTGATATGATTATATGATCCCTATGTTCAGTATTCTGTTGTATTATTATATCGTCTGTTCTGAAATTCTGGAAACGAATAAATGGTATGCAAGATTATCTTCTTATTTATGTTACTTGATGTATGAATGACATATGGATGACATATACAGGATGTATTGGTGACATATACTTGGTGTATGAATGACATATATTTGACATATGGATGACATATACTTGATTTATGAATGACATATATTTGACATATGAATGATGCATGGGTGACATATACTTGACATATGGATGACATATACTTGATACATGGATGTCATATACTTGACATATGGATGCCATACTTGATTTATGGATGACATATACTTAACTTATGGGTGACATATACTTGACATATGACTGATATATACTTCATGTATAGATGACATACTTGATGTAGGATGACAAACTTGGTGTATGGGCGACTTGACATATGAATGACAAATACTTCATATATGTATGACATATACTTAATGTATAGGTGACATACTTGATATATGAATAACAAATACTTGATGTATGGATGACATATACTTGATATATATGCGACATATATTTGATGTACGGATGACATATGCTTGATATATGGGTGACATATACTTGATGTATGAATGACACTTTATATATGGATAACATGCTTCATATATACTTATTTTGACATATGGGTGACATGTACTTGACATATGGACAACATACTTTATGTATGGATGACATGAACTTGACATATGGACGATATATACTTTATGTATGGATGACATATATTTGATGTATGAATGACATATACTTGATATATGGATAACATATACTTGACATATGGATGACATATACATGATGTATGGATGGCATATACTTGATTTGTGGATTACATAAACTTGATGTATGGATAACATAACTTTGACATATGAATGACATAAAATGGACGTAGATTCAGGTAGCTGCACATGCCAAGTGTATGCCTTCCCCAAGAAAATGACTTTTTTGACTACATTGTATATTTAATGGTAAAATACGCACACAAACAAGAAAGAATGGAATATTTTTTTCTTTGCTGGAAAACATGCATATCCAATCACTCAAAATACTGGATCTGTAACTGCTACTTAAATGTGGGCAAGTGATTGCTGTTAATTAAAATGCCTAATCAGCAATTTTTCAGTCATACCATGGCAAGAACAAGTTACATTTCAATGAGATGATATTTGCTTTGTACTAAACCAACTCTTAATTGGATCTTTATATTGCTATCTCACTGAAACCAAATTCCACAGGTAAACATATTGATCATTCTGGACACGTTATCCGATTCCGAGCCAACCAATTCTAGTTATTTTGCACGATCGTTCCCAATCATTATTATCGCATCAATATTTCTGATATAATATTCTTTGAGGAATTGTGTTTCCAGATTACTTTAATCGAAAATTATCATTCCTTGTTATTTTTTTATATGTCCCAAGAAAATCTATTTGCACGAGCAAAGCATGGCAATTCTACATCCCCAATTTGTATTCAGTCTTATAAAAAAATACAGACTGAATGAATGAGCAATTGAACAATGTTTAAACTATGTCATGGCGAGAGAAAAAAATACATTTTAACGAGATGATGTCAGCTTTGTACTAGAACAACACATTTAGTTGGATTTTTGTAGTGCTAGCCGACTGAAACAACAATCAACAGACAGACATGTAGCTCCACTCATATACATTATCCCAATTCTGAGCCAACCAGGTTTTTGCCCTTGCTCCGTAATGCTGCATGCTCAATGGAGAAGCAGCAAATACCCCTTTTATAGTCTTCAGATAGGGGCTTATATATAGATTCTCCTTCAGTTGCCCGTGGGTTACGATATTTCTCCACTCGAGAGAGTTAAATTAAAAATTTTAACCACAAGCCGTAGAAATATCGTAACCCACATGGGCAACTGAAGGAGAATTTGTTTCTTTCATTATTTAACACGACCTTTATTTCAAAATTTGAAGTTAATGTGGGGAAAGGCACGAGACATTTTAATCCTCTAGAGGATTACAGATTTTTCCACCACTAGTTCAGCATGGTCACCACTAGTGTGTTTTTTTCTAAATGCACAGTACTTGGCAACAAATAAACAACCATGACAGCAAATCAATGTTTCTGATGAAATCAAACTCTTAATACACAGAAATGACAACGAAAGCCAAAGGCAATAAATACAGGTTCTACCTTGAAACAGGCAACAAAATATGGCAGAGTTAAACCATTTAATGGGATCCCATCCTAGTAAATAGATTTTCATAGGCAACTGAACAATGAAACCCAACAGATTTGCCTTAAATAGAAATGGCAACATAAACTGGGACAATACAAAAATCAGGTCAATGGTCGCATATGGACTGGATGTCCTAGTTAAAAATACTGAATCGATGGTTGTAGTCAAACATCCATAGAGATTAGTAGTATTGACGAGATGAGGTCTGCTTTGTACAAGACCAACATGATTAGTTAGATTTATATAGTGCTAACTTATTGAAGCAACAATTCGCTGGTAGACATGTCACTTCACTCGGGACACATCCCAATTCCGAGCCAGCCTGTCTTTAATCTTTCTCCTTAATGCTGCATGTTTTGCAGAGAAGCAGCAAATGTCAATTTCATAGTTCTTGGTTTGATCTAAATAAGTGCTCAAACCACAGTCCACTGCAGTCGAGGCGAGTACTTTATCCATTACACCACATCTGCAGTTCAGTCGATTTCAAAGTGACAGTTTGATCCAAATAAGTGCTCAAACCACAGCCCACTGCAGTCAAGGCGAGTACTTTATCCATTACACCACATCTGCAGTTCAGTCGATTTCAAAGTGACAGTTTGATCCAAATAAGTGCTCAAACCAGTCCACTGCAGTCAAGGCGAGTACTTTATCCATTACACCACATCTGCAGTTCAGTCGATTTCAAAGTGACAGTTTGATCCAAATAAGTGCTCAAACCACAATTTGCGAGGTGAATAATTTATCCATTACACCACATCTGCGATTCAGTCGATTTCAAAGTGACAGTTAAAGAAATAAATAAACACAATAATAAACATAAAACTTGTTTAGTTTTTATTTCACACTTCACTCGGAACAACCTGGCAAAATGATTATTGATAGTCGTCATTGTACTATATAAATCATCGTCAACAATAGCTAAAGATCAACTTAAATAAGTTGCATGGTAAAGTACTGGTACCATATAAAGTCAAATATTCAGTCATTATAACTCTTGTGTTGCTTAGCTTAGCTGCCTTCTAAATAAACATTACAGATCTACATCTAATGCTCACAATTTTTAACAGATTTACAAGCCACATATGACAATAATCCAGTTTGTATACAATCAAATACAAAAGTGAGTTCACAATTTTTCAACAACAAAAAATTACAATTTTTGATTCGTTAGGAATGCAGCGTGGTTAAACGATTTGTAAAAATTCTAACATTAATATAACATTAAATTTTGGCAGTTTGCCATCCAATGTTTTATTTATCACAGCATGGGTAAAATATTATAGCACTTTTTAATTATCAAATACAAAACACACTGAAACCGCATCTAAAAAATTAAATTTGGTCCATTTCAATTACAAAAACCAACTAGAATGTAAAAAATATGACAAAAAAACAAGGCAGCATTTTTATATGGTTACTATAGCAACAAAATTAATTATAATAGTAATAATATGTATTTATATTTCCATAATGATAACCTTTTGAGGTAAAATTGCATTGAAAAAGATATTTAAACTTGGCACTTGTATATATGTAAAATAACATTACTGTATATTGAGACTAGGTATTACACAAATGACGTGTAACGAGTGAAAAAATTTTGAGATAAATTTACGTGTTGTTTCTATATTAAAAAAAGTTTTCAGATAACATACATTTTCACTATAGCAAGGGTGAGACAGGTTAGTAGATAGCACTACCATGACTAGCATCTATACCCGTTTCTTTTAATATGGAGTAAAAGCATATTATTTAAACAATGTGGGGTCATGATCAAATTTGTCAAGACAAATTGTATACAATGTTATTTGAGCTCTATACTGCCATTTAAACGTTAAACGAGGCATGTCTTCTATGTTTAAAACGAAAAGGAAACATATATCACTTAAATGCCATTTAAACAGACAAAATGTGTCTTCAATGTTTAAAAAGAAAAGGAAAAAATACTTCCCCACACCCATCAACTGTCTAATTTATATCACTTAAAAAAGAGTTGCTGCCTCTTAAACAGAAATTCCATTTCAATAAATATGTTCCTAAGAGATAACATCATTATTTAAGTTGGCGATTCAATTCCTCTGCGATGGCTGCCAAGAAGTCCATTGTATACAAGTAATGCTCTGGTTTCACGCTGAAAAATAACATTACAGGTTATAATATTATATATTGAACGATTGATTGGTGTTTAACACCCAGTTTATCTTTGCATGTATTCTAGTGAGTGAGTGATTGTTGTTTAACGCCAATTCAGCGATTTTTCAGCTATATCATGGCAAGAACAAGTTAATTTTCAATGAGATGATTATGATGTCCGCTTTGTTCTAGACCAACACGATAAGTTGCATTTTTATAGTGCTAGCTCATTGAAACAACAGTTCGCTGGTAGACATGTCGTTCTCAGACACATTATCCCAATTCTGAGCCAACCCATCATTCTCCTTAATGCTACATGCTTAGCGGTGAAGCAATAAATACCAATTTAATAGTCCTTGGTTTGACCCAATCGGTGCTCAAACCCACAATCTAGGGATTTGTCAGAGCAATGTCACATCTAAGACAAAGTCTGAGATGGTATAAGTTGCTTATTTCATGCAAAATATATTGTCATGCACCTATATTATTAGTGGAGGATATTGGGAGTACCTAGAGAAAATCACCAAACTGTCTCGAGTCACTGTCAAGACTATATCACATAATACAAAGAGTACACCTTGCCATTGCTGGCAATTGAAAAAAAATGCCAGTAGATTTTTCTTTTCCCGTACTTCCGAGTGATATGTAGTTTAATGCAAAATCAGCAATTTTTTCAGCTATATCATGACAAGAACAAGTTAATTTTCAATGAGATGATGATGATATCAGCCTTGTACTAGATCAACACGCCGAGTTTGATTTTTTAATAGTGCTAGCTCACTGAAAAAACAGTCCGAGAATAGACATGTCACCCCACTCTATTATTCTGATTCTGAGCCAACTGGTCTTTGCTCCGATTCCGAGCCAACTGGTCTTTGCTCTTTCTCCTTAATGCTCTGTGCTTAGCAACAAATACCAATTTCATAATCTTAAGCTGTACCCGATCAGGGATCACACCAATGCTCGACCAAACTCGAGGCGAGCAAGGTACCATTACACCAATGATGTGGTTCCCCGTACTTGAAAAGCAGCCATAAGGTACCATTACACCAATGATGTGGTTCCCCGTACTTGAAAAGCAGCCATTCCGAACAATGCATCCAATATATAAAGTGTTCTGATTGGACAAATTTGAAGTAGGAGTAACTCACTAGTTTTACGACCACAAGCCGTTAATCATACTTACTTCTTTAATCCATATATACATCCTGCCAAATCTTTTGTCATTTTACCAGAATCTACTGTGGAAACACATGCTTTTTCTAAAGTTGTAGCAAATCTGAAACACACAGGAATCAATTACATCACATATCATTATTAAAAGCTATAGCTGTATAGTAAACAAGACATCAATCTTTTTATCAAGTTTTTCTGTGAATCAACATTTCTTGAAAAAGGAAAATAAAATGTAAGTAAAATCTAATAATAAGTCTTAATTCTGACAAATAATTGAAGTCAGGTGTCCCATGAAGACAGTAGTAGATTTATCTATGTATCGTATCATATACTACCGATATAAAGACAATCATCCATAAATAAATTTTGGTTGCACGATCAGGTTACTAAAAATACCCACTACCCAAATTTTTTTTTATCAGGATCCCAAAAGAATTGAATTAAAGTCTGGTTTATTGTAGATACCGACAATAATAAAATTAATTAAAATGAAAAATCTGTTATATTGAACAAATAATATATTCCCATCAATCCCCTAATGTATATCAAGTCTGATTATATTGAAGTTTGGTTGTAATGTCCCCCTAAAAGTTCATCATAAGTGGACTATTGTAATTTGGGGGAAAAAACCAACATGCTTAAGTACCGACCCACTAAAGCAAACCAATACAATATTTTAGATGGATGTCCTTACCGTTGTAATTCAGCATTTCCATCTAATTTTCCTCTATGTTCTAGACCTCTGGTCCAAGCATAGATACTAGCTACAGGGTTGGTACTTGTTGGGTTACCCTTCTGGTGTTCTCTGTAATGACGTGTTACTGTACCGTGGGCGGCCTCAGACTCGATTGTCTTACCGTCGGGACATACCAACACACTGGTCATCAAACCCAATGAGCCATAACCTATAAAAATAGAAACTTTGTAGATTTTCAATACTGTTGACCGATTATTTAAATTGTTATTTACAATCGTATTAAAATAACCTTGCATTTCTGTGTGATATTGGATTAGTATTAACCAATGTACACATTACTAGTTAAGTTTACAATGTTACGATTTGTATTATAGTCGTGTGTTCACTTCAGTAAAGCCTACTTCATTAGGGCATGAAGAATTATTTTTTTAAGTCACTTACCCAAGGGAAAGTGAAATAAAAAATTTACTTTTCCTTCCAAATTTCTACTTTCCTGTTGAGGCCCACGAAGCCGGCATAATTTATCTAGGTGGTTTTTGGACATGCCCCCACATGAAAATTTTGAAATATTTAATGCAAAATTCTGCATTCTGAGCGTAACTGAAAGGGTTTTGTTGTTTGAAAATAAATTGATTTTTCTTACTTTGTTTTTTGTGCGTTTATAATCAATTTGAGATTTGAATCTAATTAAAACTACATTTTGCTGGTTTGTGATTATTATTTTTGATAAATCTTTTTTTAATGCTTCTAATTGTAAAGTTGGGGAATTTTACACAGAACACCTTTTCATTTTCGTACACAGAAATTCGGCCGACTATTTCACTTGAAACGAACGGTTCCCTTTTCCTTTATTAAGATCTATTATATTCACTGACTTCTGTCCTCTCTATAGGCCGTGCCTACTCATATTATTTAATTTATAATTTAGTTTTTATTTCAAAATATCTGAAAGTTCAACAGCAAACAACAACATCGATATCTGGTACAATTTTATACCTTTACATACGGAATTCAGGTTTAAATAAATCGTAAACCAGTTTCAGAAACTGATATATCTGATAACCGCAAAGTACAACAATGAGCAACAACGGACTTATAACACTTTCCTGGTGGGAAATATCGATCAGCATGTTACTTTCCCGTATGTTTTTTTTACTTTCCCCGGGAAACGGGAAATGGTAATCTTCATGCCCTGTTCATACCTATAAAAATAGAACTACAACTGTGAAATTGAGTAGATTTTCAATTCTGTAGACCGATTATTTAAATTGTTATTTACAATCGTATTAAAATAACCTCACATTTCTGTGTGATATTGGATTAGTATTAACCTATGAGCACATTGCTTGTTAAGTTTACAATGTTACGATTTGTATTATATAGTCGTGTATTCACTTCAGTAAAGCCTACTTCATACCTATAAAAATAGAACTACAACTGTGAAACTTTGTAGATTTTCAGACTGATAATCAAATTAATATTTACAATCGTATCAAAATAACCTCACATTTTCGAGTGTGGTATAAAATTAGGATTAACATATGTACACATTACTGTGTAAATTAACAATGTTACGACTTGGATTATATAGTTGTGTATACAGATAAGCCTACTCGATACACATTTTTATTTTAATTTAATGCTTTATTTATTTATAGAGGATTACAAACAGCCGAAGGCTACAAAGTTGGTCTCCTCAACATACATATGATACAAAACATTATATACAAGACAAGACAAACAATACAACAGACTATCTCACACTCAATCACTCATAATAGTTAAACAAATTATATTTTCAATAGCAATTTAAAATATTTGCAAAGCATACAATTTATAGAAATCTATTGCTATTTTCAATGAATTCATATACAAACTGAAATATAACTATGTTATCATCCATAGATAAATCATCACTTCCTTGAAGAAAAAGCTCAACTAAATACGTGTTTAATTCATTTTTGAAACTATTTAAATTCACATTTGGACAGAGCAATGATTTAATCTTGTGAAAAAGTGTTTTTCTCAATTCATCATGTTTATCACAGTAAAGAAAAAAGTGCTGAGAAGTTTCAGGCTTACTGAGGCTACACCTATTACATAATCGTGATGGTATAAGATTATAACTGTAAAGATGGTCATTTAAGCCACTTAGACCAAGTCTTAGACGTGTGTGATTAATTTTTCCTAGACCGAAGCCTTTAGAGTATATCTTTTTTGTGTTAAATTCATTTAAATGATGATAAACCAACTCCTTAAAATTATTCAGAGAATTTGAGTCCTTAATAAACGATGGGAGAAAATTCCAGTCTCTAATTGTAGCTGGAAAGTAGGAGGTTTGATATTTAACTGTACATGTATATAAAGGTAGAACGAAGTCCTTTCTGCGAAGGTTATAATTTTCTGTATTATGATTTACAAGTTTTTTATGTGTGTGTGGAGGCACTATCCATATTAGTATGGTTCATATAGAAGATGGATATTGCTGTTCAAATTCTAATGCTTGCTTTCCATTTTTCACCTACAAAATAATGTTTATATTCATGTAACAAAACATGTTTTCTATTGGTAATACCAAATACCAAAAGATGGCCACCTTGTCAAACAAAAGAGAAAGTTCAGGATCAGAATCAACTCATAATCACATGATCATCCCCGTCTTGAAATGAAATTCATCATCATTTCCTGGTTTTGATTCAGATACACAAAACATGTACAATAAGTCCAAAGATAAAGTGTATGTTTCATCTAAATAAATATCTCACATTTCGAAACTGTCATTTTTAAAACGACTTAATGGAAGAAGGATTAAGATTATAGGCATCTATCATCACCTTCAGCAGATTTTCAGTTTTATAAAATATCTAACTGACTTGTGGGGTAAGATGAGTGATACAGCTATCACAGTGATTTATCATGGTATGTCTCTATTGTACTGGGTAGCATGGCAGTCAGTTTTATTGGTAGGGGAAACCAGAGAGCCCGGAGAAAACCACAGACCTGTCGCAAGTCACTGACAAACTTTATCACAAAATGTTGTGTCGAGTACACCTCACCTGAGCGGGATTCAAACTCACAATGTTAGTAGCGATAGGCACTGCTTGCATAAGTAGTTGTAATCCAACTACCATATGATCCAGACCACGATGGCTCCAAAACACAATGCAGGGGGCATGAAAAACATAATTTGCCTATCTACCTACCTACTTGAAAAATTGTAATTAGGGTTACAGACAGTATTTATACAAGAAATAGCTGATAATTGACACTGGTCATGAGATAAATTACAATGCAAGAAGAATTATTTTACCTTGTGCAACAATGTCTGACTGTACGTCACCATCATAATTCTTACAAGCCCATACAAATCCTCCATCAGATTTTAAAGCTTGAGCTACCATGTCGTCAATTAAACGATGTTCATACCAGATTCCCAATTTATCAAATTCACCTTTGTATTGTCTAAAAAGAAAAAAAGAGATACCAATTAATACATTATTGTGATTTCTGTGATACCATGTACTGATATGGAATCATAACAAATCGGTACCAATGGACTTTCCCTCTTTGGATAATGTGTTAAGATCAATTTTATTTAAATCGGGGGGGGGGGGGGGGAAACTATTCTGGAAAATTATTTGATCAGTGAACAGAAACTTTTGTCTCATTTGCGAATAAAATTGATCACAATGCTTTTTTATTAGGGTGAAATTTTTAAATCACGACCTAGTCGTTGACAATGTGCACCATACACTTGACCGTAATATTATTTAATGTAGCGGAAATACCAATAACCCATCTGTAAAATAAAACGCCACTTTCAATAATATTTCAGCTATATCGTTGCGGCCAGTTTCATTGATGGAGGAAACCAGAGTAACCAGAGAAAACCACTAGGTAAGGGACCAGAATCAGAATAGATCATAATCATATATTATCATCCCCGTCTTGAAAATGAAAGTAATCATCACTTCCTGGTCTAGATGTATACGTTTGTTTACATCTTTCCTCATCGTGGTGTTTACTTCGTTTGAGATGGTAAATTTACCACTAGCAGACATTAGTTTCAAGTTCCTGTTAAGTGTATCACAAAGGCATATTTACTAATGGACGGAAATGAAGGTGTAATTCAGAAAGGAAGGAAACATCTTTTTCTCAAACTACAGCACTATTATCGACCAGACCAGGGATTGAACTCATTATCAACTACACTCGAGGTGGACATGTTAACCATTACACCACCAATGCGGTTTCAACCCCTTCATGTACTATGGTGTCCTCATTAAAACTCTGCCAGTGAATTGCGGAAGGTAAGTGGTTTTCTTGTTTCTCAGAACAATAAAACTGACCACAGAGATATTACTGAAATATTGGTGCATATGAAGTTTAACATCCGAAATGAAAATCTTTAAAAAAAAATTATAGGTAAGGAACCAAGATCAGAATAGATTCATAATCATTTAATATCATCCCCGTCTTGAAAATGAAAGTAATCATCACTTCCTGGTCTAGATGTATACGTTTGTTTACACGTTCCCTCATCATTGTTTTTATATCATTTAAGATGGTAAATTGGTGGAGAAAAACGGAGTATCTAGAGAAAATCCCACACATGCAGAAAGTCACTGACAAACTATATCACATAATGTTGTATTGAGTATACCTCACCCGAGAGTTTTCGAACTCACAACTTTAGTGGTGATAGGCACTGGTTGTACAGGTAGCTGTAAATCCAACTACCATACAATCAGGATCATGATGGTCCTCGATTTGGACTAAACTATCTGTTCATATATTTAAAAGACTGACATGCTCCGCAACAAATTTATTCTATACAATTTAAATCAGAAATTCATCTGCCTGCCTTAAATTACCTACTTGTCAAAGATATCTTGAAAAATGTCTTTAAATCTACCATCATATCTTTTCAGAATTGTGTTCTTTGTGCTCAAATAAAGAGGCCATTTCTTACCGATGGCGTACTGGAAGCAGGAATGAGCGAATCCTGATATACTCTGTAATATAAATATCAATAAATTTATAAAAATTGTATATGCTTGGCACTTCAGGGATGCGGATAAACATTTCCAAGCTGGAGGAAAAAAGGGGGTCTTAAAAATTAAGAGAAAAAAATCATTATTAACTTTCGTTTATACAGAACATTTATTGATTTAAAATTACAAAATTAAATAACCACAGACCTGAATATGTCCGCAGCTACATCTTGTGTACGTTAGTTTGTAAAAACACTGTCCTCACCCAGAGTGCTGTTATTCCCAATAGTGTACTGTACTTCTATACCTGATTATTTCTATCGAAAAAAAACCTGTGATTGCCAGTAATAATTTCAAATTGCCATATCTGCTCATAAATGGTAAATCTAAACCCTCAGTCATTTTCCCATAGGCCGACATCTATTTTTATATCACTAAGACATACAATTTTTAATATTTTAACTGATTATTTATTGAGCGAGTGAGTGTTTGTTGTTTAATGTTAACTCAGCTATAACATGGTGGGAACAAGTTAATTTTCAAAGAAATGATGATAAAGTCCACTTTATACTAGATCAACATGCTTAGTTGGATTTTTATAGTGCTAGCTCACTGAAACAACAGTCCATGGATAGACATGTCTTCCCACTCGGACACATTATCCCGATTCCGATCCAACCAGTCTTTACTATTTCTCCTTAATGCTACGTGCTTAGCGGAGAAGGAACAAATACAAATTAAATAGTCTTTGGTTTGACCCGATAGGGTCTTGAATCCACGATTTAATGCATTCGAGGCGAGCACGGTAACCATTACACCACAGATATGGTTGATAATTTATTGAACTAAAAATACAGTAAGATAAATTGTACCTCGTCTGTATTGTACATGCCCATAATAGGTCCTCCGCCATTTTTAAAGTTGAAGACTTCAATTCTTTGTTCCTTACCGCCCTCTGGTGTGAAAACCAATTCAAATTTTCCGTTTCCTGTTGCAACAAAATCTGTGGCTTTGTACTGAAATGAAAATACAATGTAATTACATATGAAGGAAGTAAAAACAGGGATCCTTTATTTAAGGTATGTGCATGTGCATTCAGCTCGTCTATTCTTGTACGAGCTGCCAATGTTTTATCTTAAATTCTATTTTTTGCAAAAAGATCTTTTTTTATTTTTTAGTTCTCTGCAGTCGTGCAAATACAAAATCTGATATGAAAGCAGAATGCACAAATACAGTTTATTGAATTTAATTCTTTATTTGTTTTACGAGGATTGCCAACAGCCAATGGCTACGAGCAGATTTGGGCTAAAATGAATACATCTGTTTCTACTAACTCTAGACCTAATTTTTAATGCACACCTTAGGGTTTTATTGCAAATTTTGTCATATTCAAGTCCTGTATAGCCTAGCTTGAACAAATTATTAAAATGGGACGTTGTGTCTTCCTACCTACACTATTTTTTTTTTTTTTTAGAAACACAGCTTTTTTTTCCATTAGCCTTGCTATTTATATTCTGATAATGCCTTGTACTAATTTAGTTTTTGAAATAGCAGTGCAGTGTTGCAAAATGTTTGTTTTGATATATTAAATGTCTTTTGTCTGTGCAAAAATTGTATATGCATGTCATGTTTTAAAAAAAATGTTTTTCTGTATTTGTATCTGCCTCTGTTTTTCTTTAAAAATAAACAAATTACAAAAATACTTGTTCAGTGAAATTTTCAAGACATTTTTTCAAAGATATTAACTAAATTCTGTATTACCAAATAGATATTCTATATTGTTTCTACCTGATCACCAAAAGCATGACGACCAATGACAATAGGTCTAGTCCAGCCAGGAACAAGACGAGGGATTTTCTCACAAAGGATTGGCTCACGGAACACTGTACCATTCAATATATTTCTGATTGTACCATTAGGACTCAACCACATCTTCTTCAGTTTAAATTCTGAAAAGAACAAGCATAATAAAAAATTACTTGCCCAAGAACATTTGTCAAGTTTATTACTCATAATTACATGCATACATGCATTTTAAGATTATTCAGTGGGACAAAAAATTATAATTTTTGTGGTTAATGATATTGTTTACTATTATTATTTTTGTGGGCAGTAATGTTTATCTGTTTTAGGCAAGACTTAAAAATATCTTTGTTTGCTGTTGGCCTACCCATACTTAGAAGGGGAGGGTAGGTAGGTAGGCTTTTTTTTTTTGGGAGAAAAAATATGCATATAAATATACAAGTACTTCCAAGAATCTGGAACAAGTTCCGGTTACAATAAAATACGGATCAAACTGAAAAAGTACAATTCCGGATTTACCGCAAATGCAAAACGAAAAAAAAAAATAATAATAATTTTTTTTTGTCACAACTGCAATAAAAAAATTTGGGTCTGCCCCAATTTCGGAGGGTCGGTCGGCCAACAGCAAACAAACCTATTTTTATTTTTGGCCTTAAATACCAGACAAAAAAGTCATTTGTTACAGGTGCATTCAGTTTGTTACACATAATTTGTTGTTAATTTTATCTGACCATCCTTGCACTTAAGTTGAACTTAAGTGCAGTTTTTAGTGGGGTTCATGTTACTCGATCGTTAGTTTTATGTGTAATATTTTGTAGATCCTTGTTTGTACTTTTTCTTTTGGCCATTGCGTTGTTTGTCCTTTGATTTAAGGATTCTTATTACCCGTTGGTATCTTCAAACTCTTCTTGTGTATCATTAATCTGTTTAAAAGTTATTTACTAACGTCTCAGTGTTTGCTAATATTGAGTTTGAAGAAATTTTATTTGCAATATCAACATGCATTTTCGGATCATAGTTTTCACATTCTTAGCAAGATCTCTTGTGGAATTGCCAGTGTGACATGCTCATCTGACCCCTTTTCACAATGAATTCCAACATTAAATATTTAACTATACACAGGGCTCACCAAACCAGGTGAAGTGGACGACTTCTTCGCCATGGTTTCAATGAAATCGCCCAATTTCTGTCAAAAAGCGAAGTTTGAGTCGCCTTGTCAGTCTTTTCAAGTCCGTATTTTTTTCACCAATAATCATACTTTTTCTTCAATATTCATATAAAAGGAGCTCCCATGTTCCTGAAATTTGACCCATACAGGCTTTGATGTTAAATATTTTATTCTAAACTCGTTAATTGCATCCTTTTTAAGATCATTGAGCAGCAGGTTCGTTTTGTGAAAGGTAGGGGAACATGCAGTAGTGGGGAAAGAAATGTTAAGATTTTCCCTCACCTCGCCCTTAAGTCAAGTCGCCCTGTTTTTACTATGTGTGGTGAGCCCTGTATACATTATTAATTTTGTTAATATCAAACCTTCCACTCTTTCTTCATCTGGTGTGATGGTGGCACATTTTATGCCAACATTATACTTCTTAATAGCCATGGCAGAGTCGATGGTGACCTGATCGTCAGTCTGGTCACGGTATGGCAAGCCCAAGTCATAGTACTTCAAGTCAATATCAAGGTAGGGTAGAATCAGCTGTAAACAGAAGGTTATCAACATTGTAGATCAGTTGAGAAAATCTTATTATTATCATAAAATAAGACGCTATGTAATAGGAAATTTTTTTCGATGTTATTTACTAAACATTCTATACAACATGACACATGGATGATACAATACCATGAATACCACAAACAAAGTTGAAGTCAAAATAAAATTAGAAACAACTTTATTGGTTTATTGGTTTGTTCTTTGTATTATATATGATTTTAAGAGATCCTTGCAACTCATGGTGAGATTCAATTTAATATTTTTAAGAAAGGTTTATAAATGATAAATGTTGATGATTGGATTGAAAGAATAATTTATTTGAAATAAATATAGGAAGTGTTAAATGCATCACCAAAAAAATCCAACAAACATCAAACTATTAGATTCAAGGTATGAACATTGTGCTTTAAATCATGTCAATTTTTCTTACATACAAATGTATATCCTAACTGTGGTTAATTAACCCCGCTTATATAATAAAGTACTTACAGTTTCCTTGATTTTTTCCCAGATAATTCTGGTCATTTCATCTCCATCTAATTCTACAACTGGGTTATCTACCTTGATTCTTTTACCAGAAGCATCTGAAAGAATGTTATTCTCTGTTTAGCAACATTTCAGCCACATTAGCTTTAATTATAGCTATAGTTAAATAAGGAATTATGTGTTAAACAGGACTCACGTCGGAGGGCGATTCGGGCGAAGATGTCGCCTTGTGAAGGTTGACTTCGCTTTTTCGTTGGTCAAAAGAGAAGTTCCAAGTCCCCTTGTAATTTTGAAGAGTCGCCCTATGTCGCCGGCCTCGTATTTTCTCCACTTGTCAATTATTGAAATCCATCGTATCCGTTATTAAGTATTTTGAAAGCGATTTTCTTGGAAAGTAATCCATTACGGTTTATAGAAACTTTAATTTCGTTCATTAGATCTTTTGTTTACTGTTTATACACCCGGCTTAAAAGAAAACCATTTGTATTTTGTTTTTCATAAACAAACAACAATGCGCCCATTTGGTAAGGGGACGCAATGCGGTACTGTGCTACTGGATTTAATGACCGAACTTTTTGTCCGCAGCTACTTTCAACAAAACAAACTTTTGATTTATTTTTTCTCATTTCTGTGACATAAAATCATAGTTCTCACATCAAATATGTTCATATATGCGAAGATTGCAATTCAAATATCGTTGAAATACACGTAGACGCTTCAGATTTTTATCCATCCGCATTGGTATTTTATACTCGACACCGGGTTAATATATATTACGATCTATCGAACAGACATGTGTAAACGTTAATGCATATATCCAATTTTTAAGAAATAAACTTGGAACTACAGTAGCTTTCCGCCGTTGTTGCAATCTGATTTGAGGTCTGGCAAATAATAATTTTAGCCTTTACTTTCTTCAGTTTTTGACTGACAGTGGCAATTTACGCTTGTGCTATATTTTCATTCCCAAGCTAAATATAGTTGAACCATTGAGCAAATTGAAAGAGACATCGTTCTTCTGCTGAAGATCACAGATATGATCACGAGTTATTACAATTTGTGTGGTCCGATTGGTCACAATACAGTAATATTTCAAAAGGAAAAAGTGGGAGGGTACATATAAAAATCACTGGTATGCAAGGCTCCAATAGTCAAGGTAGAAAGAAATAAAAATGTGACATTGAATAGATGTCCTTAAGGTAGCTATGAATAAAAAAAACCCAGAACAAATCAGTTCAGACAGTCTTTTTAATTATTTACTAAATTTGGGCAGGGTAATGTAAGAGGGGTCACGAAACAATGTTTCGATTAATCGCAAGTAACTTCTCCCAGAAGTCTCCCCACTTCTCTCTGTTGTCTCCCACTTCTCCTTGTGAGCTCCCTGAAAGAGAAGTCACTTCTCTTTCTAATTTGAAAGTAGTGGGAGCCCTGGTTAAAGTAGAATGTATGTCTGTGGAGAAGAACCTTAATTCTATTTTACATGATTAAGGAACTGTAAATTTCAGTAAAACGCTACTTACAACAAAGTGAGATTTTATTTGAATTTTGGTGTTTAATGCCACTTTCAGCTATATTATGGTGACCAGTTTTAGTGGTGGAAGAAGCCGGAGTACCCGGTGAAAACCACAGACCATGAGCAAGCAACTGGTAAACTTTATCACTTGCGGCTGTGAGTCGAGTGCACCTTTTGTCATTTGTACGAGTTGTTAGGTAATCCAACTCATTGAGCAAAGTGAGATTAATTCACAGGCGCTTGTGTAGTCAAAAATATGCTCGCTATGTACCTAAAATACAACAAGGCCGGACTCACTCCTACTACCCCTGTCACTTCAACCGCTATTTCCCATGTCAAAATGTCGATAGAACACAAATCGCTTACTGATTTGCGTAGTGAAATGATTTTTCTTCAAGGAAAATCCGTTTTTTTATATCTTCCTACCTTCTACACCCCCATACTGACAGATAATCCTCCGATTTTGTTGATACACGACATATCGTAGGCTGCAAAAGCGAAAATATGTTTTTCCGCCTTTCGGTCGTTCTCGGGTTTTATTATTGCCTTACGAAACATACATGAGAAGTTCATATTTTGGCGCCTTGTAATTTGAATTTGGAATTTCTAGTGTTTAGTATTTATATAAGATAAAACCCGAGTACGAACGAAAGGCGGAAAGACGTCACGCGACCTACTTTCGTTTTTGCAGCCTACGATATGTCATGTATCAACAAAATCGGAGGATTATCTGTCAGTATGGGGGTGTAGAAGGTAGGAAGATATAAAAAACGGATTTTCCTTGAAGAAAAATCATTTCGCTACGCAAATCAGTAGGCGATTTGTGTTCTATCGACATTTTGACATGGGAAATAGCGGTTGAAGTGACAGGGGTAGTAGGAGTGAGTCCGGCCTTGTGGTATTTTAGGTACATAGCGAGCATATTTTTGACTACACAAGCGCCTGTGATTAATTCTGCAAAAACTGCACTGCAGTAATCTAACAACAAACTTTAATCTAATGAAGCAAAGGATTAGATATAGGAAGGGCCGAATATGCGCTACTGAATTGCATAAATTCTGTATACGTCAAACAAAATGTTAAGGTGTTAAATTGTCATTGACGATACTGCGGTCAATCAAGGGCAGACAAGGGGAAAAGAATCAAAACTACTGTGGCAGCTACTTTAACTTTTCCTGAACTTACAACTTCTTTTAGGAGTACTAGCTATGCTTGCTGGTGCGATGAAATTCTGAGCTGCACCACTGGCACGGCACAAAACTCTACCCAAAGCTGCAACTGGACTTGCCATTTTTCAAGCACCTGTTGAAGAGACCGGCACCGGAAATTGAGATGACAAGCGGAAAAATCAGTAGGTAAACTAGGCTATTCTTGTATTTTGTTTATTTCAAAAATGTACATAAAAATAGGAAATTAAACCCAAAATTCATATATGTACACGAAACACCTAAAAATATCTGAATTTCAATATTAAATACAGCTTTAAAACAATATATTCCTATTTTTGATAATCTGATTTACCTGTCGACAAAATAAGATGATCCACGAAATACGTCACATGTTCTACCGATCAATCTGATTGGTCAGCGAAGTTCCCTCTTCGTCGACAGCCATCGTTGCTTGGAACACACCGGCATCACTGTGTTTCAAGAAAAATATAAAAATAATGGCTCTACTGGTCTAGTGTAAGTAAGATCGTGTGTTGCTAACTATACATTCAATATTAATTTTTCACCGTTTCATTCATAATTTTTCGCATCATTGTCTACTTTTCACAAGAACACAAAGTTTACTGAACAATATTTTGCAGCTTTTACAAGTTAAAGATGACCTTTTCAAGGTGGAAGATAAGAGGATTAAAACCGCTTCATGCCTGTACATATACTCCCGCTAATTAATTACAGTGCTTCCAAAATGTATTAAATATATTGATGTCCAATGCTTGTATTATTTGCAAGGTGTTTTAATTCGAAGCTAGTCATTTCGTACCATAATTTACCATTTCGTACCATGTATTTTGCGCCATAACCATTTCGTACCATATGTAATATTGCTCAGTAGCCATTTTGGAAATATAATTACACTATGACCATTTTTGTACTATATGGAAGTATATCATTATGTCGATTTCCTACCATATGGAAGTAGTCTATACATTGTGACATATACATTGTGACAAATTCGTATCATAGGGAAATATATAACTTATAATCAAACATATCATATCGAACTATTAGCGACATCACATGACTTTTGTGACGTGACTTCCGGTCAACTATACACTAAAATTTTAACCTTGAGAGCTACGGGAGGTGCTAGAAAATTGACAATTTCTTGTAAAATACACAGTTTAAGATTACTTTGCATCTTTCTCGATAATCAGTAATAGTTACCTGATCGATAAATAATAATCTTTTCAGTTTAAATCGATGGGAAACTACGTCCCTGGACTTTCGTAAAATCAATACTTTTTTCCTCGATTTTACCGTTATTTGTATGTAAAATGCCTCGACCCCTAGGTACTTTAATTGAAAATTCCACGATTCCTGGTAAATAATTGATAGTTTTGCATCTTTCTGCAAGTAGTTGAAATGTGGAATTGTTACGTTTATATCAGTTTAATTTTACATCCTGTCTCGTCCCTAGACGTTTGAAGTTCATCAATTTTTTGGCAACAACGTACAAACTTAACAAAGAATGCACGGTGATTAAACTTTAAATCACTATTAAAAAAAAATCTGCTCAATATTTAAAAATTATGCTGATATCCACATAATCTTGAAATGTTTATCGATAAGAAAATGTTATTTGTATCAGTTTAATTTAACGAGAAAATACTTCCAAATTATTTTTTATAAAGTGCATAAAAACCTCGATAAATCATGTACAATCCCTATTAATTTACGGTAATTTGTAAATTCAGTCGTTCGAAATGTGTCAAATTTGATCAATAAAATTAATATGACAAAAAATATGCTGATATCCTGTAGAAGCTGAATAATGATTCTTTCCGAAAATCGAGTTCCTAACAGTTTAATTTGTGTTCTTATTACTTACAATTTTATTTGAAAATGACAAAAAAAATTAAGATCGAACAAGAAAAATCCAACATGGCGGAGCTCACCGGAAATAGTGTTCATGTTTAATAGTACACGGATTTGACAGATTATAGCATCTATTTCACTCATTTATTCATGATTCTTTAAAAATATTCCACCTGATTAAAAAATATTTCATGTCAAGAGTGTGCATTTTCCTCTTTAGCCACTTTGTGGATACGCCGATAATATAACGTTTGTTTGTAATTTTTAACACTTGGCTTGATACTGTCCTTGAAATTTTTCTGGATTACAGATATTTTTTTCTTGCAATTATGTAAATTGTTTCGAGAAGTCAAGGTCTGCACAGGGGAGTACAATACATCCTAATTAATTATACACAAAGCCATAAAAATGGCAGAACCCCCGGTGCATTTATTTCCTGTATTATTGTACAGGTAAATAATTTCACACACTTTTTTTTTAAATAATATAATTTGACCAGTAAAAATGACAACAAAAATGTAGCATTATACGATTTTGGCTATCCTGTTAAACAAAAACTACATTTTTTTTTCACAGGAACAAAAGCTTTATTAACAAAAAAGCAAAAAACAAAAAACAAAAAAAACATTATGCTTCCCGCTTTCGGCTAACCTTTTCAACTCCTAAGCAATTATTTCGTGTTCCAAAATCTTTTGTAGCCTCGAGCATAGGAATATAATTTTCTAAATCTTCACTTTTCGCTGCAAGAATGCTTAATGTTTTGAACCGATTTTTTTTAATGGAATAATTTTAAAAGTAAATTTCACATTTTAATGTAAAAGTTACTTTAAATAATTCATCTGCATATTTGTTTTCAGATAAATTAATGAATTCAATGATTACCTAAAAAATGCATTTTACATGTTATAGCAGTACAATATATGACCAGAGACATATTATTTTATATGTTTCTGATATTAACCGGTTATCGAAAGCTAGATCATAATTAATTTAAATTACAGATTCTGGTAATCGAACCTAATTATGACTGGTATGTTGCATAGTTCCGGAGAAAATATAGGTACCAGTCGAAAAGTAATTACAGAGTTATCGAACCTAATTATGACCGTAATAGTTGAATATGGGTAATTTACAAGTTTTCATGTACTTTAACAATTATACTATAGTGCAGACGCCAAAAAAAATTAATAGAGATCATAGTCACTTGCAATCTGCTGTACGGAAAAGAGACATTAACTACTGATAATTATAATTAACACTTACCAGTACCACATACACGATGCTGCCATCGTAGACAGTTGTCACACTGCATGGCTTCTTGTCTTGGTCTAACCGTGGAATTGCAATGTAGACACTCGTTACCCGTCATTTTTGCATATGAATTATATTCATAAAAAATTCACTTTTAAGGTTTTTCATGTTAATCAAAAATGAAATTATTGGTTGAGCCAATTTTCAAAAAAATTCAAGTAATTTGATTGGATAAACTAGCAGGAAATATTTGCAAAAACAAAAAAAAGTGCATGGCTTTCTCATTAGAAAATAAGAGCTTGGGTATCTTTTGTTCAAATTTCTCTTCAAACGATATGAGCTTGGACTTCCTTTCATTCCTTTCATTTCATTTCCTAAACACTACCTTTGATCTAATAGCAATACAAGCAAATGGACAATGATTAGTTCTTTTAACCATCGTTGATTAACTTAAAGGGGTATTATCTGCCAAATCGTAAATTTTTGTTACCCATAAAAACTATCAGATATGATTGATGACTTAATAAAACGTGCTTCTGTAACTTATAAACGTTATGAAATGTCGGGGAAAAAACCTGCAACTGCTCGTGTTTTGAGATTGATCAAGAAATGGACGTCATCTTATTAATTATCGACATTGTTTACGAAGTTTGTCGAATCGTCATTGAATCAGTACAACAATGCACTTATTTCTTATTTTTTGTGAATCTGCTTTTAGTCTGTGTTAATTACGGACAAAGAATCATGCAAGTTGGCAATCAATAAACGACAAAATACAAATTATTCGTTTTTACCTGTCACTAGTAAGGTTAATTGCATACGGAAAAAGCGAGGTCAAATTGTTTGCTTGCAAGTAAATAAGTAATCGATGGTAATTTTCGTTCTCAAAAGGCGGAAAGTGGATCGATAAGCTGTTTAATGTGAAATATTGACCTTTATTTCATCATTTTTAAAGCTATTTACCAATTTCCAAAACATATAATGTTTTTGATCAAAATCGTAGCTAATGCCCCTTTAAGCAAATAATAAATTAAATGCAGAAAAATCTTTATTACTTCAAAGGTTCTACAAGTTGTAACGAAATAATTAAAATAATAAATTATGTTGAAATCACTGAACATTTAATAAAATTAATAATATGTATAATATTTTTGTTCGTTTGTTTGGTTTTTTTTTTCGATTTAAATACATACTTTTTACGGTACCAACATGCACCATGTACTTGGGTATAACATTTATTTGAATATGATGTAAAATAAGGCTAAATGTACTATCGCATAAGATTTTGGATATGGTACGAAATGGTCATAATGTATTTATCTGCATATGGTACGAAATGGTCATAATGTGTCGATCTGCATATGGTACGAAATGGTCATAATGTATTTTTTAATATGGTTCGAAATGGTCATATGTCAATCTGCATATGGTACGAAATGGTCATATAATGTATCGATCTGCATATGGTACGAAATGGTAATAATGTATCGATCTGCATATGGTACGAAATTACTATAATTCTTTTAATTCACAACTGAAGAGTCAAAACAAATAATTATATAACCAATACAAAAACTGAAAGGTGCCTATTAGGGAATTGCCCCATTAGGCTATTTTTGGTACAGTGCAAGAAAAATCTAGAGAAGGCAGGACATATGAGGACAACATGCACAGTAACAAACTACAATTTGAACCGTATTCAGATATTTATCAGGTCCTAGACTGGAACAGTTGCCTAGTCAAAGATAGATACGATAACGTAACCCTCAGTCTGCTTGTGCTCCAGTGAGGGTTATGATTCGGTCCCATTCAATGTAATGGAGCAGCGCCCCGAGTGATTCACACCGGGCGGTTTTTTTGTCCTAATTCAAGATAACAAGATACAATATTAGATTTATTTTATTTTCAAATCATGGAGCCCAGTACTGGGCAGAATAATCATTTACAAATTAAAGAACATAAAATACACATACATTGTATGATTTGTAATAATTAAATGTAATTTGAAGACATATTAAGACAATACAAAAAAAAAAGATAAAGAAAAAGTTTTGGAGACACACTGTGACTCTGAAGGTCAAGGGGGAGACAACCCATAAAAGCATAATATTCTAATGTATTTATTATATTATTATTATTATTTTTATGTAATTCTCTGTTTTCTTTCTTTAAATAAATCAATTAATAATTTAGATGTTAATGAAATAATTTCTTTATCTTCACATGATAGTAACCATATAAATTTATCTTCTGTTGACAAGTTCTCAAAATTGGTATATAACCTTTTTATATTATTAAAATATTTTGCTCTACAGTCATCTAATGGCGAGCAAATCATAAGGAAATAAAACTCATCTTCTATATTTAAATTACATGTATTACAAATTCTATCTTCAACCTTCAAGCCTTCATACCTGCCTCTTTCTATTCTTAAATTTCTATTCTAATTCCGTTGTAAGTGGTTGGAAAAATTAACGGGAGTGAAAGATGAATATATTTAGGTAAAACTTGAGGTGTTAAGTAAATGCTGCATCAATCCATCTATATATCCATCTGAAAAATCTTCTTTCTGTCTGACATTTTGTTTACAAGTTGCTACTTCACGTTCACTTGCCTCGTTTTGGAGATATCCTTATTTGGATCGATTGCCGTAAACATCGTAGTAAAAGTTTTCCATATTTGGCATTCAGATCCATATATGGATAGGCTCCGCCCATCGCGAGAGTCTACGTAATGTGTCATAGCGGACAAGAAACAATTTTCAAATACGAAATCAATCGTGAAGGTAGAAACAGGTATTGTAACACTTATTTCGTATCACCATTACTTAAAAATTGTAGGGAATAATAAGTTATGACCACATATGCAAAAAGAAAGTGGAAATATTCACGGAACAAAAATTTTAATTTGCTCCATTATGTTGAATGGGACCGAATCAAAGACAACTCCTGCCATAATCAGACAGCTAACTTGGTCCTGGGGGGATAATTGTAGGCTAATGGTATCCAATCTTGGATCTAGTTTAAAAGTAATGGTGACAATATAATCAAACGGTATCATACAAACCACTCCTCTGTCAAACTTCAAGCACCTCTTTCATCTAGCAAGATAATTGATTCTATATTAATCAAACAAATGTATTTTATTTTTAGTTTATTTTGACTAGAGACCATGTTGTTCAGGGTTCCAACAACCTCGTTGCTGGTTAATCTTGGTTCCAGTGTAGAGAAACTATCGATCCAGTGTAGCCGGGGCTTCAAAAATGCTCCACGCAATTATTGTCAGAAGGCTGAAAAAACAGTTTCCGGTATACCATACAAAAACCTGACTGTAGGAATCCCAAAGGAAACATTCCAAAATGAGAAGAGAGTTGCAATTTCACCAGCAGCTGTAGCAAATCTTATCAAAAAAGGTTTCAATGTTAGCGTTGAAAAAGATGCTGGGATAGAGGCTAAATTTACCAACAGTGACTATGAAACTGCAGGAGCCAAAATTTTGTCTACACAAGATGCATTCAAGTCAGATATTGTGTTGAAAGTAAGGGCACCAACAGACAAAGAGTTGCCTCTCTTCAAAGACAATGCCACCCTTATCAGCTTTTTATATCCTAAACAGAACCAAGACCTAGTCGAGAAATTGGCCACACATAATCTCAATGCTTTTGCCATGGATATGATTCCCAGAATTAGTCGTGCTCAAGTTTTTGATGCCCTCAGTTCTATGGCTAATATTGCAGGGTACAAAGCTGTAATTGAAGCTGCAAACAATTTTGGAAGGTTCTTCACAGGTATGTCAGAATATTTGATTGATTGATAACAGTATTTCCGCTATTTACTAATGATGCACCCTTGCTAGGGTAACAAGTTGCTTTGGGATCAGCCCATGTTCCTGTTAGATTGCTGCAGCTTGAAGAAAAGAGGAAGTGATTGATAGTCTGAAATTTTGTCCTGCAGCCATCTATCAATGAATATTTCTAGCAATCAGTTGCTTTATAGGAGATGCTGCAAACTTGTCTTTTAGTTTTACATGCAAGGAGCGTGACATTCTCCCATACACAAGACACTCGTTAACGTTCCTACCAAATGACAAGTTGTGTACATCATAAATGTATTAAATTCGTACTTAGGATAAGTCAATTTTGGAGAGACTGTACCCTCGTTCGAGAAACTTAAGTCACAAGTCTATGGCCAGAGGTTCCAACAGAGCGTATATATAGATGTGCCATTTTTTTCTAATGGAATACATTTTATATTACAATAAAAACAGATTTTTAGCCTTGCATTCTTTAAAGTTTATTGCTTATTCTTTAATGAGAAAGCAAAGTATTTTTTTTTAAATTGTATAAATTTACTTGTATCTTTGACACTAATGTGTTTCAAGTTCTATAATGTTATGTACATCATGTATTGTAACTAAAGACAATTTTAAAGGGACAGGGTTTCACTTCCACACACGACTGCAGAAAATTGGCAAGAAGAGTTTAAGGATACCAAACTTTGAAAGGGGCAATCAGAATCCGTATATCGAAGAAGAAGAAGAGACAACACAATGGCCAAAAGAAAAAGTACAAAAGGGCAAACAATGATCTACAAAACATACACATAAAACTAAAGATCGAATAACACGAACCCCACTAAAAACCGGTAGTGAACTCAGGTGCTCCGGACACAATGGACACTTTTAACTCCATTTTCCATTTATATAATCACAGGACAGATCACTGCTGCTGGTAAAGTGCCACCAGCAAAAGTATTCATCATTGGTGGTGGAGTGGCAGGTCTGGCGGCTGTCGGTACGGCAAGGAACATGGGAGCCATTGTACGTGCCTATGATGTCAGGCCCGCTGTAAAAGAACAAGTAGAATCTCTTGGTGGTGAATTTCTTGAAGTTTCTGTAGAGGTATGGTTAATAGATCGTAATATTTTGTAGATAGATAGTTTACAGATGGAGTTCAATTGAAATTATTACCCTCTGACAATTTTGTTGGTTTAATAGGTTTATGGCGCTTAACACAACAATCAATAATATTTCAGTAATATCATGGCGGTCAGTTTTATTTGTGGAAGAAACCGGAGAAAACCACCGACCTGTAGCAAGTCACTGGCAAACTTTATCACACAATGTTGTATCGAGTATACCTCGCCATGAATTGGGTTCAAACTCGCAACGTTATTGGTGATAGACACTGATTGCATAGGTAGTTATAAATCCTACAACCATACGATCACGACCACGACGGCCCGTCACATTCGTGTAAGAGGGTACTCCGAAGACCATGTACATATTGGTAGGATGGAATATTATTTTGCATTACCCACTAAGCTTCTGTTTTTAATTAAAAAATTAAACAATAAGTAATGTATAAATTTTATAATATTAAAAATTCTTTATTGTACAAAAAAAAATTCTATAAATACACAATATTAGTGTATTGTAGAAGAATATAGAAAATATTTGTACGAGGCTAAGCAACTGGGAGGAAAATGCGAGGCTTTAGCCGAGCATTTTCCCCCAGTTCCGTGCCGAATACAAATATTGTCTATATTCTTCTACAATACACTAATATTGTTTTTTATCCTGCAATTTCGGAGTTAGGTAGTGTTTTTTTTTTAATTTAGAAAAATAAATATTCTTCAAACCTTTCGTGGGCCCCAAAGTAAGTCTTGAAGCTGTATTTGTATATTATACAAAATACAGCACACCTGTATTTGACACATGTTATTTGCTTACTAGAGTGCTCATTGCAGGATAAAAATCGAAAATATTTGAAGAAAAAATAACTCAGGGGTTTATTCATAGACCAGTATTTATTGGTCGGTCGGATTGCTACAAACCACAAAATTTTTATGAATAGCCAAATTGTATGTTTTTAACCCTAATTTGACCATCTTGTTTATGCATGTTCATAACTTCTGAAGATATTCCAGAAATGTCTTGTACACATTAAATTTGATATTGGCTTTTTTTCTTTATTATAATCTGCAAATTAATGGAAAATAAAATGTTAAATTTCCAGGAATCAGGAGCAGGTGAAGGAGGATATGCTAAAGATATCAGTGAGATGTCACAGGAGTTTAGAGATGCCCAGAAAGCTCTGTACGCCAAACAATGCAAAGAAGTAGACATAGTCATTACAACAGCTTTAGTTCCTGGTAAAAAGGCACCAATCCTTATAACAAAGGTAAATATAATACAGTCAAAGTTGTCTTGTGTGATAAGACGTTCTCCTGACTTGGAGGAAGAATTTGTACCACCGATCACGTGACTTCATAAAAAATCTAGGCATTTTTAGCAGTAAACACTGCAGGTAGAAATGGATCGAGGAAAACGATCTCAAAAGTCATCCAGCAAATATTGGTGCGTGGTTCTGGGGTGTACATCTGACAGCAGGAAGAAACCCAATCTGGAAAAATATGTAACATTTATCCCATTTCTGACAAAGTTGAAAGAACCACTGGCCATTTTGAACAAAAGATGCCTAGATTTTAGTCACCTGGTGATGGAAGTCACATGACGGTATACCAGTATCCCAGAACCGACATATAAAACATTGATATAGGGTCACATAAGACAGGTGGCCACATAATACAGGTTTAATTAATATGAAATGCAATGTGAAAGGAAATTAGAAATATTGTCACATAATACAAGTCATTGCTTGATAGAGGTGATCATTAATGCATGATATGCAAATTTGACCTCTTTAAAAGGGGATGTAGGTGATTTCAGACATTTTCAGTTATTTTATTTTCAACCAGAATCATCTCCTATATTTGTCACTGGTCAAATTATTGAATTTTCATATGGATATAGCATACAGCATTATGGAGGAAGAGCAAAGACTGGCTGGCTTGAATATATGAAAATTTATATAAATATATAAAATGCAGATTTAAAAACAATTCTAATATGATGTCCTTCTTTCGCAAAATCCAAACAAACGAGCGACTAATTAGATGGCAAAATCTCATTAGCACATGCACGGTACATATTTAAGCCACGTGATAAAATCATGAAATATAATTATTTACACGGTTGTTGACGTTTTAAACATATATCCAAAATTAATAATATGCGACATGTAATTAAAACATGCAAACACAATATTATTGTTACGGATGCTCCATCAATAGGACTAACTTTCCCATCATAAAAATACATGTGATTGACTTTCCTGTCGTAAAAGTACATGTTGATGTGCTATCGTCTGCTCGAATTGGCAGCATAAATTGTGTGTGACATTATCTGCAAACGTAAGTATAAATTACCGTCTTCCAATCATAGTATGCTACCAAATTTGTACTGTTAGACATATCAGAATCGAAATATCCTGCCAACCCATGTTAAAACTCAAAACACATTCTGGCTTCCATAATTCATTTCTTAAATATAGATATGTAAAAATAAAGATTGAACATAATTTGTCAGACAAATATTGACTATTACGACAAATCTGTGTAAAAAAAATATGGAGGTGATGAAAATGTGTGAAAAGATCTTAATTTCTCATAATAAAGATAGATTGGTCTGTGTCATCACGAGAGAGAAAACATTATTAAAAAAGATCTTAAAAATTACAGACTAGAATTCCAAAATATATCTTGACAGTAATGTTCTTTGATTTGTTTATAGGAAATGGTAGACGCCATGAAGCCAGGATCAGTATTGGTAGATTTAGCAGCTGAGGCGGGTGGTAACATAGAGACCATTAAGCCAGGGGAGTTATACAAATACAATGATGTTACTCATATAGGTTACTCAGATCTACCTAGTCGTCTTCCTACACAGTCTAGTACTCTATATGCAAATAATATCACCAAGTTTTTGTTGTCTATAGGTAAGTTTGATACATCAGTCATAATATACAAGGGGCCCGGGTGGCTCAATGAGTGAGGTTGCTGGATCTAACAACTCATACAAGCCTATCACCAATACGGCGTGGGTTCGCGCCCGGCTTTGTAAATTACAAAAAGGGTGCACTCGAATCGCAACCGCAAGTGATAAAGTTTACCAGTTGCTTGCCCATGGTCGGTGGTTCTCTCCGGGTACTCCGGCTTCCTCCACCACTAAAACTGGTCGCCATGATATAGCTGAAATATTGTTGAAAGTGGCATTAAACACCGAAAATATAAAAAAACACAAATCGTAATAAAAATAAATCACAAGTAACCAAATAATGTTGTAATTTATGAATGTGTGTTAGTGCACAAGTGTATTGCAGTTTTAGTTCAGTTATGAATGATTTATTTTTTGATATATGAAATGCAAGAGTAGTAATATTATTCATTTAATCAGAAACATCCAATCAGCCTGATTGGGAGACATGTGCATTACAATGTCATTATTTATAGTAAAGTGGGGTGGGTGTTACTGATAAACAACAGCTGATAATGGTAAACATAAGCACAACGACATGGATGAGGACTCTTGCATGAATATATAAACACAACATCAAACACATAAATAGATTTCTAAATTTTCATACCTAAAATGTTACGTTTTTAAGCAGATTTGACACCATTGTTTGTGCTAATAAGACGTTCATTGTCAAGACACTCAATGAAATTTTCATTGTGATACCAGCGATACTGTGACGACATGCAGTGAAATAAACATTTATATTTCACTGATTTAAATAACAGTTTCTCTTTCGTCGATGTAATAAATCACTTTTTTATGCCGCTGCTATTTTACACTTGTCCGTTCATCCTTCCCGTCTATTTGTCCATCAACAAATAGTGTACATGCAAAGTTTTCAAACCAGAACCAACTGGAAATATGAAAGATGTAGATATTGTTAGGACATTTATTTTAGTTTTCACACAATTACGGGTTGTTGAACTTAGGTCATAGTAGAACTGGGGAGGGCATCTTATTCTTATGTGTCTTAGACACAGCAAATGTACAAGTAACAAATCACTGTTAGCATCTGAACCTCTGTTGTCCACATGTTGTGTGGGAACATGATTCAGTGATTTCACATTCTTCAAGTTGTTGTACATGATCAAAGTAAAATTTAATATAAAAATGAATTATAAATTATACATGTATACAATATATTTGACCTTGAAAATATTTAATTACAGTAAAACCTCGTTATAATGCCCCTGGTTTCTTTTTCCACCTCTCTTATCGCCATAAATTTTGTGTGTCCCCTTTTATAATTTCCCCATTGATTCTATAATGCATTTCCCTCGACCTATCGCCAAACCCCTTTATTATGCCAAAATATGGCTGGACAAATGGTGGCGATATAATGAGGTTTTACTGTATGTATATTTTACTTCATTTGTAGGAGAAAAAGAACATTTTAACATCAACTTAGAAGATGAAGTAGTGAGAGGGTCCATTGTAGTACACAATGTAGGTTTAAAATTTCCAATTTTTAAACTACCACAAAAAGTTGCTTCATGTCTATCTACAGACTGTTGTTTCAGTGAACTAGCATTTTGAAATCTAACAAAACTTGTTGGTATAGTACAAAGCAGATATCATCATCATCTCATCAAAAATTTATTTGTTCTCTGGTCATGATACAGCTGAAATATTGCTTGCTTGGCGTAAAATTAAAATAACTTGCACACTTGATATACCGATAGTCCAGGCATTGCGGCCATTAAATCTTCAAGTATGAAATCGTTCTTTTTCTCCAAAACCGTCCAATCAGAACAAAGCATTCATATGTTAGTGTTCTGATTGGCTTTCGTTTGGAATACTAGTACCTACTCATGCTCAAAAGTTTTAGACGTCAAGGTCTGGTCTTATTATAATAAAACTAGAGTATGAGTACTTGAAACAACAACCAATGGCAACACAATAAGGGTTTTTGCTGGCTCTATTGGGAATTGCCACCTAACCTAAATTGGGAAATTTTATCGACATTTTTGTCGACAAAATATGAATTTGAAATTAACTTGGGCAATAATAAACAAAATAACTTTGCAGTAGAATTTATTTCATTCAATTACAACATCATGTATCTGTCCTTTTCAGTTTTGAATTTGTCTACTAATGTGTCAAAAGCTTCCAAATTCATTTGGGTCAGTCTTTACCTCAGAAGAGTTTTAATCAAATTCATATATGAAAAGCTCCTTTCCATAGAGGCAGGGATGATATTCATCAAGTAAAGAATGGATGAATTAGTGGGATCAGTTTGAAAAAAGTTCACAATATTTACACAAATAACCTGATATGATTTAATTCAACTATAATATAACCAGGGAAAACTTTGCTTAGTTTAAGTGAACTAAACCATCTCATATCCTGCTTAACGAGTGTTGGATGATTTTCATCCAGCTCTGAATTTTTAACGTTATTTGTGCTGTCTATAATAGAAGATGAAACAAAATAAGAATAGCAACACTATCAGTATCATCGCCGTGAGTTTGACATTCGACTTCACAAATGCTGATTTCATCATCATTTCATATGGGTTTCTTCTGTTTCGTTGTCACAAAAAAAGAATAAATTGACTGTTTGTTTTGCCTCTTTAGGCTTTATATTTATTCAGGTATTATTTATTGTTGTGACACATGTTTATGTCAAAAAAGAACGATTGTACAGAAAAAGCTTACAGATGACCGGATATGTAATCGCGTAATATAAAAAACGTTTCCGGAAACGGTTACTAAATCCTGATTTTTACCGACAAGTAACTGCAATCAGTTTGGGAATTATCTGGCTGATTATGGGAAAAATGGACCCTATTTTTCATTGGGAATGTGGCCGAAATTCGGCAGTAAAATAAGGGGAGCAAAAACCCTGACTATGTTCGATATATAGAGTGTTCTGACTGGAAAATTTTTGAATTCAAGTACAAAACTCGTAAGATGCTCTTATAAGAACTTTTTTTTTTGGAAATTGGATCACAATTCTCTTCCTTATCATCACCCATTTAGTTACACATTACTACAAAATCAGAATACAGGAAGCACATTTGAAAATTTATGACTTATTAGGAATTTATAACCACAAATACAACGTCTTCTGTTTCGATATTATCTTGGTAAAATCTATTTTAAGACGACGAGAAAATTGTTATCTCTCTCACTTCTGACTAAAAACCAAACATCGAATCAGAGTAGTTCACCTAACAACAAAAATATGTTTATCATTATATTTTTTGATAACATTACATATGTTTAATAATGTTTTTTTAACAGGGAAAAGTGGTGCCACCAGCTCCACCACCGAAATTAGATGCAGTAGCTGCTCCTCCACCAAAAGCCATCATTAAGGAAGTTGAACCACCAAGCAAGTTCAAGAAAACACTGAACGAAGCTACTAAGTACACAGTAGGGCTTGGTGGTATGGTAGGATTGGGATGCATTTCACCTAGTCCAGCCTTCGCTACCATGGTAACAACATTTGGCCTCTCATGCATTGTGGGTAAGATAGTCTTGGTGTATGCTGTGGTATAATCTCTGAATATTTCTTTTGTATTCTATAGCTTTATATGCAATATATGTACATTGTTTTGCATCAAGTGCAAATAAATTATATATTTTCCGACAATACTAATATATTATGTTCATTCTGCAACGTTATTAGGAAGTACAAAACGACTGTCAAATTGTCTGAAAAGAGAAGAAACAAGTGTTGTTCTAATAATTTTCAATGGTGTTCTCCATCATGTCCGCACTTATACTGTTACTGTTTCTTATAGTCTCTCCTCCTGAATCAGGTACAAGAAAAACTATTGTGGTCAGAAAATAGCTAAAATTTATCCAGTCAATGCAATCTATGTCGAATAAAATTTAATTTTTTATAGTAATATCCATAACTCTGGCATTAGGTTATAAAGATTTGGAGTATGTTTTTATATATTGATGCTCGAAAAACAGTCAATCTGAACATTATATAAAGCGTTCTGATTAAATTTTGAAGTACATTAAAATTGTTATTAGTAAATAAATATGTGTATTAAATACAACCAATGACAAGTTTCTCATCTATCTGTTATCTCATGAACAGGTTATCACACTGTATGGGGAGTGACTCCAGCCTTACATTCCCCCCTCATGTCCGTCACCAACGCCATCTCGGGGACCACTGCTGTTGGTGGACTTTTGTTGATGGGGGGAGGTTACATGCCAACCGACACCATCCAAACATTGGCAGCCATGGCAGCTTTCATTTCGGCCATAAACATTGGAGGAGGTTTCGTCGTCACACAGAGAATGTTGGATATGTTCAAACGACCAAGTGAGTGTTTGTATTTAATAGTAGTGTACATGCTTTATCTGGAAGATAAAGACACACAAAAAAAGAATAAAAAAAGAAAGAAAGGTTTCAAATTTTGAAAATTGATATAAACATGATATGACTGGTTTAAATTTGATTTGAGTAAAAGGTATGATATTGTAAGTAGTTAAAAAGAAAACCAACAATTATTTAATATTTGCCTAGCATATTACATTAACATGAATGTACTAAAATCTGTAGGCCGGTAAGCATCATTGAAAGAGTTCAAATGACCTGGAATTTTAGTATGAGAACATATGGAAATCGTTTTATATGTTTACAGGGCTTTCAATATTTTTTCAAGTCTACCAGTACTTCACTATTTACAGGCAGTACTTTTTCTTAAAATTTGAACATTTTTCATGAAAATCTTATGCAACAATCTTTGAAATTAGGAGGTACTAATTACCATTTAAGTGGGTAAAAGTACATGGTGCTGCCTCTTACTGAAAGATCTGTGTTTATTAAATTTTTTTTATATTATTTTCAGCTGATCCACCCGAATATAACAAATTATATGGAATCCCAGCAGCCACCTTCCTCGCTTTGTACGGATACTCTGCTTTTCAAGACGCATTCCCTGACATCCATCAGATGACATATTTAGCTTCTGGTCTATGTTGTGTAGGTGCTTTGTCTGGGTTGTCGTCACAGGCTAGTGCTAGAGTGGGTAAGTATTCTACATTTTAAGGTGTTTCACATTATAAGAAATAAAAAAAGCTGTAATTTTTAATTTAAAAATACACAAAACATGATGTATATTTTGTTAACTTGTCCTCCTCCTGAATGTAGAAGAAAAACTGCTCCCTTCATGTTAAGGCCACTCCAAATTGATTACTTGTTCTTTGGAATTTTTCATTAAAAAAAATGGAGCAGGTGAGTGAAATTTTTTTTCTTTTTTTTTTTCTGAAAATTGAATTTTTGGAGGTGCTAAAATCTTGAACAAGTGAGCGACACTTTTTTTTTAAAATTTTAATCATTTTCCACCTCATTTTTGTGTTTTTAAATGAGAAATCAAGATTTTATAAGCGGGTGACTTTTTTTTTATTTTAAATTGTTTAAAAATCATGAAACATGAAGAGGGAATGTTGAAGAAATGATGAGGAAACATTTTTTGTCAAAATTTTCAATCTGAATTTTAAGGTGCGAGCGGGTCCAAAGAACAAATATTTAATTTGGCGTGGCCTAAACAAAAATTAATCAGTCAATCTTTATTCATAAGTACATTTTTTTTCAGTCACCTTAAATTATTATAGATTTATGAGTATGATATTAACAGTATTTAAGGTGGTACCATACACTTCAGGTAAAATTTGATCTGCTCGTTTAATTTTCTTATTTTTTTGGCAGTGTGTTTGAATATATCCACTGTAATAAATATCAAAATTTTAGCAAATTCCTACCAACAGACTTAGAGCTATAAATTTACTAGCCACATAGCAGCTTTTCTCTCTGGTTTTGATCACCGAGATGCTTGAAATATGCATACAAACATCATATGATCAAAACGTTCAACTGATTTTAAAGAGTTATCTCCCTGTAGTGTATGGTACCCCCTTAATTGGTTATGAAATGAAAGTTTTGTGATGGTCAACAATTCCACCAATATCAACAAAATGAACAATCACCTCTCATCTGAACTCACGGAACACAAAAAAAGGCCATGACATATTACATTGGAAATCCAGTTCTCGGCTTGGTTCAGGCATTAAAATGTGCCAGGGTTAAACCGGTTAATGAGATCTCAATTCTCTTCACTTGATAATTGGATCTCCAACGAATATACAGATATAGTCAAACCTATATTAAGAGGTCACCTTTTGGACAAAGAAAAAGGGGTCTTCTAAGAATTGACCTCTTAAAAGAGGTTCAATTCATATGAGTTGGGGTTATGGTTATGGTGTTTAATGCCACTTTCCATAATATTTCAGTTAAATCGTGTCAATTCATATGAGATTTTCTATGACAAGACAAGAAAAAGATGACCTTTTGATACAGGTTACTGTTTAATAGGGGTGACTGCATGGGCAGGTTTGACTATAAACAAATGATAAAAAAAAAATCTTCATGCAAAGAAAATATTTTCTCATTATTGTACATATATTGTGTAGCTTATCGTGTAGATTTACATATGATTTATATTTTTTCAGGTAATGCCCTTGGTATGATTGGTGTAGCTGGTGGTATTGCTGCGACATTAGGAATATTAAAACCAAGTCCAGAACAATTTGTACAAATGGCTGCATGCATGGGAACAGGTAGGATATATAAAGCAAACCCCCCACCCCCCAAAAAAATTCCAACCCTACAACCAATCAGTAATGTTTATTAGAGATTGTCAGCAGGCATGTCTTTCGATGATGTTCTGCCATGCATAGCATTTTATTATGTATATATATTGTTAAATGGTAATTGAACCACTTACAAAATTCAAATGGATTTGAATTACTCATAAATATTAATATTTACTCAACTGCATTAGTGGCATAAATGGTTGGTGTGCTCGTCTTGAGTGCGGTAGATTGTGGATTCGAGCCCTGGTCGGGTCAAATCAAAGACTATGAAATTGGTATTTGTTGCTTCTCCGCTGAGCACGCAGCATTAAGGAAAAAGAGCAAAGACTGGTTTGTTTAATTGTTAGCATGCTCGCCTCGAGAGTGGTAGATCATGGGTTCAAGCCCTGATCTGATCCGATCAAAGTGGAGCGACATGTCTACATGGGGACTGTTGTTTCAGTGAGCTAGCACTATAAAAGTCCAACTAAGCGTGTTGGTCTAGTACAACGTGGACATCATCATCTCATCAAAATGTAACTTGTTCATGCCATGATAGATATAGTTGGAAAATTGCTCATGCTCATTCTACGTAACAACAATCTCTCATTTGCCCTTTTCCCCTCTTTCAGCCTTATGTGAAATCAATTTGATGTCCAGCAACATAATATTGTACATTTCCAATGACAGTGGTGATTTTTTTCAGTTATTTAACTCATTTGAGCTATTTTGCTCCAACAAACTTTATTCCGAATTTTGCAAGACAGTCACAACAGGTCCAAAAGAAGTCTTAGAAATGGGTCGTAGATGGTTTCAGCTATTTTTCATTGATTTTCAGTTATTTTAATTTCTAGCTAGAATCATCCCTGCATGCAATGAGGAAATTTATATTTTTTATGTACTGTAAATTTTATTTTAACACAACCATTTTTATTGCAGGAGGTTTGATAGGTACCTTTGCTGCCAAAAAGATTGAGGTGACAGATTTACCACAGATGGTTGCTCTCTTCCACAGTCTGGTCGGTGCTGCCGCTGTTCTTACCTGCTTTGCCAACTACTTGTTAGAACAGCCACATTTCATGACCGACCCAGCAGCCAACGTAATCAAGACATTTTTGTTCTTAGGAACATACATTGGTGGTGTTACATTCACAGGATCACTCATTGCTTTTGGAAAGTTACAAGGTCAGAGATATTTCTAGCCTTCCCCAGGGTCAGGTAAAAGACCCTTTCGCAGTGAAAAATATTCTAAAAGTAGGGGTGTAACGATACACTTTTTCCACAAACAATATGTATTGCGATATTTGATATGTATTACGATACGTATCACGATACGTTTTATAGAAACTTAACTATTCCTTCACTCGACATGGGCACTGCCATGTTTTTTTTTATATGAGGTCGCTTACGTACTAGCGGAAATTATAAATATTTGATATTTGATTAATTGTCCCCCGACGCCTCGTCGAAGGGGACTATAGAAATGGGTATCGTCCGTCCGTCTGTGTGCTTTTTGGTTTCCAGATGATAACTTGTGAATGAAAAGTCAGATTGAAGCTAGGTTTGGTATGTAAGTGTATCTTATGAATATCTAGGTCAAGTTCGATAATGACAATTTTTCGACTATTTTTACTAGAGTTGTGCCCCTTTTTATACCTCAAAATAGCTAAATATTTGGTTTCCAGATGATAACTTGGGAACAAATAGTCAGATTGAAACTAGGTTTGGTATGTAAGTGTATCTCATGAATATCTAGGTCAAGTGTGATAGCAATCATTTTTCGACAAAACTTACCAGAGTTACTCCCCTTTTTTTACTTCAAAATTGCTAATATTTTGGTTTCCAAATTATAACTTGTGAACAAAAAGTCAGATTGAAACTAGGTTTGGTATGTAATTGTATCTCATGAATATCTAGGTCAAGTTCGATTACGATGATTTTTTGACAAATCTAACCAGAGTTACTCCCCTTTTTTTACTTCAAAATGGTCCTTGGATGGTCCCCTTTCAGAATTATGAGTGATACAGGCTCACCTGACCCTCTAGTTTACAGTAGTTTCAAAATTTAATCTTACGATATAACCTTGGCGTCGGGGGACCAGTGGCCAACAGCCTTTTATTAATATTAAAAGCATAAATTAATCGATTCACTTTTCTCAAAATATTAATTAAATGATCACCAAAAGAAGAAAACGGAAGTTCAACACTACTTTTTTTTCTCAAAAAATGAGCATCATATCGTTTGTATCGTAAGCATCCTCCACGTATTGTGAACCGAAGTAACATTTACAAACTTTCTGGTAAGAAAGTAATGATGAACCTTAAGAAATGCCCCTGACGGTTTATCCATAAATATTTCAGTAAAAAAATTGAGCAGTTTGAAGCATCAAATCATGTCTTTGGAGATGCCCAGAATGCAGGATTTTACACCATTTACCCCAGAGCTTCTGGGGGCCCAGACCCCCTGCTGCATGGACACCTCGCTTTTCGAGGTGTGGAAGTCGCTTCGCGACTTCACTTATTCCTCCAAGGCTTCATTTAGGGTTGGCATCTCTGGTATATGATTATCCACGAAATTTAATACCTGCGAAAATAAATGAAACCACAGTATCACTTTTGAGTTTATTTTCTCTTTGAACCGCATCGGTGATGAAATGGTTAGTATGCTGACCCAGAGGTTGAAAATTTCTTTGGGCAGTCCCAAGCCCAGGGCTTTTTCAACTTTTTTAACCCAAGCCCGATCAGTGATTTGCCAAGTCCCAATTTGTAGGATAAAATTTTATTTTGCATGTGAATATTTTGCAGTAAAGAAGACACAGTGCAAGGATTTATATATATTATTCAACAAAAAAAAGTAATTTACAACTATCGGGTTGCATTGTTCAATTACAATAAAGTGTTAGTCATTGATACAAGTTTTGAAATATTCTCGTCGTTTCTCCCTATCATACTTAAGATCTTTATTTTCTGGAAGTGTCAGGATAAGTTGGCTCGTCGTCCCCTTTCCGTTTTTCCGCTTTTTTTTACTAAAGTTAAAATTAAACAACGACATTTTTCTCAAAATTTGTCAACATAAACACATGATTGATCAATGTTATTCCAACGCTTGACATTACAAAGGTATGTGGGAAGCACATAGGTGATTCGGAACTCATTAATATTCATGAGGAATATCAATCTGTCCAGGATGTGTATTACCGTTCTTAAAATAGCTTTTTAGTACTTATTTACAGTGAAATGAGACGATTGATAAAAACTTGCATGTGATTTGAATTGAAAACAATTCGTTTAGAAAAAAGTTTTTATTTTATTAAAGGCAAGCCAGACAGGCTTTTTCCATGGCAAAATGGCAAGCCCGAAGTTTCAATTTTCTAGTCCCGGGCGTTGGACTTGAGGAATTTTCAACCCCTGTGACCTCGAGTGCTGTAGATGGTGGGTTCGAGCCCAGGTCGGGTCAAATCAAAGAATATAAAATTGGTATTTTTTTATTCTCCGCTAAGCATGCAGCATTAAGGAATCAGAATAATGTGTCCGAGTGGAGCGACATGTCTACCCACGAACTGTTGTTTCAGTGAGCTAGCACTATAAAAACCCAACTCAGCATGTTGGTCTAGAACAAAGTGGACCTCATCATCTCATTGAAAATTAACCTGTTCTCGTCATGATATAGCTGAAAAATTGCTGAGTTGGCATTAAACAACATTATTTTCTCTTTGCAGGCGTTTTGAACTCTGAACCTCTTCTGCTGCCAGGAAGAAATTTATTAAACTCAAGTATGATGGCAGCAAATATTGGAGCTATGGGCTACTTCATGTACAGTAATGACCCCACCGTTGGTCTGGCATGTCTAGGAACCACCACAGCTTTGTCAAGTATCATGGGTGTTACACTAACAGCTGCTATTGGAGGTACTTGCTGATAACATAGTCAAACCTGCCATAAAAGGCACCTCTATATAACAACTCACTGTCTATAAAGGGCAGTCACATTTTTCCCATTGATAAATAGTGCAACTGCTCATAAAGGGCACATTTTCAGGTTTCCTTGTGTGGCCTTTATATACTGTACTTAAAAAA
>MJUT01015165.1:303904-314806 GCA_002080005.1 Gigantidas platifrons | reverse complement strand
ATATATTTTTTATGGAATAATTATTGAGACCCCCCTCCACAAAAAAAAATTAAAATATCGAAGTTGATATTTGACACCCTGCTGTGGGCTTTAGGTGCAGAAACCCACCTAGGCATTTAAGTCAGGTAAGGAGCTAGGTAATACCTTTATCTATGCCAAAAGTGGGCAAGAACTTTGCCGTTCTTCATATATTTTTTCCGGCATATTTATAGAGACCCCCCTTCATAAAAAAAAATAAAAATATCGAAGTTGATATTTGACACCCTGCTGTGAGCTTGAGGTGCAGAAACCCACCTAGGCATTTAAGTCAGTTAAAGGCCCACACAATACCTTTATCTATGTCAAAAGTGGGCAAGGACTTTGCCGTCCTTCATATATTGTTTATGGAATATTTATTGAGACGCCCCTCCAAAAAAAAATAATTCAAATATCAAAGTTAATATTTGACTCCCTGCCGTGGGCTTGTGGTGCAGAAACCCACCTAGGTATTTAAGTCAGTTAAGGAGTCGGGTAATACCTTTATCTATGCCAAAAGTGGGCAAGAACTTTGCCGTCCTTCATATATTTTTCATGGGATATTTATAGAGACCCCCTCCACAAGAAAACTTTCAAATATCTAAGTTGATATTTAACACCCTGTTGTGGGCTTGAGGTGCAGAAACCTACCTAGGTATTTAAATCAATTAAGGAGCAGGGTAATACCTTTATCTATGCCAAAAGTGGGCAAGAACTTTGCCGTCCTTCATATATTTTTTGCGGCATATTTATAGAGTCCCCCCTTCATAAAAAAAAATAAAAATATCGAAGTTGATATTTGACACCCTGCTGTGAGCTTGAGGTGCAGAAACCCACCTAGGCATTTAAGTCAGTTAAAGGCCCGGACAATACCTTTATCTATGTCAAAAGTGGGCAAGAAATTTGCCGTCCTTCATATATTTTTATGGAATATTTATTGAGATCCCCCTCCACAAAAAAAAATTCAAATATCAAAGTTAATATTTGACTCCCTGCTGTGGGCTTGAGGTGCAGAAACCCACCTAGGCATTTAAGTCAGCTAAGGATCCTGGTAATACCTTTATCTATGCCAAACGTGGGCAAGAACTTTGCCCTCCTTCATATATTGTTCATGGGATATTTATAGAGACCCCCCTCCACAAGAAAACTTTCAAATATCTAAGTTGATATTTAACACCCTGCTGTGGGCTTGAGGTGCAGAAACCCACCTAGGCATTTAAGTCAGATAAGGAGCGGGGAAATACCTTTATCTATGCCAAAAGTGGGCAAGAACTTTGCCGTCCTTCATATATTTTTCGCGGCATATGCATAGAGACCCCCCTTCACAAAAACAATTTAAAATATCGAAGTTGATATTTGACACCCTGCTGTGGACTTGAGGTGCAGAAACCCACCTAGGCATTTAAGTCAGTTAAAGGCCCGGACAATACCTTTATCTATGCCAAAAGTGGACAAGAATTTTGCCGTCCTTTATATATTTTTTATGGAATAATTATTGAGACCCCCCTCCACAAAACAAAATTCAAATATCAAAGTTGATATTTGACTCCCTGCTGTGGGCTTGAGGTGCAGAAACCTACCTATGCATTTAAGTCAGTTAAGGAGCTTGGTAATACCTTTATCTATGCTAAAAGTGGGCAAGAACTTTGCCGTCCTTCATATATTTTTCATGGAATATTTATAGAGACCCCCCCTCCACAAGAAAACATTCAAATATCAAAGTTGATATTTAACATCCTGCTGTGGGCTTGAGGTGCAGAAACCCACCTAGCCATTTAAGTCAGTTAAGGAGCGTGGCAATACCTTTATCTATGCCAAAAGTGGGCAAGAACTTTGACGACCTTCATATATTTTTCGCGGCATATTTATAGAGACCCCCCTTCATAATTTTTTTTTTAAATATCGAAGTTGATATTTGACACCCTGCTGTGGGCTTGAGGTGCAGAAACCTACCTAGGCATTTAAGTCAGTTAAAGGCCCAGAAAATACCTTTATCTATGTCAAAAGTGGGCAAGAACTTTGCCGTCCTTCATATATTTTTTATGGAATATTTATAGAGACCCCCCCCCTTCATAAAAAAATTTTAAAATATCGAAGTTGATATTTGACACCCTGCTGTGGGCTTAAGGTGCAGAAACCCACCTAGGCATTTATGTCAGTTAAAGACCTGGACAATACCTTTGACGTAAGCCCCAAGTCGGAAAGACAAAGTAGTATATCGGGAGAGCTGAAGGCATATTTCTGAGGGAGCAAAGGGGAGCGGGCCATTGCGCATGCGTAACTGGAAGTGACGTCAGCGGAAGTGTCCCTGACCGGAAATGACGTCCCATGACCGGAGGTGACGTCATAACTGGAAGAATGTTCTGCACATGCCCGGAAGTGCATTCTGCGCTTTTTTCTTACTATAGTAGTAGTTACAAGATGTACCATTGCGCATGACCGGAAGTAGCATGGCTATTGGATGTGACGTGACCGGAAGTGACGTCACTGGAAGTGACGTCATTTCCCCCGCGCTTTTTTCTTACTATTGTAGTAGTACAAAATGTATCATTGCGCATGACCGGAAGTAGCATGTGACGTAATAAGACCGAAAGTGGGTGTTTCCTCTTGGGGTGTGATCTTAATTGTTCTAGGTGTTGTGTAGTACTCCAAGGGTGGTTTCTATCACGTTCGCCTTCTCACTGTGATATTCTACTAAATAACCTAAGAGTCCAAAGAATGAAATGGTACATTTGATCCCCTAAGTCACCCAATAGAAGGTCAATCTGCATTTTCTAGGCTTGTGACTGGCTCTATATAGAGGTTGCATTAACCTTTTTTTTTTCTTCTTTTTTTCTTCTTTTTTTCTTTACTTTTTTCTTTTTCTTTTCTTGTCTTTTTTTTCATAACACATGTCTAACAAGTAACAACACAAATTTCTGTACAATTTCCGTCGCTTCCACGGGGTTTTCTAAGAGCCTGGTGAAGTCTGTCATGCTATGTCCTGCACATCGATGAATGAGGTAAACAAATGCAATGATGTCAGCACATGGTAGATCCTTCTTCTTGTACTCGAATGGTATTGTAAGTCCAATGAAGGCAATGTTTGTTCCTGAAATTGACATAAGCGGATTCGTACGGTGGACGTCCGGTTGGATCGTAGTATTCCCCTCGTGAGTTGGCATCGATGTATATAGCGATCCAGTGTTGTCCCATTCGATGATCTGGATCCGTATTTCCCACAAGGGCCGAAGGTACGTTTAATAGTCTGGGTAATCTGTTTCTGGCATAGACCCCCTTAAACACCGGTCTGGAGTGGGGATGTTTTCTCAATAGAGTGTCAATCTCTAGCGTATTCATTATGCACTATAGTCAAACAAGACTTGTCTGTTTCTATCGATTTCGATCACGTTGTCAAATTCTGCATACAGGACGACGTTGATGATCCCTGCCAGAGCTTCGCGTTCTATGGTCTTTGCTCCCTTTTTCAACAAAGGCATGGCTGCTTTAAAGAGTCCTCTAAAGATATTGCCAAGTCCATGTCCACTTTGATATCGTCTTCCCGCAAATACCGGATATCCTTTTCCGGCTTGGTGTATGCAATAATCGTGGTAAGCTTTCGTATCGTAACGATTAGTTGGTTTCATTCTAGAGAGAATTCTTTTCGTTTTCTACAGTGAAGTGTCACCAACACTCGTCCTCTTTCAAATGGCACTATAGAGCCCGTGTCGTCCCTTATATCTATTTAAACTGTCTGAAATAGTCGTTGTAACAGGGGACAGTACTGTATCGGATCAAACACTCGGATGATCATTTCGCCGTCTCTTCCTTCCACCGGTACGATTCTCAATAACGGTACTTTGGCATCTCCCACCATTCTTGGTTCCACCAAGGGACAATACACGTACAGAGAATGTAATCCTTTCTTGACGTCCGTTACCCAATCTGAAACATACTCACCGCCGGGAATATAGTTTGTCTGAATCCTAACATGAATTGTAATAAAGGACTGATGATGACTTGACAATCTTTTTTCACTTTCATATCGATTTTATGATTGATTTCGTTGAAACCCATGCCGAATTTATTTTTGAGTTCCTTCCTGTGCTTTTTCCCCTCAATGGGGAATCCTTTTGACAGAGGAATAGTACCCATCCGGTAACAAGACCAAATGCTTTTGTAGTTCTGACTCCTTGTAAAAGTGAACCTTCAACCAGGCCTCGTTATTCTTGACGTTATGCCAACTGTGAGGATACTGTATCTCTACCAATTCGATTTCCCATGCTCCGTCCAGATCCGTTATTTTCGGCAATTTCGTCGTGTAATGAGTCAACGTATTGTTCGAAATGTAATTCATGGAACTGTTACTAGGCAGAGTCAGGTAAACATGCTTCGTCTTGATCGTAGGGTTAGGTAACAGGTATCCCAGACAACTGCTCAACAAGGCCGTCCACAAGGTACTGTTCTCCGATTCGACCGTCAAGTTGTAAGTGCTGACTGCGATAACCGTGTACAGGATGAGTACCTGACACAAAAATAAGACCTCCGAACGTGGAGTCTTCTTTCCACAAGTCACCCAAGACGATACACTGTCTGTGTCACTCGGTGCCATTCGCAAGACTGACACTTCAAACCGCGAAGCCTCGCTTTTGTAGGTCATGTTTAAAGATCCAGCTGTTGAAGGACTCTGGATATCCGAGCCACTTGATTAAATACTGAACTGTTCGTCCCTTTTTTTTCTTTTTCAAAATGGTTTCAACCTTGTATACGTCGTCTGTCTTAATGACTTTGTGTAATTCTTCGGCATAGAATGTTCCTTCCAGAATTTCACCGTGGTCGTCTTTGACTAAGTATACTGGGGGTCTGGTTTCGATACATTTCACTCCTTTGTTGCAAGACGACAATTTTGCCAGATCCACTAAATCCGCCTGCCACTGGTGGTCAATTTCATAGACTATAACGCGTCTCCTGGGAAATCGTCGTCTAGTTGGTTTATGCAAAGTGTACGTGTCCTGAGACTGTAACCATTCTCCGACAAGTTACTTCGTATAACCTTTCGGCTTAAATTTATTCAATTCTCCATACCTGGCGGGAGCTAAAAGGTTGTAATAGGTCGACTCCATGTTTACAACTGCCCCTTCGTGGTCTCAACCTACGTTTTAAAAGTCGACCCAGTTCTGGACTTCTTTCCTTCTGTTTCTTTGTGTTTTTGGGGAGTACGGTCTAGTAGGGGAGGGACTCTGTTGTCGTTTGCGAGATCTCGGGTGTTCTTTTGGTCTGAGTGATGTATCTCCAGCGGTCCTCGTGACCAATCAAATCTTGTGGAACATTTGCTTCTCGAAAGGCTTCTCCGAATGTTTCCCATCAATGTGGGTTGAAATATTTCCTTTTGCTCAGCACGTCGTTGACTAAATCCACCACGTTGCTTCCTTGAATGGTTTCTCCCTTGTATTTCAGTTCCCCTTTATCGTTCCAGCTAATGTCGGGACTGCTCTTCATTTTTATCAACAAGAGTTGTGCCTTGGCCTTCATTGATTTTGGTACGCTTTCCAGAATTTCATTGTCGATCAGGTCCTGTTTCACGGGTTCAGGTGCGACTGCCACGGGTCTGGATCTGTGATCGTCGTAGATGTTCAAATATCGAGTGAACGATTGGTCGTATAGCTTGAGACGTTCGTCTGTCGACAGGTCTTCTCTTTCTAGTATGGTTTGCATCTTCTTATCCAAGGTGTCCATGACTTTCACGCGTTGTTCCACTGGGGGTTTTGGGCGCTCTTGCGTCTGGTTGTATCTATTTATTAAGGTTAGCTCTTTCATTGAAATAATGTAGAGAGCAACGGTGCTACTACAGATGAAATCGGTGCTAGTAGGGATTCCAAAATCCACCTTTCTGTAAGATCGCTTTCTTCTTTTTGAGAGAGACAGACTTTTTCGTCAGTTCTCTCAATCCGGCCTTATTTCCTTCTGCAGTTTAGTTAACGGGACGTTGCCTCTTTAAAATATTATCGGCACACTCACACAGACAGTCGACGAGACTGCGATCTGCTTTGGTTATGAGGTGTTTACGAATATACGGTTTCGTCTTTTGTAAGTATACTATATCACTGCCGTGCCTTTTCAAGCGCTGAAAGACCATGTTATTCCCTCAGCGTCTGATGCAAGAGTGACAAGAAACGGGATGTAACATCCTTTTTATAACTCGACATACGCTTTCTGTTCCTAACCGGGAAAGATGAAGGTTCTTAATATCAGGATATCCGGCGTGTTTTGTTTCATATCGATCACCATGTAGCCGTGAAGTCTGGCCGTAGCTCGGGCAAAGGCTTCCAGGAAAAATGAGTTCTCCTGGGATACATTTGGTGTGCTAGCGCCATGATCTGCGATACGTCTGTCGGGTTTTTGAATAGAACCATGTAATGGGCATTGAGACTTATGGTTCTATGGTGTTTTCCTCGATGAAACAGATTCTGAACGATGTACATGACGCTGATGTTTCTGTGGTGACTCTTTTTCGTAAACAGTGAAGCCACCCTTCCGTTTCGTCCATGAGATCGTCCAAAAATAATCAAATGTTTTTCTCTTCGATCTAAATTATCCAGATCCGGTAAACCTTGTTGAAATTCTATCCCTTCTACGGTTCCATACAACGTCTGATATTCACCATAACACCATAAGATCCGATCTGACTTGGGAGTCATCATGTGTTTGATATTGTGAAAGAACCTTCGGACAAACATCGATTTTCCACTGCCTGTAGGTCCGGTAATCACACTGGTAAACAGATGTACCAATGGCATGAAATGCTCGCGATCGTTTCCGTCTGGAACCCAAAACAAAAACGGATTATTGGTTTTCAAAATATAATAGGGTTCTTCTTCATTACTATGTGAGTATTGCTGCTGATGCGGCGACGGTGGCATATATCCCTCTGTCAGCAACCGGGCCGCCTGTGTATATCCCTCTGTCAGCGGCGGCGACGACATACATCTCTCTGTCACCGGCGGCGGCGTATAACCCTCGGTCAACGGCGGCGGCGACATCGGCGGCGATGTATATCCCTCTGTCTGTGGGACTGCATCTCTTCTCTTTAGACTTGTGAATCCGTGTTTGTTTCTATGATGTCGTTACATGACGTCTTTTCTCGAACATCTCAGTTTACATACGGAACAACTTGTATCATCCATTTGCTCTGTTGGACGGACATTCGCAAAATGATCTTCATCTCAAATATCTCCATATATATAAATGTGTCTATAAGTGGGTTTTGGGGGAACTTATATCAACTTTTATATTTCGATTTGGGGGGGAGGACTATAAATAACACATAAAAAATATCGAAGGACGGCAAAGTTCTTGCCCACTTGCAGTTTAATTCAAAGATATTGTCAAGGCCTTTAACTGACTTAAGTATCTGGGTGGGATTATGCACCTCCAGCCCACAGCAGGGTGTCAAATATCAACTTTGATATTTGTTTTTTTGTTGTGGACGGGGGTCTCTATAAATATCCTATGAAAAATATATGAAGGACGGCAAAGTTCTTGCCCACTTTTGGCATAGATAACGGTATTACCCGGCTACTTAACTGACTTAAATGCCTAGGTGGGTTTCTGCACCTCAAGCCCACAGCAGGGTGTCAAATATCAACTTCGATATTTGAAATTTTTTTTTATGGAAGGGAGATCTCTATAAATATCCCGCGAAAAATATATGAAGGACGGCAAAGTTTTTGCCCACTTTTGGCATAGATAAAGGTATTTCCCGGTTCCTTAAACTGACTTAAATGCCTAGGTGGGTTTCTGCACCTCAAGCCCACAGCAGGGAGTCAAATATCAACTTTGATATTTGAATTTGTTTTTTTGTGGAGGGAGGTCTCAATAAATATTCCATAAAAAATATATGAAGGGCGGAAAAGGTCTTGCCAACTTAACTGACTTAAATGCCTAGGTGGGTTTCTGCACCTCAAGTCCACAGCAGGGTGTCAAATATCAACTTTGATATTTGAATTTGTTTTGTGGAGGGGGGTCTCTATATATATTCCATAAAAATATATGAAGGACGGCAAAGTTCTTGCCCACTTTTGACATAGATAAAGGTATTGTCCGGGCCTTTAACTGACTTAAATGCCTATGTGGGTTTCTACACCTCAAGCCCACAGCAGGGTGTCAAATATCAACTTTGATATTTGAATTTGTTTTTTTTTTGTGGAGGGGGTCTCTATAAATATTCCATAAAAAATATATGAAGGACGGCAAAGTTCTTGCCCACTTTTGACATAGATAAAGGTATTGTCCATGCCTTTAACTCACTCAAATGCCTATGTAGGTTTCTGCACCTCAAGCCCACAGCAGGGTGTCAGATATCAACTTTGATATTTGAATTTTTTTTGTGGAAAGGGGGGGCTCTATAAATATCCCATGAAAAATATATGAAGGACGGCAAAGTTCTTGCCCACTTTTGGCATAGATATGGATTCCGAATAATCCTTACATATTTACCTGCAACTTCCGTTGTTTATACCTTTCCATTCCATTTTTTTTTCAAAATACAACAGGTCAATAGGAACTTTTTTTTTTTTTTAAAGGACTACTTTTGTATATGTTCTAAGCTCTGATTGGTGAATTAAGTTGGTCATTTGTCAGCTTTGCATGATTACCCAATCTAAAAATGAATACATGTTGATAAAACATGTGATACGCACATGCGAGATTTAGATTTTGTTTTTCATAAAACTTACTGTTATATTTTTCTAATGTTCTATAATTACACTATTTTTAGATTGATGATATCTATGTCTTCACGTGAATCGGAATCTGATGACTTTATCTTGCTTGACAAAACACTGTCCAAATTATCTACCGGTTTAAAACAATAAAGTAAATTATTTTTTAATCTGTGTTTATTTAAAGTGTTTTTTTAAGCACGCAATCCGAAACATAGTTATATCATCGTTATTTTGTATCGTGTGGGCGGGGGAGGTGGGTAGGGGCTCTAGAAATATTTACTGTATGCCCCGATATCGATTTAATGTCTTGACTGTGCATTTACAGTAATATATTTGCTATTGGTCGCTAGAAATCTTTAAAAGTACATTTGACTCTTATTAACTTTTTTGGTTTTGAGACATATCGCCTTATTGGTCGATATCTTAGTGGTCGCTAGAAATTGGTCGCTAGCTTGAGTCTAGTTGTTTTAACGCTACTTTCAACAATATTTCAGCTACATCAAGGCGACCAGTTTTAGTGGTGGAGAAAGCCGGAGTACCCGGAGAGAACCACCGACCATGGGAAAGCAACTGGTAAACTTTATCATTTGCGGCTGCTAGTCGAGTGCACCCTTTTTGTAGTTTACAAAGCCGGGCGCGAACCCACGCCGCATTGGTGATAGGTTTGTGTGAGTTGTTAGATCCAACGACCTAACTCATTGAACCACATGGCCCCTAACGTGTTATAATTTATTACGTAATTTTTTGGTTTCTCATTACAAAAGTTTCTGTTTCTCTTAAAAAAAAGATCCACACTGATATGAAAAGTACATTTGAAGACACATACATGATACTAATTCATTCACTGAAAATTTCATAGAAATTGCTTTATTCATTTTTGCATTATTCACAAATGACAAATGAAAAACACATGTATTTTTACCTAATTTTGTTACATGATTGATTGATTGGTTAAATTGCAGTATGTCATCATATATACATTGTATAATGCAAATGTTTATTTTATTATGGATGTATAAACTAAATTGAACAAATTGCTATTGTATGTACCTTTATGTATTGTTTAATGTCATGTAATTGTATTGATACACGCCAGCATATGGCTTATTGTCAATAAAATATTTGATTATATGATTTGATTATAATGTATCAATGTATGACATATATATACAATAAATACAATCAAACAGTAGTTTCTATCCATACCTGATTTCTGACATATACATCGGTATGGATAGAAACTACTATTTGATTGTATTTATTGTATATATGTCATACATTGATACATAGAAAGTTGCAAAATGTTGTTTATATGAAACAAATCGATGTTAAAAATTGTTAAAAAAAAAAAAGGGGGAGGGGCAATCAGAGGCAACATAGAGTCCTGTCCACAAGTACCTGTGGAACAAATTAGGGCACAAAGGAAAGTACAGGAGGGATGGAGAACCGAGAGGTAGTGAAAACAAACCGTAACCGAGTCAACCAATGGATGGGGCAGATTATGATACTGATAGTGATGACTATAGTGACAATGATGAAAATTATGGGGATGAGGGAAGGGTTTATAGGGTTATGTGTAGGGAGGAAATAATTGAAGAATAAAACAAAACAAACTGCTTTATTTTAATGCTTTAATAGTCAACAACACAACAAAATGTTATTGAAATATTTGGGATACCAGTTTTCAATTTGGGTCAATGTAGAAAATGCTTACTGGCCCAATTTTATTTTTCAGCACTGCTGTGCGACGTTGTTGAAAATAATGTGGTTTCCTGATCTTGAATTTTATACATACTATATTTGGTCTCCATTAATAATACAGAAATTGCCATTGGTTCTATAAAAGACCTTGCACTTCACACACTTATTGATATTCACAATTCTTATATGGACAGTGGTCGTCGTGGCCGTAATCGTATGCTAGTTGGATTTACAACTACCTATGCAATCAGTGCCTATCACCACTGATGCTGTGAGTTCGAATCTCCATCAGGGCGAGGTGTACAACATTATGTGATAAAGTTTGTTAGTGACTTGCGACAGGTCCAGTGGTTTTCTCAGGGTACTCCAGTTTCCTCCATCTATAAAACTGACCGCCACGATATAACTGAAATATTGTTGAAAGTGGCATTAAACACCATCAAACAAACAATATCGACAAGATGGAAGAACCTATTTCTTCCGA
>MJUT01015165.1:282029-296616 GCA_002080005.1 Gigantidas platifrons | reverse complement strand
AAAGCCCACTTTGTGACCACTATGTCTTTTTCTAGGAGTGTCAGGGGGGTCTGAATCAGTTAATTTTCTATTTAATGGGTTAATCTGTGGTTCATTTACTTCAAAAAATAAACATTGTTGCCTAGAAAATTATTAACTTCAATCCAAAGCAGAACAAAATTTGATATAATTGATCTTAAATTTTTTTTATACCATTGTTGTAAAGTTTTTCAAAATATCTGTATTGTAATGGATGTCTATTTACGCATGTGTGTTATTACTACAGGTAATGTATAGAACTGGTTGTTGCTAAATATTGTCTTTGTTTCAGTTTAAGTAGACAGGTTTTTATTTCAGATTAAACTTAAGTGCTTTTATTGTGTTTTGATAATAAAATAATGTAAATGGCATATTAGATTTTGTTAATTTTGGTTTGTTTAAAGTAAAAATGTATAACAAGGGAAATAACTCATTTTTTATATCGACTTACGAAGTTGAAAAATGTGATGTCAAACTTTTGTTTTCCTTTCCCACTTTCTTTCAAACGTCTTTTCCGGGAAGGCATTGTAAATGATATGAATTTGAAAGTTCCAATTTTTATAATTACCGTGAAATCTAATCAGAAAATCGATCGATATACGTTACATTAGTTAATGTTCTAAATTTAACTTTGACATATTCAAATTAGATAGGGGGCGCTACAATGTAAACATGAAACAGTTGTTCGAAACGTGAACCAAACTGGCGACATATAAGCGACAAATAATGAAAACACATATAAAAAGGGCACTTGTGTTTACGAAAAAGACATCCACGTTAGTCACAAAGGGCAGGCGTCACTCGGACAAGGGCGTGCGCTGCAAACACAATATCAATTTCTAGATATTGAAATATCCATCCGCAAAATCCGCGTTGCAACAAAGAAATACTGATAGATGAGCAAACGTGCATACAAGTACCCGATATTGAGGGGGATTTATAATATATGAATGTTGTATGCATGCTCTTTCTGATATTTAAGTTACTCGCCCTCTTACAATTGACTCTATATGGACTATAGTTTTGTCTGGGCGGAAGGTTGCGACACATGTTGCGTAAAGGAGTGTCTTCCGGTTTACACGAGCGCTAGCATTAAATGATTCGATCGTTTAAAAAAAATAGCTGGTCGCAAGGCAGACCATCCAGCTCTCCTGTGCAATCTATAGTTACATGTGAATGTCATAACCATGTGGTTAGTGTTTAATTTGGTTAAGAACAATACTTCAGTTTAGCCAAATGAAAACCATTTAATGGTATTCAAAATGAACATATAAATGCAATAGTAAAACGTTAACGCAAAAATGTCGAAGTCATTCAGGCAGAAATAGTAGGTCACCGTGACCTATATTTGTGTGCGGTGTTTTTAGCTGTCCACGACAAATTCACATGTGAAGTTTCATCAACCTGGACCAAGTAGTTTGTCTACATTGGACCTAAACGCAAACATTAACATTGGACGTCGACGACGATGACGACGACGCACAGGTGACGTTTTGAAAGTATATGAATACAGCATATTTTAAACTCTATATGAAAATATAAATACATTATAAAATAATTTAAAAACATCATAAACATAATAGACTTTTTATAGGGGTAGTCTAATCACCGAAATGGACCGAAATGGAGTAATAATGGACCGAAATGGAGACATAATGAACCAAAATGGACAGAAATGGAGATGTTAACACCCGGGTCCCTTCATTTATGAGAGATGGACGCTTAATTTTACAAGATATGTGTAAATTTGAAAATCATTTATAAGAGATGGACGCTAAGATATAAATAATAATACATGTGTAATAATACCTGTGTGGATGCCCGCCGCCCACCATGCCCAATCACATAATAAGGCCCGTCTCGAGACGGGCGTATAAAAAAAGAAAGAAAAGAAGAAAGACATGTTTATCTTATATGTGTTTGCTATTGCTCAGACCCTTGATCACTTTACAAAACTGCCAAACACACATACACCAGACCAGGAGCAGCTGATTTAAGGTCTTTGTTGTATTCCATTTGAAACTTTGATTTTGTCGTAGCCATTGGTATTGTTCAAATGTGCCTGGCTTTTAAGAAAGGCATCAGCAGATCACCACACAACTGAACAAAGATCACTTGACATAGGCAGAGCTTTAAAAGCGTAACTTTAGTTCAGAGCTCACTAGAAGATTGCAGAGCAAATGTTACACAATTCAACCGCCATTGTTTTGAGAGGGGTATTAATATTAAGACGTAGAGGTTAAAAAACCTAGAATATCCGGGAAACAAATAATGAGAGATAATGTTCAAGCAGAGGGTCCGGAAGACTGCTTTAGAAAGTCAATAACTGTACCTTTTCTCGACTATACGCTAAATAAAATGAAAACAAGGTTTACCGACCTACACACCAGAACCGCTTTGGGGATACAGTTGATCACATCTATTATTGAAAATATTGCTCCATAGCTGAGTCCCCACCCCCTCGTCAAAAGAGTATCTGGATCTGCCTCTGATGTTAATATTGAATATAACCAATGTCCTGTATTCATATTTTGATTTGTCTACCCCTTCATCCATCGAATGGAATACTAAATATGTACGAGGTTTTTCCAGATCTTCCAGCATATTTTGCTAACATTTCGTAGTCTCAACACTTTCGTTAATGCTGGCTGGTACATCTCACTGATTTCTGATGCACTTGTTTTTCTTCATGCATTAAATGATTATGATTCAAGTAGAACCATTTACTCAAAAATGACTGTTACATCTCACATGTCACCTACACACCAATCAGTAGTTCACCCACAAAATATTAGAGTGTGATGTTGTATTATTATCTATATCTATATTTATTTCAACGGGAAAATAGTTCAATAGTTCTACCTGATGGAAAACACAGTATGACATGTGCTGTTTACATATATATTTATATTTAGACCTCACTGGTCAAGTTTCTATTTTTAGCCACTTTCAGTTTCACTTTCATTTTGATTGTACTTTCACTTCCTTTTTTGACCATTTCCTGTTTCCTGTTTTATTGTGTACCACAATGTCATTGCACCAATGCGAAGTTTAAATCAAGCTGTAACCTTTTCATCAGTTTATGACAGACCAATATGTAAGTTAAATTATAATTTTCGAGATCTATATTTTATATGCCTATATGTATTTTTTGCGGAAAAATATTAATCTTGATGTTTTTGATAGCCGAATATTTTCTTGCATTTTTCTTATCATTTTAATTGTAGGGAACCCCGTCTGATAAATATTTATAATGTTTCTGACATCTTTATCACTGTCAATTGTTTTGAATTAACCTTTTTCACTTTTTTATGAAAGAAAGTCAAATAATTGCTATTTTTAATATACACAACATTCGTCTATAAATTTTGCCAAACTTTGTATTTTATATTGTTATATTTTTGTATTTTCGACTCGACAAATAATTTGTTCAAAGTAGTTATGGTATTTACATTTTTCTTTGTAGCTTTTTACCACGTGCACACATATCAACACATCATGTCAACCTTCAATAAATCATGTTATATTGGACATATGGCGTTATTTTGAGCCCCGGTAAACTATCTGCTAAGTACCTAGCGGAATATGACATATTCATTTCTCTAAGAAAAAATATCATGGAGTTGTTTATAATAATAAGCCTACAGACAAATTTACATTCACATTGACACTTGGTTGGATCAACAACATTTCATTCATATCGTGTCTATCAGTTTTATTGGTGATGGAAACCAAGGGAAACAACCGAGTAAGCCTCTGACAAATTACAGCTAGTACACCTCGTCACTGGCGTATCTCGAACTACACACAACGGATTTAAAGTGTAAAACACAGGGGCGGATGCAAGGGGGTGCGCAACCCCAAAATTTTCGCGCCTCCCTCCGCTCGGAGCGATTTTTTTTAAGTGCGCCCCCCCCCCTAACTTGAAATCCTGGATCCGCCCCTGAAACAGATATTGCAAAACGAATACATGACACAACTTTTAATTTATTTGTTTGTTTGATGGTGTTTAACGCCACTTTCAAAAAATTTCCATTTATATCGTGGCGGTCAGTTTTATTGGTGGAGAAAACCGGAGTATCACTGACAAACTGTATCACATAATGTTGTGCACCTCGCCCGGGTCGAGATTCGAACTCACAACTTCAGTGGTGATAAGCACTGACTGCACAGGTAGTTGTAAATCCAACTACTATGCGATTACGGCCACGACACAAATTTTAGTAAAAAAAAATGAATACAATGTATCCCCGTGTGACAATAAGTCGGTCAGACATTGGATAATGTTTGATTATTTTTTTCATGTTTGAAAAGTAAACATTGTTCTTTTTAATTATGTTCCTCATATATTCTTGCTTACATGTGTAGAGTTCAATGGAAAAAAGATCGATAATAATAACACACTGACCCATATTTGTTTACTACCCTTTTTCCAAATGGCGTCCTATTACGTCACATAATGCCGGTTAAAGGTCAATAAAGCTCATGATTTTGTCATAGGACAACCAAACTTAAAAAGTAAATCAGATTAAGAAAGTATAGCAATTTATCTTTTTCTGTGCAATTGTTTTGTATGAAAAATTTCAAAAGTTTTTTTTTTTTAAATAGTTTGAAATTGAAGCATTAAAAATTTATTATTTGATGTAAACATTGAACTTGCTTACACATAAAATAAAATGTTTAATCCAGTGAATTTTGTGTTTTTATTTTTGTCAATGCAATATATTAGACTGACTACATACTGCCATATTTTTGTAAGACAATTAATGTCTGATTTCTGTTTATTTCAATCACATTTATTATCACAGAGTTGTAACAATACAGTTTTCTTGTAATAATTAGTAATAATGACAGGTTTTTCCCCTCCAGATAATTTCATTTTTCTGTTTGGCTTAAGTTAATTCTTTGTTCAATTTATGTTATAAATTTTGATTGCTGTTAAATTAATTCTTTTTCTATCTTCTCTGTGAATATCATTTCACTACCCCAAGAAGCAAGGAGTGTATTTGTTATTAAAGCAGCAGTGGAAATGCAAAATAATCTGCCATTTTGTGACTAATGGAGAGCACTTGTATGTATTTTCCCGGTAAAATTAGCCATTTTCTAGAAAATGGTGGAATCTGAATGATCAATCATCATGCATTCAAAGTATTTTAAAATATAATTTGCTTGGCCTACATTCCAGAAAAGGTCATGAACTGTGATGACGATTACACCAACAAAGGGAAAAGGTACAAAACTTGGGAAATACCATTGATGGAAACATATTTAACAAGCATAATGATCAGGGAAAAAAGACATTAGTAAAAAGGGTATTTTTTACTTGCATGGAATTTATTCAATGCAAACTTATCTGTTTTAATCTCATCTTGTAATTTTGACGTTGAAAAGAATTCCTTCTGTGTTTATGTACGCTATGAATATACAGAATGATGTCATTGGTATCGTGCTGCGCGATAATTGTAAATCAAAACAAGTGACCGACTTTATTGCATGACCGAGCAGATGTCACGACACGATATTACGTTTTTATGTCTTTTCAGGTTCGATCATGTCACTGATGAAATTCAATCAACACACCTGGTTATACAGTGCTTCTATTCTATTTATACAACATTATAATATTCTGGATGGTGTTTATAAACTTGAGACAGCACATTACGTCATTCTTCAGAATAACATAATTAAAACGACGCTACAATATTTTGATCGAGTGCAATCAACCGTGTCAGTAGGTTATCCACTTTTTAAATTTCAATTGCACAGTGTGGGAACGGAAATATATAATCGTCGACAATTGTGGGGTCAATTCTGGAATATAGGCAAGTACCTATACACAACAAACCAGCAAATATGCAAAAATAACGGAAATGGCAAAGAATCGGGAGTAAACTTTTTCTATAACGGTTATTCGATGAACTAAGAATCCAGAGTATCTCCTAACAAGCTTAAGCGTTTTGTAAATTCCATCAAAGAAGCTTTTTCAAGCTGAAAAATCAATGACGATCAATGATTTGACACAATTAATTGGATATTAAATTAAACTATGAGAGTGTCAAATTAACTTTATTATGAAAACTAGAGAGGAAAAGTCCCAATGAGCCTTCACAAGAAAAATAGACTATATCGATGTTTTGTCATATCTGTTATTTTTGCACTTTTACAAGTTTGATCTGTATAGGTGTTTGCCTAAATTCCAGATTTGACCTCACAATTATTGACCATAATATATTTCCGTTCCCACACTGTGAATTTTATTTACGTCATTATTTATACGTTTCACTGAACCAGATTTGTGGTCATAGTGATAATAAATTGCTCCATCTTGATATCATTATTAACAAACGAAAAATAGCTACAGAGGCAATTTCAAAATATGAGCGAGGACTATATGCATGTTGATTCGATTGTAGATTCTACTTGATCCAGGAATACATTATATTACAATAAAAAGAAACACTCTGTTGATACAATTACTGTTGATATTCCTGACGAATATCTAACAGCTGACTTTTTACAATGTTCAAAACGTTGTTCAGAACATATAGAAATCCCTAAATATTACACAAATGAAGTAAAAACATTTGTTAAGGGAAAGATTAAAAACTACAGTTGTTAAAGAAAATGCGCATAAGACTGAAATTGAAAATATCAACATACACGATATTGGTCGGTGAAACAAATCAACCATTTCGACGACCACATGCTCCGATCCGTCATATTGATATTTACACCGAAACATTAAGGTTGGATATTACTTATTATGACGGTAATACAGTATCATTAACTGTGAATTCGGGTGTATTTGATACATCATTCACTTTAAATAATATTCAGTTTCATAAACAACCTAGACTTCCAATACTGGCTTTTAAATCTATGTACGTCTCCGAGGTAAACTCGGACTGTGATCTCATTATTATTGATGGACAATATGACTTCAATATAATCTCAAACTGGTCAGCAATTTCAGGAAACTCTTTCTTCTTTTATAGGAAATGTATTTCAAAACACAATACACAAAGTCCCGATTATTTGGTGCACATGTATTACATTTGTAACTACTTGTCTGAAAGAAAACAACGTGTCGTAATTAATAATTCAACTTCTAGTTGGCGTGACATAAATGCTGGTGTACCCGCAAGTGTCGATTTTAGGCCCTCCTTTGTTCATTGTTTTCATAAATGACATACTGACCGATATTAATTCGACTATAAAATTACTTGTCGATGACACTAGTCTGTACTTAATTGTAGACGACCAACAAGAAACAGCACAAACACTCAATGGTGACCTAGTGAAAATACATGCATGGTCTACAAAATGGCTGGTAAATTTTAATCCACAGAAAACTGAAACCATGACTATCTCTCGAAAATTAAATAAACCCCATCAACCTAACCTTATTATGAATAATACTATCATTAGTACTGTTACTGGACATAAATACCTTGTACTACAACTTTCGGACGATCGTAATTGGAATAAATATATTGACATGATAACTAAAAAGGCTTTCTCACGTGTTAACATTTTAAAGAAATTCAAATTTATATTGGATCGGAAAACTCTAGAAACAATTTATATTACTTTTATAAGACCATTACTAGAATATGCGGTTGTTGTTTGGGATACCAAAACTTAAATACTAATTGACAAACTAGAAAATGTTCAGGTTGAGGCTGCTAGAATCGTGACTGGGGGTACCAGACTTGTATCCTTAAGTAATCTATATATTGAAACCGGGTGGGAAAAATTTAAAGATAGAAGGGAAAGGCATAGAACGATTCAATTTTATAAGATGTCAAATAATCTAATCTAACTCCTCAATATCTTAGTAACTTAATTCCGCAAAATTTCGGCATGATCCATGACCACAATACTCGTCATACCTCACGTATTTCTCCAGTACGCACTCGAACATCGCTCTACGCAAGCTATTTCATACCCTCCAGTGTACAACTATGGAACCAACAGCCAGAAAATATTAAATCAAGCAGATCTGTTCAGATAATTAAATCAAATCTTCAACCCCAAAACAATACTAAGCCCATTTATTATTATATTGGTACTCGACTGGGACAAATTTTAAACGCTAGGTTGCGTATGCAATGCAACTCTCTCAATCATCACTTATTTCGTAAAAATATTGTAAATTCCCCATCCTGTCAATGTGGGGCAACAGAAACCACGGCCCATTTTCTGCTACAATGTCCCCGTCATAATGCAACAAGACTGAAATATATTCACACCATTAATTTACCAATTAACTTAAATAGAGATTTATTATTGTTTGGTTCTACAAACTTAACGAATTCCCTAAATACAGATATATTCTTAAACGTGCAGAAGTTTATCATAAGTAATAAACGATTCACCTCTTAACCATATTCACAACGGCGTCTCATTGATGAAACCAAATTGTTCAAGAATGCTTGGGGGATCGTATTCCAAATGTTTATCAATGATTGGCCCATTTCCGGTAACGTAAGTGGTGGGTGAGGGAGATGGCGTAAACGACGTTCCATTTCGTCCCATAAATGTTCAATGGGCGACATGTCAGGGGAAACGGCCGGCCAAGGTAACACTTCGACGTTCTGTTGCTGTAAGAAGTCACGGGCGACACGTGCGACACGTGCGACATGTGTCCTAGCATTGTCTTGCTGCAATGTGATAGGGCGAGCCTGATTTTGAACGAACGGAATAACATGAGTTTGCAGAATTTCATCACGGTAACGGACGCCAGTGAGATTTCCATTGATGATCTGCAGCTGTCATGCCTCCCCATACCATTACACTCCCTCCACCAAATGCTCGGCGTTGTAACACACATGGGTCGGAATACCTTCTCCAGGACGTCGATACACTCTACAACGCCTGTCACTACTGTCCAAATGGAACCGCGATTCATCTGTGAACAGAACATCGGCCCAATCACGTATTCTAAACCGTAAATGGCGTCTGGCTCATGCAAGCCTTGCTACACGATGCCTTTGGAGGAGAACAGGACGGATTGCTGGACGCCTCGGCCGGATGTTATGCCTACGGAGTCTATTCCTGATTGTTCTGGAGCTGATTCGCCTCAGGCCAGGGATTGTTCGAGTCGTCAAACTTGATGTTTGGAATCGATTCCGAAGGTGAACTAGCCGTATATGGTTGTCCTGTCTTTGTGACGTCACACGTGGACGCCCGGTTCTGGGTTGGTCCCGAACATTTCCAGATTGCTGGTATCGTCTCCATAACGATCCTATGGTATTGCGGTGGCAACCAAAATGTCTAGCAACTTCCTTTTGAACAGTTCCTGCCTCCAGCATACCAATTGCACGATTTCTGTCATCTTGCGACAAGCGTGGCATTGTTCTGATTTTGGTAACAATGAAACAAAAGTGTTTTTTCAGGGGTGCAGTGTTCAAACAAACCTTCCGTACATCTTTTTAAAATCAAAATCGTGATGCGTTGAGACAAAAATAACGAAAAACGAAATGTCCTTCTACAGCACGAAAAACCCGTGCAATTTTTTTCATTTCCAATCAGTATTGTGATGGACATTTAAATGTAACTGTGTGTGAAATTTATTTACCTGTAATCAATTAATAAAAAAAAATATTCAATTTTTTGTGGTGCACAGTTTCTTTTTTCCATTAGTATATAACCACTTGTTTCCGAATCCTATTGATTAATTTAAATGTCTGTATAATTTATATATGTATTATCATAATGTGTAATATTGAATTAATTAATAAAATATGTTTATTCTAACATAGAGACTGCACAGAACGGAAGTGAGACCAAGTGACATAGAAACTCTGACAGCATAAGAGACATACATACAGAACGGAAGACAGACCAAAATACATAGAATCTCGGACAACACAAGAACCCATACATAACGGATGTGAGACCACACGAGATAGAAACTCGGACAACATAGAAACACGTGTAGAACGGAAATGAGACCAAGTGACATAAAAACGCGGACAACAAAGACACGTACACAGAATTTGACAACATAAAAGACCTATGCAGAACGGAAGTGAGACCAAGTGACATAGAAACTCGGACAACATAGAGACCCATACAAAACGGCAGTGAGACCAAGTGACAGGAAAATTGGAAAACATAGAGACCTGCACAGAATGGAAGTGATTCCAAGTGACATAGAAACTCGGACAACATGGAAACCCATACAGAACGGAAGTGAGACCAAGTGACAGAGAAATTCGGACAACATAGAGAACTACACAGAACGGAAGTGATACTAAGTGAAATAGAAATTCGGACAACATAAGAGACCCATACAGAACGGAAGTGATACCAAGTGTAATTTTCTTCCTCATCTAACAAAAAGAAAAAAAACAGTTAAAGACATATTATTGTTACTAGAGGGGAGAAGTTACAATGTTTTGGTGACAGAACAGCTTCATTTTGGGGCGAACACCAACAAACAACAATACCAATAAAAGGTGAAAAAATGAAGAAAATCACAGCAGATACCGCTAGTCAATAGGTTAATAGGTGGGAAGGATAAAATTTCCCGATCTTACATATCGTGTTTTTAAAGAAACCTTGAGGAAACCCATGTGTATGCGATAATTAACATGTTTTATATATTGCGATTTGCTTGAAAATTTTTAAAAGAAATTAATTTTATATACTTAAATGTAAATATATAACGTACATTCTAAATAAATGGTTTTATTCTTTTAATTTTTCTTTTATTTGTACATATCACCCAATTATTTTATGCACAAATATGTCTTATTTATAATATATTGTAGAGTTGGGGAAATTAATTTATCAAATTTGTTCACGACATGAGATAGTTGACATACTGCTAAAGATGGGGTTAAACACCAACCAATCAGTTAATCAGTTTTATGCTACGGATACAAAACCTTTAAGTGAAGCGTCCTCTAGTAACAATAACGCTTGATGACGTGACGTAATTGAGTGCCTCTTGATTTGAGAATGTCACGATCCTTACACGTATAATACAATAGTAGCTCTAACGAGTAATAACTTGTTAGTAGGGGCATTTGGTGACTCTTTGCAAGGCAATATTGTTCGACCATTTCAAATATAATATCTAGTTAACTTTCACTCATAAATACCTCCCGATGCCACTATTTTATTGACTCCCGGTTTTACGTATTCTGATTGCTCCTTTTGGTATCCTCAAACTCTTATTGTTTTTTAAGCTTCATCATAACATATAATGGTCATGTGACGTTAAGCAATAACCAATCAATCAATATTATCAGAAAACATTCACCCGTGTAATCGATAGTACATGTATTTCAGCATGATAATAAAGTGATATCAGATATGTACTGTGAAATGAAAACTGACTTCAACTTTTCTTTAATTTATTCATGAAGTCTTAAATTCAAACAGTGACTGTCATTTTCCCGTTTTTCTTTACACTGTAGTCTTATCTTTTTCACAGATTGATTAGTTTCTTCTGTCTATTAAGTAGTAATACAAACCAAAAGTAAAATCCCATGAGTGCTGACTACAAATGGACTAACTACGTTGATTGTATTTGCTCTAGTGTTTCAACAATATATTTTTGATAGTATTTATCTATCCAAATTATTCTGAAGATCATTTATATATGTTGTTTAGATAATCTCCTAATTATTAACAACAAATTAGATGCATGGTGTCTTTAACATAGTTTCTAAAATTGATAATGGAATACGGTATCAATTCTAAACAAAATTGTTCTCTTCTACACTATACCTGTATCTTAAAAACAAAACAAAAAAGATATAAAAATGATTTTTTTCTCACCTTATAACTTTACTCCACCTCCCCGGATTTCAACGTTCGAAGCTAGACTTCTGAAATAACAAAGCATCAATTATTTAAAGTAAATGACTGGTCATATTGCATTTGGCTTTAAATATACCTAACCTATTATGGCATGCCAGCTCTATTGTTCTACCCAGGGAGATCTAGGCAAGATCACCTTGCGAGAACAAAGGAACAGCGAACAATACATCTGTTGTTATTAAAACATATATCGTTTAGGTGTCAAATCTGTCGTGCAATAGGTAACTTATAAAACCGGTGCTATTTGTTCACCTGATACACAGGGTCGAGGGTCGTGTGAGTTATTATAACAACTTGGTGTCCGTTCTCGTCGGTTGTCGTCAATACAATTTTCACATTTTAATCTTATAAACCATCACATCTGGGTCCATTGGAACCAAATCTAGTATATAATGGTCTTCTGTACAGTATCTATTGGAAATCCACATCAGAAGCAAGAGACATGAAGATGCCACATGGCGTGTTTTTGGATTTTGCATGTAGAGCATTTATTTATCAACCTATTTCTATTACTTTCCAATTGTGTTCCTAACGAAGTTCTCTTCATGAAATACAGTATTGGTCATACATGTAATTGATAACCTGGGTTGGTATTGTGACGTCGCCAATAAATTAATTCGCCAACGACAAATTCAAATAGTCCCATGAAATAATCGTAATTAAAGTCGAGAAATCATAACATTTTGTTGTAAAATTTAAATGATAATAATGTCAAATTGTGAACAGGTCTTACTTCTACAACTGGTTTGGAACAACTAACCCTTTTCATTAACGGCTTCGCATTTTATTAAACGTAAGCTGCCCAAAACCAGGTTATGTCGTTTATCCCTTAAAGGCCATGGTCTGGGAATAAATAGCAGTCAATTGGAGATATGGTGGGGTATTCAAATTTCTTTGCCACGGTTATATTAGATATCTATGTGTGTCAGTATCTCTGTTATTGTGGTTTAGACATGACGTCATTCAACATCTCATTTGAAATAAAATTATGTAAGAAGATGACCGTTTAGTTAAAACATTCTGCAGAGACGATAATAAACGATGGATTTTCATAAAGTACTGCGTTGACTACTATTATACCTATTTTGTAAAAATATATTGTTAAAAATGCTGTTATAGTGACAACCGGAACCTTTTAACTATAATGGAAGCGGGAGGTTTGGCGCCGTAAATTCTGATTCAACCCACCATTTCTTTGGAAATGCCTGTGCCAAGTTAGGGCCATTGCGGTTTTCCCAGTTTTCCGGTTGTTGACTGATTTTGTCTGTTTGTTGATTTATGAGTTTTGCCTTTACCTTTGGAAGATTGCTCGGTGTTCGGTAATTTTGTTATTACCCTTATTTAACCCAAATTTGTTTTGGAAGTAGAATTATGAATAAGAAACCCATTGATACCTTTGAATAACAAAACAAAAAATTATTGTGCATACAATGTGAGTGTAAAGTACTCAAAATGGTCATGTTTGTATTTGAATTTTGATTGATAGGTGGGCGTTACAGTCAATGTTTATGCTTACACAGGAAGTTAGTATTGCCATGCAGCCATGCTTATATCACATGCTCTTACCATTTTCATATCAGCTCCAATAAATGAAGTAAATTCACAACAGAAATAAATTGCAGTCTTTTGATATTGAAAAATGAATGAATTTGAGACTTGTAAGCATTTTTATACCAACATTTAGAGTAAAAACACAACTTGTAACTGAGAAACAGTGATGGTGATTTTCCCTTCAAAACTTGTCTAATGAGAGAGACACCAATGTATCATTGAAAAAGAAGAAAGAAATAACTATTCCCACATATTACCCATATAAGGAATTCCAGCCACATTAGGAAACCATTGTCTTACAAGATTCACGACACATTTCGGCATTATATCTCTTTTCAGCCATTCAAACTTTTGTCTTCTTGGGTCCATAGACATAGCATCAGTTTTCATTAAGAGATATATGTCATCATTCCAGGCACCACGATGAAGAAGCATGGTCCAGAAACGCTTGTAATGCTCTTTCCTAATAGCTGAATTTCTTTGATGGGGTTCCTCCTGCTGTGTGTGCCACCACATTTGTCTAGTATTTTCGTGTGTAATGCAAGGGCGACAGAAGCAAAACTGACATTCCTCCTGAGAATGGTTCTGTTCAATAACAAAAGCTGGATCATCACTGTCCTCCGCAGTTTCCTGATCATTTAAAGGTCCTGGGTCTGTTTGGGTTTGTGTCTCTTGTGTATTCCCGCATGTCTCAGGGACAACAGTTTCTGAGACCACCTTCAAATCTCAATCATTATGAGAAAACAAACACTTCACTGTTTCAACTTGTTCAGTGTTCATCTCCAAAGTTATTCTTTTATTTTGTGAATCACTCATCTTTGTAATCCTATGTGAATGTGTGTTGTGTTTACAGGATTATAAATCACTTATCTACTAGCATCAGCATATTGGCAAATCTGGGTCATCTGGAATAACCTGACATCATCAGGTCATAGTATGAATACATATAAACAGGAAATGGGGGTCATTGGGATTGTTTGCTGCAACATAAAAAAAAATGATACATGTACAGACCCTGGATCGTATACGTTTACAATACGCAAACGAACGAAAAACGCAAACGAAACGAACGAACGCTTCACACGAACGACACGAAAAACGCACGATATACAAAACGAACGTACGATACACGAAACGAACGCACGATACACGAAACGAACGCACGATACACGAAACAAACGCA
>MJUT01015165.1:237402-248849 GCA_002080005.1 Gigantidas platifrons | reverse complement strand
GGCCATCTTGGATGGAGGTCTGGGTCACTGGATATAATTTTGAAAGTTGACCATTTAAGGACCATTCATGCCATGTTTCCTTTAAATTGGCTCACTGGTTTCAGAGGGAACAAAATTTAAACATTTTTCCCATAGGGTCCTATGTTAAAACTATGTTCACTGATGGTGGCCATCTTGGATGGAGATCGGTGGCCACATGACATTATTTTGAAAGTTGACCACCTAAGGACCATTCATGCCATTTTTGCTTTAAATTGACTTACTGGTTTCAGAGGAATTTTTTTTTAAACATTTTCCCCATAGGGTCCTATGTTAAAACTATGTTCGCTGATGGTGGTCATCTTGGATGGAGGTCGGGGTCACATGACATTCTTTTGAAAGTTGACCACCTAAGGACCATTCATGCCATGTTTGTTTTAAACTGACTTACTGGTTTCAGAGGAAAAACTTTTTAAACATTTTTCCCATAGGGTCCTATGTTAAAACTAAGTCGAGTCATGGTGGCCATCTTGGATATGCGATCGGCACAAAAATAAAAAATTTAGTAGAGGACCATCCAGTCACCATTTCTATAATGTTACAATTCCATCGGCCGAGTAGTTTCTGACAAGAAGATTTTCAAAGTTTCAACCAATCAGAACACATTATTGGCCCTGGTGGCCATGTTGGTTTTCCGATCTAAACCAAAATAACAAATTTGGTAGAGGACCTCCCAATGAACATTTCTGCCAGGTTTGGTCCAAATCTGTTCAGTAGTTTCAAAGAAGAAGATGAAAGTATGAGAAGTTTACAGACGTGGACGACGACGACGGACGCAAAGTGATGACAAAAGCTCACATGACCCTTTGGGTCAGGTGAGCTAAAAAGAGGGAATCCCCTAAACAATGCCAATGTCCCTAATTCTTCATTTTCTAACTGTTTGGACCAAGTTTGTCACATTTAATTTCTAAATATTTTGTTAAAAAAGATGCAATTAATTTCAGAGTTATGGCTATTGCCACTTTCAACAATATTTCAGATACATCTTGGCGGTCGGTGATCAGAAGAACTTTCATCTCTGCTGAAGTTGAAAAAATGTACATATCATACTGACACAATAAAACCCTGTTTTAAGTGAAAGAGTTTCTCGTGCAATGGCAGATTCTGTTTATTATGACATATCAAACAGGCCAGTAACTCATTAAAACTGATTCAATCAACAAAACAATATGTATATCTCCTTATCGTTATGAGAAAAATTGCAAAGTTTTAAAGAATTCCCATTTAAATATGAAGAGGGGAGACAACTCATTACCATTGTATGAAACAAATGTTTTCGCTCAGTTAAGTGAAACAAAAATGATTTCATGTTAATTAAAAAGATTATAACTGACTGGTTCATCCTATGAATAAAGTTTTATGATAGGAACAAACATGTAGTACAAAAATGCAACAAATAAAATCAAATTTTTTTCCTCAATTTGTTGACTTAAATATTCAACATTTCAACAACACATTCATCTTTGCCAAGAAGTAAATTGCTTGTGTAGTCCTCTCATATAGCTATGAAAAAAATCCACTTTTAAGAAATAATTTTTTTTTCTGTTGCCACATTTAGTTCTGTAAGGATCCGTTAGTCGAGAGGTAATTTGTTTATCGTCTCACGTAGTTCTAGAAGTTACATAATTTTGGAGACTACCGCATCAATGTACATGAGAGGATACACTATTCATTTCCTTACAAAAGTTTTCCTACTGTTGAAATGATGAAATAATTGTTTTGCCATTTTAAGTATCATTCAAATTAAAATTTAACTGATATGTTATCAAGCAACAAAGTGTAACAGGAAATGTCAGTCACCCAAAATTTTTATTTTTTGTTACCTTGATAGAATTAAGTCAGATAAAATGAGAAAAATAACATTTTTAACTATTTTAAAACAATTTTATGAATATTCAGAATAATATATATTACATGCTAACTTTGATCCATTCATGTGTATATTTGTTGTACATACAAAATTTGGAATCAGCATTTTTTTATTATTTAAATAATCCTGGCATAAAAATAAAAACGGTTCTCGTCTTATATTTCAAGCCAAGTGTGATTTCACTAGATAAAGCGACCTGTTTGATAATGTTTATATATTTCTTTTTAACAACAAGCCAAGTGTGATTTCGCTAGATAAAGCGACCTGTTTGATACTGTTTATACTACGTACCCTGTCTGTTGTCTACAATGTTACTAAAAAGATAAATTATGCAAAACCTGACAGTATACAAAATTAATAAACTACTACCATAACAGAACAATCAAACTTAATAATACAGATTACAATGATACAAATAAAGGAATGTTCTACAAAAAAACTACAGATTTTGATTAAAACACAATATAATAGGCAGAAATTGTAGTACTTCTACTTTAGCGACCCCTAACCACAACCCTAACCCTTTTGTTGTCATATCCGCATGGTAAAGTAATGAAAGGTTATGGGTATTGCACGTTGATTATTACATATCTGACTTTCAGGGTCCGCCAAAGTAGATTCTACCCCAGAAATTAGATGATATATATGTCTACATAAGATTCTACGAGAGAAAAAACTAAAGAGGTGGTCTACATAAGAAAAAAAAGTAAAGGGGTGGTCTACATGAGGAAAAAAACTAAAGGGGAGGTCTACATGGGAAGATATTCTACTTAATAATAATGTTGAGTGTTGTGGCTATAACCTGAAGGTAATATTTTGGCACATAAATGTTAGGGTTGACCACAAGTTAGTTTATATGGGTTTTCATTAATACAAGGGAGGTAACTACAGTAATGCAAGGGAGGCAACTACATAGTGCTTATTATTAAGTTAATATGTTCAATCTTAGGATTTTGTTACAACTGAGAAAATTAATATATTTTAAATCAACTACATAGCGACTTCTCAAAAATCCTTCTTAATACAAATGTTGCATTAATATCTACAGAAAACTGGCCACCTATTTTAATTGGTGAAATACTGAAACCATCCGTGATCGTTTAGAGAAGCTTTAATTAAGCAATCACACAAGTAATTAATAGAACAATTGTGATACAATTTATTGAGACAATAAAATGACTGAAAACCAATTAAAAATGGCTGAAATCATCTACAACCCATTCCAAAAAGGTTCTGACCATGTCTTGTAAATTTCGAAATTAAACTTTAAATCAAGTGGTATTTGCCCAAAGGTATAATTCTGAGGCATGATCGACAGAAATCTGATCTCTTGACAAACATCTCATTTGGATTGTCATATCACTATTGATGGATTATGGATAAATCACTGACCTGTGGCCAGCAACTTAATTGACATACTTAATCATATAAAGTTGTACCAAGTACACCTGATCACATACAGGAATTAAACTCTATTATAACATGACTAGATTTCATCATATTTAACATCTGTACAGTAAATGTCGTTGAAATGAAGAAATAACTCTTTTTCATGAAAATTAAAACAATTAATTAAGGTAAAATGTAGAGCTAACTGAAAAATATTATACATTTGTACATACTTAACAAACTTATGTCATATAAACCTAGTCCTTTATTTTTGTAGTAACCCACCTGTCCTATGTGGGCACAAATTACATTTCAGCCCTAAATAGATATCTCTTGAGACAAAACAGTTTGTTTTCTAGTTGATATCTCTTGAGACAAAACAATTTGTTTTCTAGTTGATTTAATGACCATTAAGAAAATAATTGTATGGGTTATTGGAAAATATCTTTTTTTTTTAAAGGCCACAATAATTTTAAAGGTGATGACATTTTTACATGAAAACTTCCTTGAGAAAATTTTATGTATCAGCCTAATTCCTGTCATTAATTAAGTCCACATCCAACTAAAAACCTTGTAGAGCTAGGTCTACCTTTATTGCTAACTTATAGGAAGTTTAATATTAAATTTCACTTTGACCTTAAAACAATGTCAGATCAGGTTAAACAAGGTGTTTCGTATTTCTTTTCCTATGACAAATAGGACAGATTTTCATGATTAAGATTTCTTCAACAGTCAAAGTAAACGAGTCCTGACCCCACTACATAAACTATGTAACTAAGTTGAGCAATGTCACAGTAGTCCTCTCTTATAAGCCCCTCCCACCACCAAAGGCCACACCTATTGTCAGGTGCACTGAGATAGTAAAATATTACTAAATTGTCCCACTCAAGGAATCCACCTCTCTTAAAAGGCAATTTTTTTCTCATTTCAGAAGATTGATCGATTGATTGATTTTTGGTGTTTAATGCCACTTTCAGCTATATCATGGCGACCAGTTTTACTGGTGGAGGGAACCGGAGTACCCGGAGAGAACCACCGACCCTGGGCAAGCAACTGGTAAACTTTATCACTTGCGGCCGAGAGTCAAGTGCACCTTTTTTTGTAATTTACAAAGCTGGGCACAAACCCACGCCGTATTGGTGATAGGCTTGTATGAGCTGTTAGATCCAACGACCTAACTCATTGAGCCCCCCCCCCCACCCACCACATTACAGGAGAGGTTGACTTATAAGAGGAACAATACTGTATATATGAGAATTTAATGTTATTGAGGTACTAATGTAAATATCATGTTTATATCTGTCAATCATTATAATACAATATCAATGAAGTAGATTAGACATGATCATTTTGGGTTTTTTGGGGGTTTTTTTTTACACTTTAGGACTATTTCGTTTCATACATGAACTGAATTTCAAAAGGGATGTTTTAACTTTGGTATGTTCAGCAGAAATATGCTACAATTTTATGTTACTTACTCGCACCCAAAAAATGAGTGTATCTGATGTATTATTGTTATTATTTATTATGTGTAGAGGACCTTTGTAAGTTGATATGACTTGTGTCTAATTGTTAAAATGTTTAGCAATAAAATATGTTTAATCTAATCTTTATTACATATGGAGTGTGGTCTTACAGTCATAAAACTTATATTTGTACTCGTACTAGAAAATCATCCAATCAGAACGTCATATCCAAAAAATATAGCGTTTTGATTGGTCAATTTAGGAATACGAGTATGAAACGTGTACTCAAAACGTTTACAACTGTAAGGCAAGTTCTCTATTGATTTTACTCTATAAAGACAGATACAGTCAAACTTGTCCATGCGGTCACCCCTATTCAGCAGTCACCTGTATTGAAAAGTCACATTTTTCTTATCCTGTCATAGAACATTTCATAAAAATTAAACCTCTTTTAAGAGATCACCTGTCTTAACAGGCCACTTTTCCTTTGTCCTAAAGGTGACCTCTTAATACAGGTTTGACTGCATATCTTAACCAGTAACTGCCTATAAATGGTTCATCTTCATATGATAGTGGCAATGATTATGAAATATTGCACTCTACAAAAGTGATTATTGATACTATAACTTAGTCATACTAGATTAATGCTCTACTGTAATAAAAAAATGCTTAAATTCTAAAAGGTTAAATTTAATACTATACTACCTTGAATATATACAGGTCATTATTTTGCTTCTGTATGTTTTTCAGTTATTTGTTAATTACAGTTCAGGTGTAATATATCATCAAAGTTGTCTAAAATACAGTGAAACTTGAGTAAGCTGAACCTTATACAGTGAATTCTGTGTCAACCAAACTTGTAATAAAGTCCCAATGTAGAAAATCTTCATCAAAATTAATTTAACCTGTATAAACCAAACACCTGTCTATTGTGAACACATATGTTGGTCCTCAGGTTTCACTGTATTTCTTTATATATAGTTATAGTTAACTTTCCATCATTGACCTTGACCAAGATTTTTAGGTTTACATGTGGATAAATAAAAAAAACTTGACAGCCAATCAGCAGCAAGCAGTAGTACTTTACAAAATCTACTTGTCAATTGTTTATTATATTGAGATCTACAACATACATATAAAGATATAATGCTGGAAACAAAACAAAAAAACAAAAAACTCTAAATAATTTTATAAAAACTACATATGTATTAATCATTTCAAAGGTTTCTTTTTTTTTTTAGTAAATATGGACCAGAGTTTTTTTACTGACTAATTTATAAGAAGTATGCATCAAACTGCTCTACAGTTCACCCTCATAATAACACCACATTTTGGACAAAATTATAATTTGGCCATAAGCCAAGAAGATATTGAGGGAGACATTTAGATATAAACTACATGAATTTTGGGTATTTTGACTTTGCAATTTGACGGCAATAAGTGAGGGTTGCTGAATTAAGAGAGGCAGTATAACAATGATACACTGTATACTCCAATCTGATTGGATACAATATCAAACATGTGACTTTGTTTGCCATTACATTGATAAAACACATAAATCTAATAAATACATAGATGTATGATATACACAACATATTTATAACACATGCAAAATATTGATCAAGTTAAAAAATGAGGCACAGCTGTAATGTAAATATTTTACATATGATTAAACAATACATTGTAGATGGTATCATAAAAATGATCACGATCTATCGTGTACAGGAAGATTGAAAATGTTTATTTCAATTTAACTGGGACAAACTTTTGTCAAATAATTTCATAATTTTGTGCATATTCATTGCAAAAATTTCTGCTCTTTTTTTGTATCAATAGACCCTTTCACGATAACTGAGGTCCTATATTCATCCGAGACATTTGTGAGTGGAAAAATGACGATTTCGTGAAAAATCGTGACATCATAAACACATTTAATTCTTCTACGTCATTTTACGGGAAAGGGTATTATTACCACTCACAAATATCTAGGATATTGCAGGACCGCAGTTATCCTGACAGAATCTATTTCATTTTATATTTCATAATCATTTTTTGTTGTCATTTAATTACCTTCATCATATATACATATTAACGTATTCAGAGCTCACTTTTCACAATCATGTATATATCTCAGGAGTGTTGATACTTATTTATAGAATAATATAATCCATAATAAAAATAAGTATTTGCATTGTTTTAAGGGGGATTTCTTCTTGACCTGGAGAACAATACATAATTGTTTTACAAAAAGCTGAGGTACATCGAAATCTTGCATTTCAGTACATATACAGGGAAATATTCTGTAGTCAAACCTGCCTGGGAGACCATCTGTATTTAAAGACCACTTTGAACTCTACCCTTTTCAAACATTTTCACTACATAACATTAAAAACCATTTATTTACTATAATGAGAGATAACTTTATTTACATAAGAGTACATTATTTTAGGACATGTAAGTAATTAAGGGTAAGACATACATACATAGAAACAGTGCATTTTAATGCTATCAAATAATTCTATATTTATTTCATTTTACTTCCGTTTCTATGAATTTTTTTTCCGACCATTTTTCAATGTAATTTTAGAACTGATCCGACAGTGTGATATTTTTTGTTTTTTTCATTTTACGTGTTGGGGGTATCAATTTTGACTCTTCTAAAAAAAATATTTGATTTTAGGACTGTTCGGACCATGTGATTAGTTTTTTGTTTTATTTCTACATTTTATAATTCTATTAAATATTTAATATTAAAATTTTCCGTTATTCTGTTCTAAACTTGGTGGAATATTTTATATAAATATATAACAAAAAATAACTTTGATTTTTATATGTTTTTTTAAACCAGTATCATATACAAATTATATATAGCTTTAAGATTAATGTAAAGGGTCAGGGGTTTATAGTGTTTAATGCCACTTTCAACGATATTTCAGCTACACCGTGGTTAATACCAGGTACAAAGAAGATACAATGTAAATATTAAAGTGATTTGTCTAGATAAAGTAAGATCTTATTTTAATTCAGTTGGCAAGAAGCATGATATACATGTACATTTAACATTCTTACAATTCATTTTATGACATAATCAGTGGACCGTGGTAGATTAAAAAAAAATTGCATACATAAAATGCAAATGTACTAAAAAATTTTGCACGTTGAAACTACAAATTTGAAATAAGACAAAATATTAATGGTCAAGATGTTCTATTGACTAAAAGTCTGAGTAAAAATTTCAAAATGTTCCACATCAAAATTAGTGGATATTAAAATGAAAGATTTAAACATTTTTTTGTGTCTGTTGAAGTTTTCTCTACATTTAGGCTGTGCAAGTCTATTATTACATCAAAAGTTGAAGGACACAAAAATTCATTTTGATTGGACTGCACATCGGGGGACTTTCTCATAATGGATTTTAAATAAATATTTGGGAACTTGTAACCTTACCTTTCATTTTTAGTAATAATATACAAAAAAGAAAATGTCAAAACAAAACAAACTTATTTTCAGATGATTCATTTCTCAACCCCAACAATAATTCGTTTTTCAATGACAATCTATGTCTGTTCTTCATTTTCATTTATTTTAGTGTAACTTCATGTTTTGAGATTGTCCCCTGCTAATATCACTAATTTCCTATGTTTTGAGATTGTCTCTTTTGATATCACTATCACTTACTTTATTTCTAGATTAGAACTCTCCAATTTTTAAGACCTTAGAGGTTACGTGGACAAAATTGAAAGTTGGTTGAAAAATTATAAATTGGAAATCTGGAAGATGTGCATTTGAATATAAAATGTAATAAACACATAATTTCATCAGTTTTTAAATAATGTGGGAAGACCAAGGGTTAAACAGGAACTATTTTGTAGTTACAGAGAAATTAAGAATAAAAACAATAAACTATTCCATGCACCATTTGTGGTCTTGCATTCTCCATTAGAATAACAGTACTATTTATAAATACATCTATGTAAATATATTGTGTTAATTCTGTAATTCTAGGTGATCCTTTAATCTATGCACTTGCTGACAAAGTCCAGAAATCTCCGTGCATATTGTTCGGGTTTGACCGTGGATATCTCGGCGTTGGTTCCATGTTTCATTGTCTTGGCAGCTTGTGCCGTGCGTTTTTTAACACCATATCGTGTTAAAATGTCAATCATTGCTAAGAAATAGATTTCTCTTCTCGGACAGTCTAAAAATAGAAAATTTACATTTTTCGAAATACAGAACACTGTAAATAAATATTACTATCAAGAACATGATACATTAAAAATAAAAATTTAAACAGTACTGGTACCATACTTTGTCAATATTTCAAAAGTCAATAATAGTTGGTTTTTTAGTTGGTTGGTTTATGGTGTTTAATGCCACTTTCAACAATATTTCAATCATATCGTGGCAGTCACTCTTATTGGTGATGGAAACAGGAGTACCTGGAGAAAAACAACGACCCGTCGCAAGTTACCGACAATCTTTATCACATAATGTTGCATTGAGTACACCTCGCCATTAAGGGGGGTTTGAACTGATTGCACAGGTAGTTATAAATCCAACTACCATACGATCACAACGGCCCCAAAAAAGTCAATTATAATTTACGGCCAATGAAAACTACTAAGATGTGCATCTGAAAGATTGAATCTGGTACAACTTAAATGCCTTCATTCGAGTTGTTTTGAATGTAGATGTTTTATTGTTGTTTCTACAGGGATTTAACATGGTCTTTTTACGTGAAGTGTAACCTGGGAGCATTCGTTAAAATGTTCATGGAATGTTTCTTAATGTCAACAGGTAAGTAAAAAAAACATGAGCAGTGTTGTAAATTTATGGTTTATGGTGTTTAACACCACTTTCAACAATATATCAGTTATATCGTAGCAGTAAGTTTTATTGGCGGAGGAATACGGAGTACCCGGAGAAAACCACTGTCCTGTTAAAAGTTACTGACAAACTTTATCACTTAATGTTGTAAAGAGTCCACCTTGCTTTAGTGGTGACAGGCACTGATTACACAGGTAAAATCTAACTACCATACGACAATGACGGTCCCTCATTGTAAAGTTAAATGTCAACAGAAGCTATATATTTGGTTAAAATCCCTCCAAGTATCAAGTTGCTAGAGCACACACAAGCACAGGGTACATACATTCGCCCGCCTAGCCGTTTGCCTGTCGTTCATCAACAACATAAGCCAAGTGCAACTCCCTTGCAACTCAGCTACAAATGATAGGGTACAAACCTTCACTACATCTTATGCCATATCTTTCAATGTTAGGATCAATTTCTCCTGTAAAAGGTTGGTGGATTGGTTGTGGACTGTCCGGAGGAGTCGGCACACCACCAAGGCCATTAATATCTTCATCCACGCCATTTTCTTCCTCATTACTATCTTCTTCGGTTTCTTTGGCCCTCTGGTTCATTTCAGCGGACTCCATATCAGCTTTATCACAGTCGTGTATACCCACTATTAGGCTATAGTCCATTAAATGTAAACTGGCCAAAAACTGGATAAAAAAAATAAAACTGGCTAAAAACTGGATACAAAAAATAAAACTGGCTAAAAACTGGATACAAAAAATAAAACTGGCTAAAAACTGGATACAAAAAATAAAACTGGCTAAAAACTGGATACAAAAAAATAAAACTGGCTAAAAACTGGAAACAAAAAATAAAACTGGCCAAAAACTGGATACAAAAAATAAAACGGACTAAAAACTGGATACAAAAAATAAAACTGGCTAAAAACTGGATACAAAAAATAAAACTGGCCAAAAACTGGATACAAAAAATAAAACTGACTAAAAACTGGATACAAAAAATAAAACTGGCTAAAAACTGGATACAAAAAATTAAAACTGGCTAAAAACTGGATACAAAAAACAATTAAATAAGTTATGTAATACATGTAGTCACCTCTTTTGAAAGGCTATTAATGAGTGAGTGGGTGATTGCTGTTTACCATGGAGAGAACAAGTTAATTTTCAATGAGATGATGATGAGGTCCGCTTTGTACTAGACCAGCACGCTGAGTTGGATTTTTATAGTTCTAGCTCTCACTGAAACAACAGGCCGCAAATTGATATGTCAATCCACTCGGACACATTATTCTGATTCCAAGCCAACCAGTCTTTGCCCTTTCTCCTTAATGTTGCGTGCTTAGCAGAGAAGCAACAAATACCAATTTTATAGTCTTTGGTTTGACCCGATCAGGGCTCGAACCCACAATATACTGTACTCGAAGCAAGCACACTAACCATAACGCCACCGATGCAGTTAATTGTACCCTATGAAGCAGGTGCAGAAAATCAAGGACAGAATATAGCTATTATATCGGTCAGGTTTCATTGTTCGTTGGATTCTTAATTTCTTACATCAACCTACCCACGAAAACCATGAAAATTAATACCCTACGAATAAAAGTGATTTCATAGTACTGTTTATTTACAAAACCATTATCATCTACAATATATTAAAGTTAACCATTATTTAAATACCCAAAGGAATGCATTATAACATATTATAAAGCAGTTTATCATGACACTTAACATAGACGTATTTATTATGTTATCAGTGATTTAGCTAGCGCTCGTCACTGACGACTGATTTCCGAAAGTGACGAGTATTCCCCGTAACCAATTCGTCACTTGAATTTAAAAAAAAAAAAAAAAAAAAAAAAA
>MJUT01015165.1:213348-225702 GCA_002080005.1 Gigantidas platifrons | reverse complement strand
ACCACACTCTAGGCTAAACCCATGATCTACCACACTCTAGGCAAACAAACTAACCATTACACCACCGAAGAGGTTCTTGTCATAATATAGCTGAACATTACTAAATTGGTGTTAAACAAGAATCACAGGAAACTTACCATATAATCATGGTCATCTATTCCAAATCTTTCACGTAAATTTCTGAACACAAGAGGGCAATATTCTTTAACTTTATAATGACTAGGCATTATATCCCTGTAAAATACAAAAAAAAATCACCTGTCTGTGTAAAACGGTTAATTGATGATCACTGTCTAAGGTGAGAAGTCTTTAGTTATTTAACTCTTATTGCTAATGAGAACAATATTATTATAACAATAAATCATAGCTATGACAGAGAATTTTGCCTTCTAATGGGTTAGGGTTAGCCAATAGGCAATATTAGAAAAAATTTCTATTTATTCAAACAAATTCTTTCATAATTTTCATTTGTTCGAATCCAGATTTACTTGTCCCACGCTTCTGGCAAGTGGTTTAGCACGAAGACAGTGGCTTACATGTTTCAATGGAACAGCCCTCAATGGTGAACATAATGAAGTGCCCTTTAACAACGCTCATCGCGATCGAAAGTACCCTTTTATACAAAAAAATGTGTGCCCTTTTCAGATCCTAGATTTAACACTATGTAGTTATATCATTTAAGTGATCTTAAACAATCAATTACCAGTACATACATGTAATACATTTCTCTGACGTCACACTATTGTTCGAACAGTGGATTATTTTTAAGAATCTACAGTTGATTCTTTGGTTCTTGAATATATGAACTTTAACCTTTTACCATTTTAGGCTTAAAAAGGTGTTTTACTTATTTTGGGACTTTCATGTCTCGAACCACTGCCAGGCTTTTTAAAGTCTACTTTGACTTTCAAAACTTCCATCTTACCACTCGGCTAAGTTCACCACATTAATAAATTCTGTAATTAGTATATTTAACTCTTGATAGTAAGCTTTGTTAAAAAAATATATCAACAATTTGCTTAAAAAAAGCAATTGATCAATATATACAAGACACGATACAAGTATTTGAGTTCTGACATAATTCATGTTCAGAACTGACGCGTATTCTCGCAATACAAAAACAACCAACATTTAACTCTTGATAGTAAGCTTTGTTAAAAAAATATATCAACAATTTGCTTAAAAAAAGCAATTGATCAATATATACATAGAAACGAGAATCGAAAGCACGGATGCCGAAAAAATTTTGTTGTTTATTTTTTGTTAATTGTGGCTCATTTAGCTTTCTGAACATTCAAAAGGTAAAAATATAAAATGAAAACACTGTTGCAGATAGAAATGTATTATGTGAGAGAAACTTGTAGATTCTTAAAAATAATCAACTCGACCCTGACGGGTCTCGTTGATTATTTTTAAGAATCTAGTTGGAATGTATTCTCCACTACTTAATTAGTACAACATGTATCTCCTGATTGTCAACATAGATGTTTGGTCAGAGGTTCATTAGCTGAAGCATACAATTTACAGTAGCTTATTATCAACTCTAATCAAATCATCATAATCATTATAATTATATAATTCATTAATTGACAAGATCAATGTCTAACAAAGACATCCTAATTATCACTCAATACAGTAAAACATACACATGTAGGTCAATTATATACTAAATATAAAATCTAATTAGTGCTCATTACAGTTTAACATAGGTAAATATATCATATGATATCCGTAATTTTCACAAAGTACTGGCCTTGTTATCTGATAAAACCATCCAAACTACCGATTATTATGATTATTACGTCTAATAAGAGTTTGTTACTGTTGACTGTTGCTATTACAACAAGATGCTGCACGCTACGTCATGCTAAGAATACCCCTACTCATTCATTTGTAAGTCGCACGGTAAACAGGAAGTAGATATGCGGTAAACTAGAAAAGGGGAGACACGGTACAAGTCACCATGCCAAAGCCATATATCAAATCATTTCTTCCAGTAGAAGCTGAGATATCTGTTACGAAAGTGTGAACGGACGGACAAGGTGATTGCAATATAGCCTCCTCTCTACGAGTGGAAGTATAACATGCTCAGTAATAAACTTCCAGTTATATTGAATAGATATAAAAATGATAAAAACAAAGAAAAATACCACACTGACGGAACAGTTCCAAAATCTAATTGCAAAATTACAGAAAGAGATTTTAGATCAATACCCCTATGTACAAGACCACTCACTTTCTTGGAACGGTATATACAGGCACATCAATAAGAAGTGGCAGGTTTAATTTAAACTAGGCATTAAAAGGTTTACATGGATTTTCATCATAATTTGTTGTTGCTTTTGCAGGACCAATGACGGCTTAGCATATTTCCACTAACAAAATTGCAAACCTGTGAAAAGTACAGACTTTATAGTCAAGTAAATAGCTCTGTTTGAGGCTCAACAACTCCAAAAGTTTTAAATTATTCTTCATATAATGAGTTGCAATCTTTGTCCAATTCCTTCCTTACTGCTATATAATATTCAAATAGTAATATTGTTCTCTTCCTGAATATGCACCACACATTTTCCCTTGACCGTTAAGCAACAATCAATCAATCAATCATATATTGAGCTCCTAACAAACTTCAACTTCTACCAAATACTGACACACCCCTCCCCCTTTTATTTTTCCAACAAGTTGCTTATTTAAAGTTTGGTTTATACATGATCCTGTTTAGACAGGTTTCACTCTATATAACCATGACCTGTAAATTATTTCACATTAATTACTTAGCCCCCTTGAGTTTTGGACATTCCCCAGTGTATATTAATTATATGTATTGTTGGCCATCATTACTTTTTAATAAATGATATAGTACATAGACAATGAGATATAGATGATCAATATTGTTATTGATAATTTGATAGTAAATTACAATTGTTAGACAACAAGGAGCCTTATATTAATAAGTTATAGTACAATATGAAAACTAGAGGATCCAAGGGACCTGCATCACTCATCTGGATTATAATGTACATGTGTGTACTCAAAAAACATCTAGGACAAATACTTTAATGTTATGAAGCATGATAATTTAATCAGACCAAGTAAATTTTACATGAATGTTGACCTTACCAGCATACACATACAATTTTGTAAATTGGCCCTATCCCAATGTCCAACAGTGGCCCTATCCCAATGTCCACCTACCCCAATGTCCACCTATCCCAATGTCCACCTATCCCAATGTCCACCTATCCCAATGTCCAACAGATGATTTATTTCAAAAAGTTTGTTCAGTTTTCTTTATATACAGGTTTCACTGTACTTCTGAATCAGATCAAAATATTTGCAAAGAAATAAATTCAATAATACAAAGACAAAGTGAAAGTAGAACTACCCTGTTTCAGGATGTGTAACTACATTTTACTACAAAGTGAAAGTAGAACTACCCTGTTTCAGGATGTGTAACTACATTTTACTACAAAGTGAAAGTAGAACTACTGTTTCAGGATGTGTAACTACATTTTACTACAAAGTGAAAGTAGAACTACCCTGTTTCAGGATGTAACTACATTTTACTACAAAGTGAAAGTAGAACTACCCTGTTTCAGGATGTGTAACTACATTTTACTACAAAGTGAAAGTAGAACTACCCTGTTTCAGGATGTGTAACTACATTTTACTACAAAGTGAAAGTGGCACTACTCTGTTTCAAGATGTAGTAGTACTACATTTGACTAGAAAGTGAAATCTCTGCTTAAAAACCTAACTATAGCTATAATAATATCAACCATCCCATGTCATTGTAACATTAATAATTAACCAAATTAAACTTACTTATTATATATCTGATTATCTACTTTCACTTTACTAACATTAATACTGAACACAATTAAACTTACTTATTATACATATGATTATCTACTTTCACTTTACTATAAGCTTTGAAGTCATCAGGCATCAACATTACAGGAACCTTGACATGTTCCAACCCTGTTATCTACAAAATAAAAATAAACTTTGGAACTACTCTCATTTAACTAAAGGCCATAATACAGTCATCATGCATCAATATTATGTGTATCTTAACAACAACAAAAATAGACGACTGCCCTTGTAGGTATTTTCATTTTTAAAAAGGCCATATTTTAATATAGTCTGACACCAGGTATATCAATATTACTAAAACAGTAGCTTCCCTGTTATAAGGCACCTCCCACCAAAGGCCATCTTTTTGTAAGGCATGATTTCAAAGGCTCTAGTATAGCAAAACCCTACTAAATTGTTCCCCGAAGAGAGGTCACCTCTTGTATAAGACCAATTTTTCATTGTAGAAGAGGTGGCCCATTACAAAGTAAAACAAACTTTGGAGTTACATTTTACTTTCATTTTTCTAACATGATCGTATGGTAGGTGGATTTACAACTACCTGTGCAATCAGACTCAGTGCCTATCACCATTAACGTTGTGAGTTCAAACCCCGTTCATGGCGAAGTGTATTCTATACAACATTATGTGATAAAGTTTGTCAGTGACTTGCGATAGGTCGGGTCGGTAGTTTCCTCCACCAATAAAACTGACTGCCACGATATAACTGAAATATTGTTGAAAGTGCCATTAAACAGCATAAACCAACCAACCATTTTGCTAACCACACTAAATTACAACTCGTGACAATCAGACAAAAACAACACGTCAACAATTCAATAGCCCAACATGCTATCACCAGCATCAATACAATTTCATATTAAAATTTACCATACAATGACATTAAAAATAATTAATGTTAACAAAATAAAATTATGGTTAATTAAAAATCTTATCATCCAAAGGAAAATTTGCCATAAAAAATAATTAATGTTAACAAAATAAAATTATCAAGATTATGAATAATTAAAACTTTACTGTACCAAAGAAAAATGTGCAAAAATCAATAATCAATGATAATAAAATTATGGATAATTACTGCTAACTTAGGCCTAAATTAAATTGTTAGTTTTCTGTTTATTAACTTACAACTTGAAAGTAGTACATCATGTAATTAATTTATAAATAAGTTAGCTTGTGTAATGTGATAATACATCCAGTCTTCAAAATTAGACTTTCGAATTTACTGGCCCGAAAACTTCAAAATTGAAACTCAAGTGTTTGGAGAAAGAGGTGCTTTATTAATTCAATATCATGGTATATAATATCTATAACAAACAAGTTACATTGTGAATTCAACACTCAATGCACGATAAAAGCACCTAATAATAAGAAGAAAAAGAAAAAATTCTTCACATTAGCCCAACCGGCCACATGGCTACATCAGCATTAAAACTACCTCCTAACAGGAGAATTCCCTTAATTAAAGACAATGAGAGTTATCTCCCATTCTCTAGAAATAGAATATTTATATAGATTCTATTGAAACAATTTGGCAAAAGTCACTGGTCCGAATCAATTTTCTCTGACCGTGGCAGGGCATGAAGATTACCATTCCTGTTTCCCGGGGAAAGTAAAAAACACATGGAAAAGTAACATGATGATCGATATTTCCTGCCGGAAAAGTGTTATAAGCCGTCTGTTGCTCGTTGTTGTACTTTGCGGTTATCAGATATATCAGTTTCTGAAGCTGGTTTACAATTTATTTAAGCCTGACAGAAGTCAGTGAATATAATAGATCTTAATAAAGGAAAAAGGAACCGTTCGTTTCAAGTGAAATAGTTGGCCAAATTTCTGTGTACGAAAATGAAAAGATGTTTTGTACCCTCTGTGTAAAATTCCCCAACTTTACAACTAGAAGCATTAAAAAAAGATCTATCAAAAATAATACTCACAAATAACAAAGTAAGAAAAATCAATTTATTTTCAAACAACAAAACCCTTTCAGTTTAGCTGCGGAACCGTAGCCCTTTATGGTCCTTTTCTTTCTTTTTTTTTTTGGCGGACCATAGGGCTACGGATTTTCCCTATACAAAAACTTGCGGAATTTGCGACCTTTGACACCATAGTATAATACGCAAATCGGATGCCGGAGAAGTCTTGTTCTGTTACGGCTTTTACATAACTTGTACTTTCGTGAATGGAACCTGTATTTATTGGTTGTAAAAATGCAAGAAGTGTGTATTATATCCGCTTTTTTCAGGAATAAAGTCCGAAAAATGAATAAAGAAAGTCTGATCGGCAAACGAAAGTACAAGTTATGTAAAAGCCGTAACAGAACAAGGCTTCTCCGGCATCCGATTTGCATATTATACGATGGTGTCAAGATGGCATCCAGAGTAGGCGGGATTAAGCTGTAATCAGATATTTGTTGTAATAAATAGAAGGATATTAATAATTTTGCATAAATAATAATGTAGAGTGATAGAAAAATATTTGAAGAAACGAAACATACACAATTGGCTACGCACACTTGGTGTCCGATCACCAGAAACCACTGGAAAGGTGCGACTCAATCGAGGTCGCAAATTCCGCAAGTTTTTGTATCTAGGGGAAATCCGTCCGCCAAAAAAAAAAAAAAAAAGGACCATAAAGGGCTACGGTTCCGCAGCTACTTTCAGTTATGCTCAGAATGCAGGATTTTGCATTAAATATTTCAAAATTTTCATGTGGGGGCATGTCCCAAACCCTCCTAGATAAATTACGCCGGCTTCGTGGGCCTCAACGGGAAAGTAGAAATTTGGAAGGGAAAGTAAATTTTTTATTTCACTTTCCCTTGGCCATGGGTAAGTAACTTTAAAAATAATTCTTCATGCCCTGCGTGGGCCATAGGACCACTGCTAAAGTCGATGACTGTTAAGAGTATTGTGAAGGACCATCAAAGAAGTCCATATACATTGTAATTTATATATAAAATGATATTTATTTATAAAATCATTTTTATTTGATATTTCAATTACTTTTATGTACTTAAATTCAGAAAATTAGGACAATACATGTAGTTGGAAATACAAAGAGACCAGAGAAACTTAGCCAGCAATTGTAATTACTTTACATTTTCAGTCTTCGAATTTAGCCACAATCCTGACGGTCCTGGCCAGTAAAATCGGCCACAGACTTCTAAAATATCGCAAGTGAGAAGCCTGATGGGCTTGTGTGTCAAAAGTAACCAGAGATTCAAAAAACTAGAGGCTCCTAGGAGCCTGTAATCGCTCACCTGGCTCAAAGTTAGCCCAGCAGAAACTGCTGGGAGATAATTTTTAAGTTAATTTTTGCGAATCTTCTATTTTTAGCAATGGCTGCCATCTTCTTTGGTGGGCAGGGTTGTCGGATATAATTCTGAAGGGGGACCATCTAAAGACAATTTCACCATAGTTTGGGCCCATTTGACCCAGCGGTTTCAGAGGAGATAATTTTTAAGTGATTTTTTGCCAAATCTTCTATTTTTAGCAATGGCTGCCATCTTCTTTGGTGGGCAGGGTCGTCGGACAGAATTCTGAAAGGGGATCACCTAAAGACCATTCCACCATAGTTTGGCCCCAATTGGCCCAGCAGTTTCAGAGGAGATAATTTTTAAGTGATTTTTTGCCAAATTTTATATTTTTAGTAACAGCGGCTGTCTTGGTTGGCGGCAGGAGTCGTCGGACACAATTCTCAAAGAGGACCATCTGAAGACCATTCCACCATAGTTTGGGCCCAATTGGCCCAGTAGTTTCAGAGAAGATAATTTGTAAGTGATTTTTTGCGGAATTTTCTAATTTTAGTAATGGCAGCCATCTTGGTTGGCGGCCGGGGTCGTCGGACAGAATTCTGAAAGGGGATGACCTAAAGACCATTCCACCATAGTTTGGGCCCAATTGGCCCAGCAGTTTCAGAGAAGATAATTTGTAAGTGATTTTTTGCCGAATTTTCTAATTTTAGTAACGGCAGACATCTTGATTGGCGGCCGGGGCCGTCGGACAGATTTCTGAAAGGGGATGACCTAAAGACCATTCCACCATAGTTTGGGCCCAATTGGCCCAGCAGTTTCAGAGGAGATAATTCATAAGTGATTTTTTGCCAAATTTTCTATTTTTAGTAACGGTGGCCATCTTGGTTGGTGGCCAGGGTCGTCGGAGACAATTCTGAAAGAGGACCATCTGAAGACCATTCCACCATAGTTTGGGCCCGATTGGCCCAGCAGTTTCAGAGGAGATAATTTTTAAGTGATTTTTTGCTGAATTTCCTATTTTTAGTAACGGTGGCCACCTTGGCTGGCGGCCAGGTTCGTCGGACACAATTCTGAAAGATGACCACCTAAAGACCATTCCACCATAGTTTGGGCCCAACTGGCCCAGTAGTTTCAGAGGAGAAAATTTTTAAGTGATTTTTTTGCCAAATTTTCTATTTTTAGTAAAGGCGGCTATCTTGGTTGGCCGGGGGGGGATTGTCGGACACAATTCTGAAAGGGGACCACCCAAGGACCATTCCACCAAAGTTTGGTTCAAATTGGTCCAGTGGTTTTAGAGGAGTTGATTAAAATGCAAAAAGCTAATGACAGACGGACGACGGACGCCCAGTGATAGCAATAGCTCACATGTCTGGTGAGCTAAAAATGCCGGTCTGACGGACAAATCGGTAAAAATTAATTTTGTCCGGAAAAACATTGGTTTCCACCGGACCGACTGTCCTGTATAAAATACTGGGTTTGTTGTTTAAAAGAGCTCTTTTGATCTCCAATTTGTCCATAATTTATAATATTTTTATTAAAAATAAAGTGAAACGTCAGATCAAAACTCTTTTATTGTATAATTTATCGTTCTTCCATGCTATGATGAAGTTCAAGGACATTGACAAAATTAAAGTCGCAATCTCAGAAACGCTTTACTGAACGAAAATATCAATATTTGAAATATAAGTACAAGAATTACTCCGGACCGGACATGTAAAAATGATCGGATACATTTTGTATCAATTTGGTGCCAAATTTAAACTCTTTTGTGCAAAATACGATAGAGGACTTGATTTAGGTTTTTGGGAAATATTGAAATTGACACATATTACAAGCTTTTTCCTGATTAAGACAAATGGTTGAAAAGATCCACTCAAATTTTTATTTCTCTGTGAATTTAAATAAAATACTTTCAACTTTGCTTTATTTATTAAAATTCTACAAAATGTTTACTTCAAAGTAGACTTGTTTTAACAAACAATGTTTAGAGAAATATATATACAGTTAATTTGTGTCACTAAAACGAGAAATGGAAAATTGGTAGACCTTGGTTGAAAGCAGCCACTGCAGGAAAAGCTTGATATTTTTGTGAGAGAATAGACAATTAGCTGCCAATTGATATAATAATAAACATGAGAAATTACTTTTGTTTTTATTCGGGCCAGTAAATTTGCAAATCGGACTCCTGAATTCTACAACTCAAGAAGTCTGAATGGCTTGTGGGTCAAAAAGTTTTTTTGTGAAGACTGCATTTTTGATATGCCAATGAAAATACATATAATGTAACACGATGAAACAGTCAGTATTTTCGTCAATTTCTATCTTCATATTATGTAGAAAGGGGCTGTCATGGACACATTATCCTGAATCCGTGCCCACCAGTCTTTGTTCTTTTTCCTTAATGCTGCATGCTTAGCGAAAAAGCAAAAAATACCAATTTTATAGTCTTTGGTTTGACCCGATCAGGGCTCCAACCAACCATCTACCGCACATAAATTTGAATCCCGCTCATGGGTAATTGATATAACATTATATGATAAAGTTGATCAGTAACTTGCGGCAGGTCTAACTATAGTTTTCTCCATCAATAAAACTGACCGCCACGACATTACTGAAATTAATATTGTTGAAAATGCTGTTCATAAACCCCTTCCCAATTCCATTAATTAATATTTAATATCGGGAACATCACATCAATCCAAATTCGGATATTATATTTTCATTGGCGTTGCGATTGAATATTACAATTGCCCCAGTCTGCACCAAAACCTTTCATAGCCACTAGTCTAAACATAATTTTACTAGTCCAAAAGTAAACACACACTAAATGATTTCTTTTGTTCAATAACATCATCGGCAGTATGTTTCCTCTTAACAACCTTGCCAGGCTTGGCCCCTTCAGTCCATCGAAGCATTGTTACTACAATAAATCTTAAGACCGTAAAGACCGAAGTACACCGCCACGTGCAGAATGGGAGATAAAGAACGAAAAATAAAAAACACTTTCGTTTGAAAAAAAATTACTGAATCTCTAAAGATATCCTCATTAGTAAAGTTTAATTGTTCTTTTACTATCTATCAATGGTGATCCACCACGATTTTGACTACGTTGGTAATATTAATACATGTCCGTGTTGAAACATATTGCTTTGGTAATAAGACAGATCGGAATACCAGAACAACGTGGTTTCAGACTGGTTACCCCGGCATTAAACTACTAAAGGCTAACAGTTTATTCATATTTGTTTACAAATAAAATCCGTATGATAGACGTTTATTACATTTGTACCTTTTTCGAAATTTTATCTTTTTTATGTAAAAATCATAGAGAACAAGGTAGGGGAGTAAAATGTTTTACTAGTCTGATCGGGCTAGTGGTAAGGGAAAATTACTAGTCCTAATATCAGTTTACTAGTCTGGGGCATCGGACTAGTTGCTAACGTCGCAGACTGTTGCCCAAATGCAATATAAGGATTCTTTGATACTTAAATTTCGAGTCTGCTGTCAACCAGATTTACGGATTTAAAATATGCATACTCCTTTCTCCCCTTTCCGGTGCAAACGAAACATTCGGGTTAGCGCTGCAGTATACGCGCATACATAGATCATACTTCACACACTGAAGAACTGGAGGCGTGGCTATGTGCTGACAGATAAAGATCGGCGAAAATGTTTGCAGTACAGGTAAAATTTAGTTTATTTCCTTTTGTTAGTGATTTCCATCAAATGCACATCATGCACATATGCTAGAACCACACCAATCCTAAAAAGAAAATATTTATTGCAAACATATCAAACGTTTGTGTTGTGTTGTCTGCCATTTACAGAGCGTCCTAAACAACAAATCATGAGTTACATTGTTTCCCACCGGTGCTTCCATACAATCAGAATTTCTCATTGCACCGGAACAAGGTAAACAAACTTCAACATGGCGCCCTTCAACAACCAAACTTTGTAGATGTAACTAAAGGTTAGTATGCAAGGTTGCAGATTCAGTTTTACATTTTTTGGAAGTTAAATGCATGTACTATTTTCGAATTCTAGACACTTCGGCACCGGGACAAATCGGCACCAGGACACTTCGGCACCTATGTGAGACATTTCGGCACCTCAAAAAGACAAATCAGCACTTGTTTTTTTTTCTTTGATTTTACCTACAAAACTTCCAATAGCCTTGAACCAATTCAAAATTTTCGGAAAAGATCCTGATCAGGCCGATTCTAATCCTGATCCATGTTTAGTTATTGATGAAAAGAAAGGGCTCATATTATTTGTCTTCTTGGTAATGTTAATGTTTGCCTTGTATAATATTATGGTAAGAATTGTGATTTTGATGTTTTGCAATCCTTTTTTCTGTATTTTATCATTTAATAATGGTGTTTAAGGGTTATATACCCCTTTTTCACTCCAATGTTAACCCTACGGAATACTTGTGGAAAATCCCCCATTTAAATTACTGCACTGAGTCTGTTGTTTATGGAATTTACGCCAGGTATGACATTTATATAAAAAGTAAGTCATAGGAGTGCATGCATAAACACTTCATATTTCTTGTCCTCAATTTTTCGAAATGCTTTTGATCTTAATTAAGAGAGTTAATAATGGCTTCTTTTAAAGAATATTTAAATCAATTATGTTTTGATTGCATTTAAACGATCATTGCAGGGATATACACTAATTTTTGAACCATGGTCGCCACCTGGTCTCCTAACTTTCATTTTCAAGGAACCCAACAAATAATTTAGGCGCCCAGCTTTTTTTCAGGTAGATTACAGATATGGTAAATCAGATATTTTAACAATATCTCCATTTTGACAAGTCAATTTTGACGTGTTTTGCTGTTAGAGTCATCTCTCAAAAGTCATGTGACCTCAAAGTGAGAATTCCACAAAGACAAGATGGTGGGACTAAGCAGGTGAAATAAGTTAATATCAAAACATTTGTTATTATAATGAGCTAGAAATTAATAATAATATTAAGTAAGTAAATATGAAAAGCGATAGATAAATATGTAACAAAACGAATTATTCACATGATTCCGCTCTCACAAAGCGTTTTGTTGTGAAAACTACTGTTGAAACTGTGCGACAAATTCTTGGTCGCAGTTCCGCAAATTTTTGATAGGGTGAAATCCGTAGCCCTATGGTCCACCAAAGAAAAAAAAAAAAAGGACCATAAAGGGCTACGGTTCCGCAGCTAGTCTAGTCCTTGCCCTTCTTGGAATTCAA
>MJUT01015165.1:193056-205032 GCA_002080005.1 Gigantidas platifrons | reverse complement strand
CTGTTGGTATTTGTAAACTTTTCTTGTGTATGTAGTAGATCCTGTTGGTATTTGTAAACTTTTCTTGTGTATGTAGTAGATCCTGTTGGTATTTGTAAACTTTTCTTGTGTATGTAGTAGATCCTGTTGGTATTTGTAAACTTTTCTTGTGTATGTAGTAGATCCTGTTGGTATTTGTAAACTATTCTTGTGTATGTAGTAGATCCAAATGTCATCTATTTTAATAGGTTGCATTTATGTTATGTATTGATGTGATAAAAAGACAGCTAAATAGAGACGAACAACAATCTAATCGTGAACAACAAAAAGAACCACTCGTCTGTCCCGCTCAAAATGAACCACTCGTCTGTCCCGCTCCAAAGTTCACACAACACAGAGACTGAAGCTAATCGACATTAGGTCCTGACAAAAATGTGGCGAGGTGGAACGTGTCAGAAGGATCACGTGCACTACATCTTTGGTAACTAGATTTATGTCTGTCATGGGTTTGGTTTGGTTTATGGTGTTTAACGTCACTTTCAACAATATTTCAGTAAGTATCGTGGCGGTTAGTTTTATTGGTGGATGAAACCGGAGTACCCGGAGAAAACCACCGACATTGCCGTTAGTTACTGACAAACTTTATTATATAATGTTGCATCGAGCATACCTAACATGAGCGGGATTAGAACTCGCAACGTTAATCAGCCGGTCGTACAAATATAAACAACGAATAAGACGTATACACAGATTCACTTCAGCTTAAGATATCATTCATCTTTATGCACGCACGTGTTCTATATTTAAGCAGTCAAATTTGTTTAAATAATTTTTGTTACATGCGGTCATTGTCCAGGATATATTTTTTTTTCTGTTATTGATCGACTGTAAGAAATGGTAACAGTATAAGCGCGGGTGTCACAGAGGAGGCCATAAAAATCATTGGAACGACGTTTGTTTTTGGCTGCTCTTTTTAGACAGATTTAGTAGATGTTTTGGGTGTTTTGGCATTAAAGACTAAACACAATTTATCCTGCAATGACAGCATTTACCGACCAATATAGCCTGCCCAATATTTTTTTTTATATTGGTCAGTTATAAATAGAATAAAATTTTATATTTGGCAAACTCATCGGGGCACATTGGGGGATATTGTTTTCAAATACATACACAAAATTATTTCAAATACTTTTATCATCGTCCAGTAAACGTTTATTTACGATTTAAAATTGCAGGATAAATACAATACATGTGCACTGTCGAAGCATATAGGTAAATATGTGTATTCGGCGCGAAACGTGGGAAAAGGCTCGGCGAAGCCTCGCCTTTTCCCCCGTTTCTAAGCCTCATACACATATTACCTGTATGCTTCGACAGTGCACAAGTATTGTATATTTAACAAATAGTTCACGGCACTGAGGACCATATGGCAGTTTATGGACCGGGATGTCACCCACAAAATATTATATGGATCGAAGCGAAGCTGAGGTCCATATAGTATTTTGTGGGTGACAGACCGGTCCATAAACTGCCATATGGCCCGAAGTGCCGTGAACTATTTGTTATATTATACTTCGCGTCCAAAAACAAGCCCAATTATCTCCCGAAATAAAGACTCGAAAACGAGGCAGTCCACTGCCGGTCCATATAACGTTATATGGACCGGCTGCGCTAACAAAGACAAATAGGGAAAATAAAAACCTAAAGTATAATATATACGTACATTGTCGGAAAATATTAAATTTATGTGTACGAGCTTTGGAAACGGACAAAGAAGTGAACCGTTGACGAACATTGTCTATATATTATTCAACATATGGAAATGATGAACGTGAATGTCATAGTAGAACCAGTATGTCTCTCTGTAAGTAAGTAAGTAAGTAATGACTTTATTTCAAGAGGGTAACACAGTTAGCAACAATAAGCTAATCTTCCCTGTGGCCCTCAAAACAATAATAATCAAATACAGCAAATACAATTTCAAACAATACATTTACATATTGATATTCACAACAAAATATCACAATCTGAGTATAATCAAGGATAAATCCTTGGTATAATGAATATAATTTCATAATCATTCGTTATTTTGTTTTGACATTAAATAATCTGTATATTTCTTTTTGAATAGATCTATATTTGGAATTAATTTTAAATTAGGAGGTAAAGAATTCCATAAAATAGTTCCGGGGTAGTGAAAAGTTCTGTCTAACAAGGTGGCTTATATTATACTGATTAATTGAGATGGAGTGAATGGCTGTTGTTTAACAACAAGTCAGCAATTTTAAGCTATATCATGGCGAGAACAAGTTAATTTTCAATGAGATAATGATGAGGTCCGCTCTGTACTAGACCAACACGCTTAGTTGGATTTGTACAGTACTAGCTCATTGAGACAACCAGGGGTGTAGCTGAGGCTTAATAGTGTGCACGCCATAATCATTGAGAGGGGGGTCTGTATTTTTATTTTTCGACGAGATACAAAATGGTGCGATCTAGGGCCATTTCAGAGTTTCATATAACATAGAATCAAGCACAATTTTCATGACTTTGATAGACAAGAATTTCCTAAAATTGTTCACAATCTACTCTTCATGTCTTAACAGATACGAGCACCACCATTGCTGTATACAAGTCCCCTTCACAATCTTGGTGTATATGCATCAATACAAAGGGAAATAGCCTGTCATTCTTCATAGTCGACCTAACATAAGTTTTAAAACGTCTCAGTACACTAAATGACCTTTCAGCAGTAGCACTTGCTACTGACATGGTTAACAAAACACATAATAGAAGGATAGAGAACTGGATTTACAGAATCAAGTGTGGTACAAAGTGTTGTTGGCAAATCATTATGTTTTGTAATGACCCAATGGGTTCGCCATCTGGCAACATCTCTCCTGAAATCCTCTAATGCCTGATATGCCTCGTATATTGTGGCGACATGATCATCAGTTATTTTGTCTACAGCACGGGGCAGTAGATACTGTGCATGGAAGTGGTTTTCAGATTTAAGGAGACATGATTCAAGTTCTGTAATCAAATGGTCCAAAAATGGATAGTACAAAGAAATTCGGCAATACTGTTTTGGCGTTTCCGCGGGGTGATTGGCTCTGGTAGTCTGTTTACCACGCCGTATTGGTGATTTTACTATTCGTTTATCCTTTCAAATTTTAATTACTGCCCAGTGACATGGCACTATTGTTCGGAAAAAAATTCAATTAAAATGGAAAAAATCCAAGAACGTGCATTACGGTTTATTTATGAAGACTGTGATTCTCCTTATGAAGATTTACTTCAAAAATCCAAATTACCATCATTGAAGGTTTGGCGAATAAGAACAATTGCAATCGAAACTTTTAAAATAATACATAGAAAGAGTCCACAATATTTACATGATCTTATAGATATTAAAGCCCAGTCTTATAATTTCAGGTAAAAAAATACCGCAGCTGTGCCTAGAGTAAGGACCACAATGTACGGCATAAAATCCTTTAGATACAATGCTGCACAAATCTGGAATGAGCTACCAAACCATTGTCGCCAGGAGTCCTCTTTCGATCAATTCAGAAAAATTATTCAAACATGGGACCCAGTTGGTGGCTCATGCCAGTGCAGTGCATGCTTGTAACTGATTTTATTTTTTTATATTTTTTTTTAGCTTATGCCTGCTGCGTTCTTGCTTGCTCCTTTTAGTTAGCATACTTTTTTATTTTTAGTTCATTATGTTTTAGTTAGCATCTTTATATTTTTTAGTTGATGTTTTACTTTAGCTTTCATTCTGATTTATAGCTTGCTTTTATACTGCTTTTCTTGTCAGCATGTTTGTGTATCAAGTATATGTGCATATGTATGGCTTTTTAAAATATTATGTGTTTTATTTATTCATATGTGCTGTATGTTGTATGCATGTTTGTGTATCAAGTATCAAGTATTTATGTGGATAAGTATATGGCTTTATGATTTTAAATTATTGTGTGCTTTTTTATATGTGTTGTATGTTGTATGCATGTTATGTCATGTATGTGTTGTTCAATGTATAGTCGAATTTAAAAGCTCGTTAGAGCTTGTGTTATGCTTGTTATACATGCTTCGACTTTAAATAAAACTTATTTATTATTTATTTATTATTAGACTTGTATGAGTTGTTAGGTAATCCAACTACCTAACTCATTGAACCACCCAGGCCCCTTCTAGGTATTGGGGTGAGCTGTCACTGCAACTGGCCACTGAGCTTTCAGTTTCAATATCTTGCGGAAGTGCTACATTAGAAGATTCCCTACTTGAAGCATCTTCATCTACAGTACGTTGTTTATCAGGGATATCTGGTAGATGCGTACTTAGTACGGATTTAGTGAAGAAATTGTTAATTGGTTGCCATCCAGGCTTTTCACGTTTTGACATGACGTTTTGTAAAGACGTTTTGAATCGGAAAAGAATTATGAACACTATATGAAATCGTTAATGGTGTAATAGGAATGCGGATGTTAGCGTAACGTTTGCCTGTCTATATATTACCATGCATAGATCCTTTACTAGTACGTCTTATTTAGTTATTAGCGATATATTGATTTTACTGATTTAATTGGACTGTTAAAAATAGCAATAAAAAGATAATTAAAAAAAAAAAATTATTTCCCATTTTTTTTAACTTGCCAATGTGCACGCTATGGCGTGACAGCGTATATGCAGCTACGCCAACAGCGACTAGATATTTCTTACACAGAGGATAAAGAAGTTATCAATTTTCACGGGAAAAGATTTGTCTGTCTTGCAACGGGGGTGTAAGACAAGCTACACGCCCTGTTACCACAGGCACTCGAAGTCCGGACCCCCTTTTTCCTCATTTGGTCCCTCCCGCGATTATGGTATGGATCTTAGTCTGGAAGTATATCTTTGAGCCATTTATCCATATTTTACAACATTTCGTGTTACAACTCTCTCGTTCTACTAACTATTGCTTCTAGGTCCAGCTGTCGTTTTACTGTAACACGAAATGTTGTAAAATATGGATAAATGGCTCAAAGATATACCTCCAGACTAAGATCCATACCATAATCGCGGGAGGGACCAAATGAGGAAAAAGGGGGGTCCGGAATTCGAGTGTCTGTGCTGTTACCCGCTAAAAGTAATCGTCGCTTCAAGATTTTTCAGTGTTATTTATAACACTGCTTCTGATCCTTTGTTAATATTGTTTGTAGATGTGATTAAAATAAAATATGCTTTACAAAATATAACGGTAGCCAAAGTCTAATCTATCTTTTAAAACTCTTAATGTCGTGTCATTTGTTTATGTTTGCGTATAATTTTTGTCAACAGTTATCGATTTCCTGTTCACTGAATCAATCAGCTGACCGAGTTATTTACGTCACAGTGAAATGACATACATTTCTAATAACAGTGTTTGTGTTGATTTGTTCGTTTAAAAACAAACGTTTTCTTTACTATTGTTATATTTATAGTGATATGAACGTCAAATTTTAAATATTATTACAATTTGAAGCGTTCGACATTCGGCGTTTCTTTCACATTGCGTATGATTACATTGATGGTTGTCATACGGTCGTCTTCGAATATACACACTAGAAAAAAAAATTGGGGGGAGGGGGGCGGTGGATGTCTGTGTAAGAAAAATAGTCAAACACCGATGACAGGTCAAGATCGAGAAATCTCAGACACCCTCCTCGGGTAAGATTTCAATCGTTCTCTGACTCGGGCAGCCGAGTCAGAGAACGATGGAAATCCTACCCGAGGATGTCTGAGAGTTCTCGATCATGACCTGTCACTGGTGTTAGATTATATTGGTCGCCCCACTCGGACACATTATCCTGATTCCGAGCCAACCAGTCTTTGCTCTTTCTCCTTAATACTGCGTGCTTAGCGGAGAACTAACACATACCAATTTTATAGTCTTTGGTTTGACCCGATCGGGACTCGAATCCACAATCTACTACACTCCAGGCGAGCACGTGAACTATTACACAACCGATGTGGTTTTGAACTATATACTGTACGTAGTTCTGAAACTCGGCCAATCAAATTGCATTATAGTTATGGCAGCCATGTTGAATATTGGATCAACAGAAATATTACAAATTCTGATGAGGTCCACCACATGAGCAATCCTGCAAAGTTAATTGAAACCATTGTTCTATAAAATAAATACAATGTGTTACAATTCCCACTAAGTCTTCGTGTAGATTTAATATGAATTAGTTTTTTTTAAATACAACGACTGAAATTGTTTTATGTTATTGAAGGAATATTTGAAATTGTTGAACATGTTATAGGATATAACCTGGTTTGGGTAAGTTTACGCCAACTGATGATAAACCGCGAAGCGGTTTATGAAAAGCGTAAGCTGACCCAAACCAGACTATGCAAGTATAACCTGTTCAACAATTTCAAATATTCCTTATATAATTTAATTTTTACAACAAAATTTAATGATTCCTCGATTTTAATTACGATTATTTCATGTGACTATTTGAATTTGTCGTTGGCGGATGAACACGTTGGTGACGTCACAATACCAACCCAGGTTATCGAGTATAACCAAAATTTTCTCCAGGCGGATTAGCCAATCAGATTGGAATACTCAAATCAAATTAAATTATATAACAATAATCAAATTTGGTCAAAGACAAAGTACATTGCATTTTATTAGACAAATGATATAAAGAGGGTCATATTATGTCTTCTCTCACATATCACAGAGAAGAGTTTGCCAGTGATATGTTAACGTGAGTCGGGCGACTAGACAGACAATAAATACGATGTCAAAATACGTCCAGTTTAGTGATGGGCGTATAAACATGACTAGTTCTTGTCATGATATATCTGGAAAAGTGTACTCTTGGAGTTAAACAACAGTAACTCATTCCTATTAAATTATCAAAATAAACGATATTTGATAGTCGCAGTCTCTCGTGTTCATTTACATCTATATAATTTCTAACTGACTGAGCCATGATACAGATGAAAAATTGCCGAGTTGGTGTTAAACAACAATTACTCACTCATTCTTACTAATTGATAAAAAGTTACTATTAATACTGTCTTTATATTTAACCTTTTATGTTAGAAACAGACTGACGCACATAATTATGTTTAAAAGAATAGAAGTGTTATAGACTGAGACAGTGGGTCAACTCAGGTTTGCCTTGAGAAAAAGTAATATCTTCCAAATTAATTTTAATTCACACCCAATTACATTTTAAGTGTTTCTTCAAATATAAAATAACAAAATATCAAAACACACAAAAAGTATTAAATTCAGATTTTTCATTAGAAATAATGTCCAGATCTTTGTCGCCGCGTAAAATGGTTTCAATCCAAATTTACAGAATAACAAGCGTATAATTTTCAATAGGAAATTATCACAAGTACCAGTGGCACAGACGAAGCCTTGTAAAATTAACAAACTCTAGCATTATCAATTTGTACAAGCCTTAGGAATGCATAGTGCCCCGAAATCAAGATCATGTTATCTTGCCAATTAAAAAAGACAGAAAGGAACCTTGTGATTGGCTAAAAAAATCAGAAAAATAACGTTAAGATGCCCTAAAAATTAACTTGGTGACAATATTATATCAAACTCAGTTACAGTTATTTAGCGCAAAATCAAATCTGTCGTGAAGCGGTAAATTTCATTTAAAACGTCCTTCTAATAAGAAAACATTAAAGCGCGGGGTAATGGAAAAACGTCAATTAAACGTGGCGGAATCTTGCGACAAAAACAATACGTTCTCACTGACATCCACTGTAAACTCATTAGACTTACGGAGATATAGTATAAACGGTATACTGAGTCCTGAACCAGAGACCAGTCTTACAGAGAGCCACTCTATCCACGACTCTGATGGAAACAGTACCAGTTTTGTAGACAGGTTTATAGGTAAGTTCTTGTTTTATTTTTTGAACTGTATTTATAATCTACATGTTACGTTATTTGGTTGATGTTGATTGAGTTGGTAATATCAACGGGATGTGGGAAGAAAAACAGAAGGAGGGGTCAGAAATGTTGTACCATCCGTGTAGCTGCGAAATTGCATTTTTGTCTAATATAAAAAAAAAAAATAAGCAATGATACCAAAATACATATGAGCTGCAAATTGGTCAGATTTTGATAATTATATACCTTTGGTAGAAAGAGAAGATCCTTCCAAAATATTTATGGCAGGAATATAACGGAAAACAAAAAATACCAAACAGCCAGAACAATCCGAAAGATCGTAGAAAAAGAAAAAAGCAATACTCCTAATGACCTACTTTCCTGGCACTTCAACAAGAGTGACGGGGTTAAACTATTTTATGGATCCAATAGCATTGTATTTGTCTGAATATGATTATAGTTGGTTCTGTGTAGTAATATCATTCGATTGCTAGATCACCGAGTTCTAACATAGATATCCGATAGTTATTGTATTACTCGATTATCCTTTGGAAAAAAATTAAAATATTGAATAGCTACTTTTTTGGCATCCTTCGCTTTTAAAAGTATTATTTTTGTTAGTATATACGTTGGTCGTACCCAATTAATGTTACTTCAGAAACGTGTCGTACGTAAGTATATTAGATATCTACACTTTTAATGTGAAAAGTGCACAATTGTTTCTGATCTGGTAAAAATAAACTGATTTATTTATTAAATGGAAAAAGTTAGTAATGGAAGATATATATTGAACCGTTTTTTTACCAGTTTTATGCAATAATAGACGAACTACAGGGTTTGTAACACGACGGGTGCGACATGTGGAGCAGGAACTGCTTACACTTCCGGAGCACCCGAGTTCAACTTCGGTTTTTAGTGGAGTTCGTGTTGATCAATCTTTGGTATTCGGTGTAGTGTTTTGTAGATCATTTCTGTCACTGTCCTTTTTTTTCAAATATTTCAAACGTAAAAAAAACTGTAATATTTCTTTTTAGATTTTCTTTTATTATGTATACTCGGCGTTGTGTGTCATTATTATTAAGTAACGGAAAATAAATGACTGGCCTCAGAATAATCTACTAGACAGCTTAGTTTCCCACCGATAATGTTTGTTCATTTCTCAACCGGCACATGTGTATTCAAATTTTCAAACCGAATTTTATGTGCCATTTCATTCATTTGGGATGGATAAATCTGTTGATAATTTTCAGATCTTTTCACCCTTACCCGGTTAAAGTGACACATGAAGCACAACAGATAAACTGTAATTACATCCTTTGTGACAGTAAAAAAAAATTGTTCCAAGAATTCCATGCATTTTGTAGAAATAAGTTGTATTTAATGAAAATTTTAAAAGTGTAAAATATTAAACGTCAACAAAAATATATATTTTTATTAGACACTGTATTTGTGTTTGTATTTGTTACAGATCACCTTCCTCTTTCACGTAATTAACAATTAACTTCATGTATGGTCTATAAGTCTATGGTTTAAATTATATTATTGTGTGTTAACACATAGCAGTAACACATCAATTTCATGCAAATTTTCTCGTGATCACTATGAACATAATATGCGCGAAATACAAACAAACAAAAACAGCAACAAAACAACACAGAGAAACGTTGAACATTGGCTAATTGATGGGTGATACCAAAGATATCTCTCTACACTGTGTCAACGTTGAACATTGGCTAATTGATGGGTGATACCAAAGATATCTCTCTACACTGTGTCAAAATACATAAACATTATCACATGTCAAAACTATGACACTTAAATAGTCCGCAAGTACAAAAAAGTTATGATTACATTACAAAAAAAAACAAAAAAAAACACAAAAAAAACAAGAAAATCCACTAAAACCAATTTTTGTTTTCAAACTGGAGATAAGATCATTTATGCTCTTCCCATTACCTTAAATGATAAAGTAAATCAGATTCTAATTTCCCCTATTCTCTAACATGACACTAGTAAACCAATATCCCTCAATTTCCAAGAACATGCAGCAAGCTACGTTCGCATATATGGCTACTAAACAACAACTTAGATATGTGGAAAATATTTGGCCACCGCCTCTGGCCGAGTTTTATTTTCATCTATTTACATTTATAAAACACATTTTATAACATAATATGCGAAGGTGGTGTTCTTAAAGGGCCTCATTATTTACGTGTCTGCCCGTTGTTATTGAGATTGTACCACCCTTCAGCACGTATAGATATATAAATTGAAGATGGATTTTTTAAACGACTCTTTGATATATATATATATATATAAAGGGCCATTTTGTGATGCTATATCACATTAACGTATAATTAAACTAAAACAAAATAATAGTTGAAGAATACCTAAGGATTTAAATAGTAGTTAACTATACAAATCCTTGGGATACCAGACTTTTTTTTCTCTCGCAGTTTTGAAAAAAAAGGGATTATCCGGTATCCGAGTACCCTTGGATCAACCAATCGGTCATTTTATCCTCTCACTAGACCACTGTGTATCATCTGTACACGGGAAATAGCTACCACTGAAGAGTAGGATATTATTTTACATTCACAATAGGTAAGAAATAATAGAATTTTAAGGATTAAAGCTGTATATTTTAATAACATGGTGTTTATTATAGGTCCGGGAATAGTATTTCGTGACATTTAACGAACACTTTACAAGATCAGTCCTGTAATTGATTAAAATTCGAAACGTGTGTTACTAGTATTTACGAAACTTGCTCATTCCTGGCATTTGAAGGTGATACTAGGAGTAGCTAATACATTTGCCAATCATAAACTACGGATATATGGTTCAATCAACATAAACAACTAAGTGTGACCGGAAATTGATTTCATTTTTGCATCGTTAAAGAGAAATCGGATACTTTTTACGATCAGGAAGTGTACGGGTTTTAGCGACGTAGCTATAATCCGTACACAAACACATTATTTTCGGCTAAAACCCGTACACTAACGTCGATATTAATGTTGTTACATTTCCAAATCCAATTACCAGTGTATCAAATGGGATATAATTTCAGATGTTTCGTCACTAAATTTTACTTTTCCGGTTATGTTTTTTTCATGGAAAGCGTCTACATCATTTTATTTCGTAAAATTTTGTGAGGGAAAGTTGTTTTATGAAGTACTAGCTCAGCATTATCACGCATCAAACAATTTTAACGAAGTTCCTTTATTTTATGAGCCCAAAAAGTATAAGCGGTATTTATCTGGAATCTACTAACAGTTTCAATGTAAACTTTGTGCTTTCGCAGTAAAACGACTTCTTACTTACTTTGACAACTTGTAAATTGGTGTGTTACGCTTCAGTGGTAGCTATTTCTCGTGTACAGATGATACACAGTGTAGAACAGTATTATAAGTTATCGTAGATACGAAGATACTAATAATGCCAAATTGGCGAACATACAAAGCGCAAAGTTACTAAATTATTTATGTCGAAAATTTCACCCATAAGGAATTTTGCTATTTTTATCTGAAAATCGATGCATTTTCCCTCGGCAATATTGACCAATAAAGTAGAAACCATTTTTTTTCTATTTATTATTAGATTATAATAACACACCATCAGAGATACAGAAAGTGGTCACCACCGACTGTCACACTGGCTCCTACACTCAACCAAAACCTACCGTTACTAGCTACCACAACCTGAATGATGACAATACACATCACACCCAACGACAACGACATACTGAGTGTAAGTATAATACACATCAAAACCAACGTCAACGACATACTGAGTGTAAGTATAATACACATCAAAAGCAACGACAACGACATACTAAGTGTAAGTATAATATACATCAAAACCAACGTCAACGGCATACTGAGTGTAAGTATAATACACATCAAAACCAACGTCAACGACATACTGAGTGTAAGTATAATACACATCAAAATCAACGCCAACGATATACTGAGTGTAAGTATAATACACATCAAAAGCAACGCCAACGACATACTGAGTGTAAGTATAAATACACATCAAAACCAACGTCAACGACATACTGAGTGTAAGTATAATACACATCAAAACCAACGTCAACG
>MJUT01015165.1:182436-192881 GCA_002080005.1 Gigantidas platifrons | reverse complement strand
CATACTGAGTGTAAGTATAATACACATCAAAACCAACGCCAACGATATACTGAGTGTAAGTATAATACACATCAAAACCAACGCCAACGACATACTGAGAGTAAGTATAATACACATCAAAACCAACGCCAACGATATACTGAGTGTAAGTATAATATACATCAAAACCAACGTCAACGGCATACTGAGTGTAAGTATAATACACATAAAAACCAACGTCAATGACATACTGAGTGTAAGTATAATACACATCAAAACCAACGTCAACGACATACTGAGTGTAAGTATAATACACATCAAAACCAACGTCAACGACATACTGAGTGTAAGTATAATATACATCAAAACCAACGTCAACGACATACTGAGTGTAAGTATAATATACATCAAAACCAACGTCAACGATATACTGAGTGTAAGGTTTAAATCGTGATATTTAGTGATTTATTCAATTCAGCTCTAAACTTGTTGATACTAGTAACTTACCAGTAGTAACAAGGTATTGTATATGTTTTTGTATAGTTGTTACCCCCATGAGACCCCTTTGGTATAGAAATATGACATAATTTCTTAATTCTTAATTTCTGTTGGGTACAGTCCCTTCGTGCAGGACAAATTAAATGCATAATCCGCTCGTAGGACAATACGTAAATTGCTAGAATACCAAGCTCCTTGGACATAAAAGACTACTTGCAACAACTGCGACATAAAAAGGCAATATATGCACCGTCTAGTAGTCGGACATTAAGTGTCCGTAGTTCTGTATGTTGTCTCCGCTCCTTGGTTTGTCAGAAAAAAATAAAAATAAAAATTTTTGTTTCTCTACAATCAACTCATTTAACTTTAACATAGGCTAAGTTCGATTTCTGGAATTTACAACATTTTCCGTACTGGAATTATGTCCCTTGAATTAAACGTTCATTCCGTTTGCATTCCCTTTAAGCGCATGATTTAAAGTTAATACACATGTTAGAGACCATAAATTGCCTGCCAAGTTTGATTTAGGATATCACCACTTTTCCGTTCTGTAATTACACCCTTTTATTTACTTTAGTAGTGATAAGCCGTAGTAAGCCCTTATTTATCTCCACACAATTTATAAGTTTTAGTCCCCCCCCTTTTCCCTAAATTTTACTCTGTTAAATATTAAAACAATATTTAATTAGTCCACATAGTATATATAGCACAATTTTCCGTAGTTTATCAATTATAATTGATATAACTTGTAAATTTGCTGTCATTTGATTTATGTTATTACATTTTGTAATAAATATGTCTCCGTGGATGGCGCCCGGGTGGCTCAATGAGTTAGGTAGTTGGATTACCTAACAACTCACACAAGTCTATCACCAATACGTCGTGGGTTCGCGCCCGGCTTTCTAAATTTGTGCACTCGACTCGCAGCCGCAAGTGGTAAGTTTATCAGTTGGTTGCCCGTGGTCGGTGGTTCTCTTCGTGTACTCCGGCTTCTTCCACCACTAAAACTGGTCGCCATGCTATAGCTGAAATATTGCTGAAAGTGGCACTAAACACCAAAAATCAATCAATCATGTCTCTGTGGCAGGAAACAAACATTTGAATTGTAGCCGTAACCATCGAACTGATACCTTTACTTAATTTTCGTCTGTATTTATCACAGGCGCTCGTGGCACGGACTTATCACCCCCCTTAATTTCTAACTTTCTGTTTACAAATATATTTTCAATAAAATGTCTTTATTTCTTTAGTATTTCATCTCTTTTTCCTTATTTTAACTTGTTCGTGTCAATATTCATACAATCTTATGTTAACAACAACTTGCATGTGTCGACCCGTGGATTATTAGTATAGGGTCGACACATGCAAGTTTATTTCTTCATGAACCGAAAAAAAATTGAGATAAATCCTTAATTAAATTGTGAAATGTAGCTATCAAATTTGAAATGACATTATGCTTCCTTGGCTATTCAAATAAATTACACACAAATATAGTTTTGAGTTTTTGTATATACATATATTATAAAAGTTTCCAACCTCATTTAAGAATTGAATGCATTCTTTTGAAGTTTCATTGGGGTATGAAAGCGTTGATCGAAGCACATTTTCAACATGCTGCGCTTCATTGAAAATGTACTTCAGTCAACGCTTTCATACCCCAATGAAACTTCAAAAGAATGCATTCAATTCTTATAATTATATTTAAATCACACCAAAATTTAATATAGTTGAATTTTTCGTTGTGGATTTTATTTGTGTTAGATTATTTGCTGTTGGAAATTACTACGCCATTGATTGTTTACATCTGACGTCGTCATGGAGGCACGTGCAAGTTCGGGTTTGAGTTTCATTGGGATGTAAAACATCTCTTTTATAATCATGTGACCACTTCATAACCAATCATATTGTAACATTTCAATGAAAAACGGAAGTAATGTAATTATTACATTGTAATATTATTCATTAACTCAACATAGCTCCATATAATATTTTGCCAGATTTTATAAACTAGTGTTGCGGTATTGTTTTCATTTTGTCGAAGTGTGTATAAAATTCACCTTACAATAAAATTAGCTGCACTCAATAAGTTTCGAATGAAATTGAGAAATGGCTAGATTATACTATTTGTAACAAACCCTACGTCTGATCACATTCCGATACCCTATTCGTCGCATCGGGTGGGAGTACCGGAGTATTGTCCGTCGTGTGTTATCGACGATGGAATTATGAATACCTACATGTACACGCATTATCAAACGATCGAGTATCAAACTCTAGTGAAAGTTTCTACAGACTTATTAACATCTAGAACATTGTTAATACCTAACATACAAAAACATTTAAAACAGAACAGAAAAAGGCGCGGATGGAAAATATTTTCATTAGAATTGATATGAAGCGTAGAATAGGCCGCCGTGGTCGTAATCGTATGGGTGTTAGATTTATATCTACAAAATCAATAAATCACCGATGATGTAAACGAGTTTAACTTTCGTCCGTGATAAGGTGCACTCGATACACCCTTATTTTTATAGTAACTTACTAAAGGACGATGGTATCCTCCAGCTTCATCCACCAATATACTGTCAAGATATTGTAAATTGTGGCTGAAAAATGACGTTAAATGTCTACAATCGTTACTCTAACCATACTGTATAGAATATGATCCTTAGTATCTGGTAGCAACGAAGAAATGGAGATCAATATGACTTGTCCACTATTTTGTTTTTATTCCATCGATTTACCGTTATAAGGTTTCCAATGGTAAAGCTATGCAAACATAAGGTTTCATTTATCTCCTTACGAAGAATTATTAAATATCAGTGAGATCACATTAATATCTGTCATAAGAGGTTTACGAACGGAGATAAGACGTTGAGAAATTCCAAGAAACCTTCAAATAGTAGTAGTGCTGCCATGTTTTGACAGAGATCTGAGATAGCCCGCCGTAGTTCAAGTTTGAATCTTTTTTTAAGGAGAATTTTAAGAAAAAATCATCTTTTAACCTCAGTCGTTTTCATGTTGACTTTTCATGACTTTTTGAAAACCTCCGCTAAATTTCGTTACTGCTATAAAGATCTTACATGTATGAAGATAGAATTCAACTTTAATTCAGAGATGTGATTCAGTTGATCTATGGCGACGTTATTAACAAAGCTGAAAAAAAGTTCAAATATGACCATCCAAACTAATAAAATTAGTGAAAGGAAGGTAGTTGGATTTACAACAACCTGTACAATCAATGCCTATCACCACTAAAGTTCGAAAGCCGTTCATGGCGAGGTGTATATACGAAAAACCATTATGTGATAAAGTTTGTCAGTGATTTGCGGCAGGTCAGTGATTTTCTCCGAGTACTCCGGTTTCCTCCAACAATAAAACTGACAGTCATGATATAGTCGAAATATTGTTGAAAGTGGCGTTAAACACCATAAACCATAATGCTATTTGTAAACGTTTTAATTAAGCAATTGTTGTTGATTATCTGAGGCATGTTTTCCTCGATGAACAAGTTGTTGATAGCACTAATTAATAGGTCTCTCCGTACATTTATATTTCGTTTCATATTATATTACTATTCTATATTTGATATTTAATACCAACAAATTATTCTGGTATCACATTTAGATCATTTTTAATTTCCTTAGATGTTTAATGACTAATTGATATTTAATATGTTTGGTGATTCTTTTTTTTTCTTGCCTACAACAATTTAAGAGTAATGATCTTTTAACCAACATCTTCTACGTTCTTAGCTACGATAGTAGTAAGTCAGTGAAGAGAATTCATTGGTCCAGCTATATATTGTACTGTCCATTTTTTTTATACGGTGTAGTCTTTTCAGTGATAGCGAACCTTATCACTTGCGGCTGCTAATCGAGTGCACCTTTTTTGTAATTTACAAAGCCGAGCGCGAACCCACGCCGTATTGGTGATAGGCTTGTGTGAGTTGTTAGATCCAACGACCTAACTCATTGAGCCACCCGGGCACTAATAGCGAATAGGTATTTTTTTTTATGGTACATGTATATTCATACATCTATCTATTTTAGCGCTGACGATCCAATTATCAGGAGGGGTTCGTCATTCTGGTATCATTTGATGCATGCAGTGTCATTTCCAGATACAGGTTTATTAACAAGATAACAAAATACTGATGAAGTCATCTTACAAATACCGTCATCATTATGTCCAACATCACATTACAAAGTTACAAATACAGTCATCATTGTGTCCAACATCACATTACAAAGTTACAAATACCGTCATCATTGTGTCCAACATCACATTACAAAGTTACAAATACCGTCATCATTTTGTCCAACATCACATTACAAAGTTACAAATACCATCATCATTGTGTCCAACATCACATTACAAAGTTACAAATACCATCATCATTGTGTCCAACATCACAATGCAAATTACAAATACCGTCATCATTGTGTCCAACATCACAATGCAAATTACAAATACCGTCAGCATTGTGTCCAACATCACATTACAAAGCTACAAATACAGTCATCATTGTGTCCAACATCACATTACAAAGTTACAAATACCGTCATCATTGTGTCCAACATCACATTACAAAGCTACAAATACCGTCATCATTGTGCCCAACATCACATTACAAATACAGACAAAAACAACAATGGGGCTCTCGTCAAGATTAACTTTTTCTAAGTACATGTATAATGGATGTCGTGTTTAGAGCTTGGGGGTGGGGTGGCGGTGTTCATCCCGTACCGTAGTCAACCAGGTTATTACCATGGTAGCAATGTAAGCAATACAGTCTTAGTTGATCGTCTTATATATTAGGTACATATATGGGGAAGGTCCTTGATAAATAAACCAAATTATAACTATGGTAAAGAGGTGAGCAATACTGATTCAAGTGAGCCTCTAGTTTGTTCAGAGTTAATATCTTATTATAGTGTTAAAACTGTGTAAGTTGATGGTATTTTTGTTTTAATATAATTAACAGGTCCTACAGGGAAGAGGAAGCAGCGCCGTTATAGAACTACATTCACTAGTTTTCAGTTAGAAGAGCTAGAGAAGGCATTTCACAAGACCCACTATCCTGATGTCTTCTATAGAGAAGAACTGGCTTTAAAGATTGATTTGACCGAGGCGAGGGTTCAGGTATGTTAGAACTGTACTGATTAGGGAAAACTTCGAAATCCTGTCGATTCTAAAAAAAAAAAGGAGTTATCCGGCTAAGTGCTCTCACTCCCTTTGTACACAGACACCCCCCTCTCTCTCTCTCTTTGTACACAGACACCCCCCCTCTCTCTCCCTCCCTTTGTACACTGTATAGCAAGGATTTGCATGCACAATTGTTATTTGTATTCACTGTAAACCGGAGAAGACTTCATAAGTAAATTTATCATTACATTGTATTATCAATTTTACATGTTTATTTGCAAATAAAATATGTTTAAACTACATCTCAGATTAAGTAGAATAAACCCACGTTTGACTTTATTTACGCTTGTTATTATTTGATATCAAATTTCAGTACCTAAAGTTATTTCATTATTTTTCATGTTGATGTTTTCAATGTATCAACATTCAAGGTCTAAAACCAGAAAAATTACTTGAAGTCGTTGTATGAATAAAGTTTGAAAACAAAGAAATATGACTAAGACGGAGGTCTTATACAAACAAGTTCACGTTATGTGTGTTTTTTGGATGGAATCTCTGAAGAGTCATACTTCATCCTTTTTTATCCGTTATTAAAATTTAGTAATTTGCTATATCAATTTATTAGTTCGTTATCTCGATTTAATAATCCGTTATATCGATTCGTGTGTTCTTTGTCTCAATTCATGTGATAGTTCTTTCGATTTATCATGTAATAACGATTTAGTGGGTCAAGTTCTCGTTTTGTCAATTCGTTGTCTCGAATTTTCAGTGCGTTATCAGTTCCTTTCCCACTCGTGGTGCGGTGTGTTCGATACAACTGCATGTAATCAAGTTTGTCAGTGAGTTACCAATACCAATAAAACTGACCGCGATGATATAACTGGAAAATTGTCCGAGTTTGTGTGTGACTGTTGTTTAAGGTCAAATGGAACATTCTGCAGCGATATCATGGCGAGATCAAATAACAGTTTTGATGAGTGAACGAGTATGTGACCATTGTTTAACGCTAAATGATCATTTTTGCAGCTATATCATGGAGCGAACAAGTAGCAATTGATTTCTACGAGATGAGGTCCGCTTTGTACTAGACCAACATGTTTAGTTAGATTTTTATAGTGCTGCATCACTGAAATAACAGTCAAACATATTTACATACTAAATACATATAAGGACCAAAATACATGACTATTTAGTATTTACGTATACATGTTCAGTTTTTGAGTAATAATGCATAATCTCAAACGGAATAAATGGCCTGAAATTCATCATAGGACAAATGATGTACTGCGTGTGCTTTGATTTATGTCTAATTAACATAATCATTTATGTCTAATTAACATTATCATTTATGTCTAATTAACATTATCATTTATGTCTAATTAACATTATCATTTATGTCTAATTAACATTATCCCTTTGGTTTCTTCAAACTTTTCGTGCTGTAGATCGCGAGTGGGAGTCCTGGTCGGATCAAACCAGAGACTATAAAATTAGTATTTGTTGTTTCTCCGATAAGCACACGATATTAGGGAGTAGGAACAAAGACTGGTTTGCTCAGAATCAGGTTAGCATGTATGAGTCGAGTGACATGTCTACACGCGAGCTCAGGATCTACGGAAAATAGTGCCTATGGCAAGCACTAAAATTGCGTTTTACATTTATTATTTATTAATAATTTCTCCAGGTATTCATGTCTATGTGTATTACATGTTTTTTTGCAAAATTACTTCAAGGAAATTATTTAAAAAATCTTTTTTAGGACGTTCCCATATGGGAACATTAGGCGCTAAAACCACTCAGTGGCGCCCAGGGCACGTGCCCTACTTGCCATACCCTAGATACGCCACTGCACGAACTATTGTTCCAGTGAGTTAAGCGTATTTGTCTAGTAGAAAGCAGACATCATTATCATCTAATCAAATGGAACTTGTTCTCGTCATGATATGGCTGGAAATTGCTTATTTGGCGCTAAACATCAACTCACCCACTCCAGAAAATGTAAAAACAGAAAACAGAAATTCTATAGATGATCTAAATCTATTTATTTAGAAACATATTTTCCTGTCATGTCAATTAATCGAAATTTGCCGCCATAATTCATGAACATCTATAATCAACACAAGCAGAATAATTGTCTAATAGTAATTACATTTGGTCTATCTTTATCTGCAATTAAGCCAATAAAAGTAACCCCCACATGGTGATATAACGGAAACGGTAACTCAACTTTATTTTCACAATTATGCCACTTAGTACTAAGACCATACTGTGAATATTTAATAATAAATATGTTCCAATTTTAATAAATTCTATTTAAGAATTTAATGATTTTTTGGTAGTTTTATTGGTGTGTAAAAGCATTGGACGCTAATCGGTAACACATATCTGTTTCTTCCTTAAATTTAGATTTTTCTTTCAAGGTATGGTTCCAGAACAGACGAGCTAAATGGAGAAAACATCAAAAACTTCTAGAAAGAGACCAAAGCTTGCAACAGTCAGGTATTATAAATCTACTTTATAATCAATATTAGAAATTGCAGAGGAACCCCCCCCCCTTTTTTCATTTTACCTAAATGCATCTTTTTTAACTCTGGACGAAAAGATTGAAGATACCAAAGAGGTAAATCAAAGACGGACAGACAATACAATGATCTACAAAATACTACAGATTGAACAACACGAATCCCACTAAAAACCGGGCATGAATACAGGTGCTCCGGAAGGGTAAACAGTTCCTGCTCCACTTGTAGCAGCCGTCGTGTTACAAATCCTAAATGAGGAAAGTAAGTGCAGTTTTGATCATACAGTAGTTGAGCTTACATATAGAACAAGCCATGCGACCATTGCACACAGCTAAAGTTGTGTTCGATTTCCACTCAAGTCCATGTTTCGAGGTGTATCCATTTTCCATTTGAAACCCAAAAGATAATTTTGTATACTGTGTAATAATATTTGACAGAAACCATATATATATATATATATATATATATATGTGTGTGTGTAATTCGTGGTATTAGAGTATTTAAGTTCTCAAGAATACATTTTGCTGAAAAATACCAGAAACTGAAAAAATGTTTACTGCAAGCCATCCATTCAAAGAAACCATTTAGAGATTGAACTATGATTGGCTTTTCTTTCTTCTCTATTGTAGCCATGCCGACTCCAAGAAAGCAAGAACGTTCACCTGTTGTCCGTGGTAACACAGCTTCCTCGCTCACTCAGCTCTCTAACGTGCCTCCACTACCTCTTACTGGCATGTATTTCCATGGTAACATGGAATGGTCCAGATCATTTGGAAGTGCTTTAACCAATCAGATGCCGCCATATCTTCCTGGGAGTTTTAGATATGACAGGCGGCAAAATCAAAATGGAGGTAATTAATTACTGGAAAAAGGTAGTCCTAAAGTTATAGTTTATTAATAGCTTTACTAAAAAAAAAGAATGCTAGTAGATATCTACCACATTAATCTTTAATAGCCTTCATCCACAGGGACTTGTTGACGGCCATTAAAATTCATCAGGTCCTCTAAAAGTCAAATGAGTAGAAAACCAAATAATTTAAAAGTGTCTGAGAGTTCTCATGAAAAGTAAAGGGTCTAAAGAGGATAGACAAATACCCCCCCACCCCTCGGAGGTCACCTATACCTGAGGGAGATGAACCTTAAATTTAATAATAATTACCTTATTTTATTTATAAATATTGTAAATATCAATAATAAATATACCAATATTAATGAGGGGTCACTGTTTACTCACATATGGAAAACATCATTCCTCCAAGGAGGGGGTTAGGGGTAATAAAACTAGTTTTATTGAAGTGATTGTATCCAATCCAAGAGGGGCCATCGTGGTCGTGTCGAGATCATATACAAGTTGGATTTACAACTACCTGTGCAACCAGTGCCTATCACCACTACAGTTGTGAGTTCGAACCCTGTTTATGGCGAGGTGTACTCGATGCAACATTATGTGATAAAAGTTTGTCAGTGACAGGTCGATGGTTTTCTCAGGTACACAATGTACTCCGGTTTCCTCCACCATTAAAGCTGACCGTCACGATAAAACTGAAATATTGTTGAAAGTGGCATTAAACACCATAAACCAATAAAAAAAAGAGCGGTCATGTATCACGGTGTGTGATAATGGTATAGAGTTTGCCTCTATGATTTTTATACGCCCGTTTCGAGACGGGCCGTATTATGTAATTGGGTATGTCGGGCGGGCGTCCACGCAGGTTTCTGCACAATAACTAGTTCTGTATATCGGATCTTCACCAAACGTGGCTACATGATTCCCCCGTGGAAGGGGAAGAACCCTATTTATTTTGGGGTCATTAGGTAAAAGGTCAAGGTCACCGTTACTATATTTAGAATTGTTGACAACAGGATTGTTTCCGCACCATAACTTTAGTTCTAGATCTGTATGTTGGATCTTTACCAAACTTGGCCACATGATTCCCCTGTGGAAGGGGAAGAACCCTATTTATTTTGGGGTCATTACCATTATACCGTTTGATAATTTATATAGACGGGCGTATTATGTGATGCACACATTTCTTGTTGTTGTTTTTTTTTTATTATTTGGAACAGTTCCGACAGTGATATTTTTCGTTTTCCGTTTCATCATTGGTGTTATATGTCTTTTCCCTCATTGGCTATAAACTACTGTTGTTGAATGTTGGCATTATTTTTCCTGGATTAGTTGAAAGTATTGTATTTCAATTACTTTTTATTTCATTGTTTTGATACTTGCTGATCATATGCTTAAGGTTGTGCCCTGAATTTCATGGTTTGGTGGTACTTTCAGAAACAGCGAAAATT
>MJUT01015165.1:158308-179375 GCA_002080005.1 Gigantidas platifrons | reverse complement strand
AAAAAAACAATACAATGTAAAGGACAAAAAATTAAAACAATACAATCCACCCCAAAAATATAAAAAATGCACCCACGGAAAAAAATCACCTGTCTAAAAAAAAAAACAAAACAAAACACACAAAAAAACCAGTAAAAAAAAATATTTTCAAACACTGTTGTTACTGATATTCACTTTTTCAAACTTTATTTATACACAAAGAAACCAATGGATTTTCGGTATAATATAACAAATAGTGCATAACACTTCGGGTCACATGGCAGTTTATGGACCGGTCAGTCACCCCTAAAATGTTATATGGACCTCAGCTTCACTTCGGTCCATATAACATTTTAGGGGTTACTGACCAGTCCATAAACTGCCATATGATCCTCAGTGCTATGCACTATTTGTTAAATATTGTGGCAGTCAGGTTTATTGGTGGAGGAAACCGACGTGTACCCAGAAAAAACACACGGACCTGTTGCAAATCACTGACAAACTTTATCACATAACTTTGTATCAAGCACACCTCACCATGAGTGGGATTCGACCTCACAACTTAATTAAGTGTTGATAGGCACTGATTGCACAGGTAGTTGTGAATCCAACTACCATACGATCATGACAGCTCCTTCATAATTTATATAAATAACAACACTAGACACATATGCATATTTACTTAATTGAAAAGTTGAGTAACACAATTCTTAAGTATAAACACAGATGTAGATCTATAAATTTATCATGTTAACATTAGATAATAAATATAGATAATATAATAAATAACAACTGTCACATGATAAATAAATATTGGTTGAAAAATAAACACTTCACACACCAAAAAAATTACAAAACAATAAATACTCTTATTAACACATTGAGGCTACATGTTTGGATACAGGTATACAGAGAATCCCTCCAATCAACCACAACATCTATTCTGTGCCAAGGATCAGTGTTTTAAAATTTCTATCAAATAGAAAAAAAATTCATTGCATGGGAACCATAGTGTGTTCATAGACAGACAGCTGGCCATGGAAACTATATTTAGAACATGAAAACCAACAAAATCACAATTTTTCATTTAATTAAGGGGCATAACATGATAGCCAAAATCAAATGTTCACTCTTGTTCTATGTATTGTGGTCATAAACACTACAGTTTAAATACAGTGAAACCTCAGTAAACCACAAACCTGCCTAAAGCAGACAGCATTTAAAGTCCCATCTACTGAACCCTGAGTAAACCACAAACCTGCCTAAACCAGACAGCATTTAAAGTCCCATCTACTGAACCCTGAGTAAACCACAAACCTGCCTAAACCAGACAGCATTTAAAGTCCCATCTACTAAATGTCTATGTAATTTGAACCTGTTAAAACCAAACACCTGTCTAAACAGAACAAATTCTTCTGTTCCAAAGCGGTTCCGTTTAGACAGGTTTTACTGTATTAAACATGTGGTCAAGGAACTCAATTTACTGAATGGACACTAAAGATACAAGATACAATTTTTTTTTATTGTCAATCATGACGCCCAATATTGAGCAGAATAATTAAATGAATTACATACATTTGATTTCATATTGATAGGTTTGATTGGTTTTACAACAAAGAAAGAAAGAAGGACAATATAATAAATGAATAAATCTCCAATAATAAAATAATAAAATCTGACCCTGCATGGTGATCTTACATAATTTCCAGATATTTACTTGCACACCATGCATAAGTGTAATATTTTATTTTTTATTAGTATGGGAGAACCACCAGTGACTCATCTTCAGTATAATTATAGTATACATATAATATCTTAATTTCTTTTGATAACTAAATCTCTTTCTTTAAATAAAGAACATAGTAGTGAACTAGTGTTCTTAATTATAAAATTATCTTCTGATGACATTAACCATATTAGTTTTGATTTATTTGGCAGATTATTGAAATTTGTATTCACATTTTTAATATTACATGTATTAATAATTTGGATTCTCTTGTTTTCTAAAACAGGACACTGTAGAAGAAAATGGGTTTCATCTTCAATCCCAGTGTTACAAATATCATTTTCAAATTCTATCTTCTGTTTTTACTCCTTTTTCGATTTTAGATTATGAGCACTCATTCTGAACTTAGTAAGTACTCTCCTGTCATCCTCATTTAGTATTAGTAAATATTTTTCTAAGGAAATATTATCTTTAAATTGTCTGTAAGTTCTTAATGTAATCATAAATTTCAGATCTCCATACAAAATTATATTTTTGTTTTAATTTGCTGTAAATTAAAGATTTCGAATTTATTTTCATATTTTTAACTTTTTTAACATATTACTGCATCAAGCTTTCTATACTACCATACCAGCTATTTATGTTCAATGCTTTTAATGATTTAGAGACCTTTAGGGCCTCAGATAAAAGAACATCTTCAGATTTTAATAAATATTTAAAATACCTGAATATATTTAAAATTACTTCAAGAATAATGGATATCGTCCCAGCTCTCCTAAAATAGCTATATTTGTTGTTCTCTTGCAAAATTTAATATGTACATTTTCTTGTTTCATGCTTTTACTCAAATTAAACAGAAAACGCTCTTCTTTATTAATTTTATTGACCATTGATGTTCCCCTTACTTCACTCCCATATAATAGCAGTGTGGTCAAATATGTGTAAAAGTGTTTTTATTTTCGGGTTATATAAATCAAAACTCTTTTTAAATTTAAACAATGCTTTCAATGTAGGACAAAAATACAGGCACAGATAAAATTTAACAGGTAAACATTAATGCTGCCTAGAAGTCTGGGGTATAAAATGCACCATTGAGTATATCTTACTGCTGTTTGTATTTTTGTTATAAACTGAGGTAGAGGGAGCTATCATTGCATCACAAAATACAGAGGGAGCAATCTTGCATCACAAAATACAGAGGAAGCTATCATTGCATCACAAAATACAGAGGGAGCAATCATTGCATCACAAATTACAGAGGGAGCTATCTTTGCATCACAAAATACAGAGGGAGCAATCATTGTATCACAAAATACAGAGGGAGCTATCATTGCTTCACAAAATACAGAGGGAGCAATCATTGTATCACAAAATACAGAGGGAGCAATCATTGCATCACAAATTACAGAGGGAGCTATCATTGCATCACAAAATACAGAGGGAGCAATCATTGTATCACAAAATACAGAGGGAGCTATCATTGCTTCACAAAATACAGAGGGAGCAATCATTGTATCACAAAATACAGAGGGAGCTATCATTGCTTCATAAAATACAGAGGGAGCAATCATTGTATCACAAAATACAGATCTTACAAGTTCTTCTAGATCATTATATAATATAAATAGTAACAATGATGATATGGAAAATTTGATAGTTGATTCAATCATGTTTTTCATACATTTTTTCTTTCTTACCAAATTGCAAACATTGAGGCAAGCTAAAATTAATATCCTGCTCTACAATACACATACAGTGAAACTTGTCTTAACTTAACCCTGAATAAACAGGAATTCTAAATAAACCTAACTTTAAATAAAGTCCTAATGCAGGAAATCTTTGTTAATTTAACCTGTATAAAACAAACAACTGTCTATTCTAAACACAAAACGTGTCCGGTTTAAACATGTCTCACTGTATAGGAAATGTACATCAAAGATCAGACATCAGATTAAATACACTAAACACTTAAACATATGTCTTGTATGTTGCAGCTTATAAAAATACATTTTGTATTAAAATGAGAATTTTAATATAATATTCTAAATGCTATATTACCCGTAATCTATTGATCTTAAAAACAGCTAGGTTGTAGACTAGTTGGCAGGTACATTATTGCTGTGGCACTTTCATTTGAGTCATTGGTCTTTAGTAAGACCTGCTGTAAATTGTCCTCCGTTGTTTCGAACACTTCTCCTTCTGTGGTGATGATGTCCTGCACGAGAGTTGCTGGTTGAGAATCAAGTGTGTGAAAAATTTGAGGAGGCATTGGTTCCACACGAGACACAGACTGGGCAATATTTGATGATTTTTCATGCGTTCTCAAGTGTCTCAGCAGAGCAAACTTTGTGTTGAAACGTTTCATACACTGTGTGCATTCAAATGACCGTGGATTTTGGTGGATTGATTTTATATGTTTTTGTTGACACGATCTCGTCTTGAATGCCGTTCCACATATGTCACAAAGAAATTGTCGTACGCTTGAATGCATTGCCATGTGCTCGTTTAAATGTGTCTGCAATATAAAACAAAAACAATTTACAGTAAAAATTCTGTGAACCGAGGATAATGCTCGTGAAGCATGATACAACTGCAGCATGTTGACAAGGGAAAGTTTAACAAGTGTATATTAAACACTGTATTTTGCTTGACACAGTAAACTGCTGGACACAATGATGTGTTGAACACAGCAATATGCTGGCAACAGTAATTTGCCTGACCAATTTGTACTGTATTTTGGACATTTAGCTTGTTCTACTATTTTATAACATAATATGACTGCAAAATATTTGAGGCAGTATAAGTAACACCCTGACTGTACTATAGATATCTTTTCAACGTATTTCTGTATCTACACCCTATTTTTTTTTCGTAAGTGTACCTAGGGGTGGAACTCATGAAAACATATTAATTATGGAATGACACAAAATCTTTTTTGATTTGATTTTTGGTGTTTTAATGCCACTTTCCAAATTTTATTACAGCATATTCATGAAATATTTCATGCTATAGATTAAACGAAAAAAATGTGTTTCCAATAAACCCAACATCACAAATGTTTATTGCCATTTTTGGATAACCATTGTTAAAGTCAGATCCATGTCTGTCGTTACAATGTAGGCAAAAAAATAAACAATAATAAAATGTTTGGCCTAAGAAACACAGGTATTTTTCCCCTCAGCCCTAATGTAAAAACATTTTCGTTGATAAAATTAAATTGTGGGTTTTATCCACTGCTAATTGTGGACAAAATCTACAAAGTGGTTTTTGATTTTTTGGTATTTCCCCCCTCCCCCCTCCAAGAGGTATTGAAAATTTCAGATTCAAACCCTGTATTCTGAACATATTTAAAGATGCTAGTGCTGGCTAAAAAGTGTATTTTAGTTCCAATCTACTGAAAGTTGACAATTAAGCCTAGCTAGAAAAAATATCTGTTTAATATTCAAGAATTTTTTATGACAGAGATCAGGTCTAAATTATCTTTTCATACAAACACGATCAATGAATGACAATGATGAAGAAAAGACTGCATTTTCATGGATATCTATCGAGTCAGTTCATTATTAGTTGAATTCCTCATTTCATGGGTTAGGGTCATGGTGTTTAATGCCACTTTCAACAATATTTTAGTTATATCGTGGCGGTCAGTTTTATTGGTGGAGTTTATTATTGGAGTACCCAGAGAAAACCGCCAACCTGTCACAAGTCACTGACAAACTTTATCACATAATGTTATATCGAGTACACCCCGCCATAAACAGGGTTCACACTCACAAATTTAGTGGTGATTGGCACCGATTGCATAGGTAGTTGTAAATCCAACTACCATATGATCACGACCACCCCCTCATTTCATGGTTTGATACAATCCACGAAAACTGAAACACAAATAATAATGAATTATGCCTTGTACTATTACAGCTATTAAATTGAAAAATTAATTTTCTACAAAAATGAAAATGATTTTTTACCTTAGATCTGAATGGCTTTTTACAGATTGTACAATGAATGTTGTAATTCCTATTTAATTTATCTACATGTGTTATTTTATGTTGAGACAGTGCATCCTTCCTTTTAAATGACTGACCACAGATGTCACATAAAAACGGCCGATGGTCTGTGTGAACGTTATTTATGTGACGAACCAGATGTTCTTTTCTTATTGACTTATAAGTACAAAGGCTGCAGTGATAAGTGTGATGTTCTTCATTCTTCTCTTCAAAATGTTGTAATGCTAGCATAATATCACTATTGCCAGAGCCACTGAGATCCTTGTGAAGTCTGAGATGGGTGGCATAACGTGACGGCATCATCGAAGAATAATCACATTTCGGACATTTGTAAACCGTCTTCTTTTTCTTTTTTGACGTCGCTAAGTCGTGTTTTAGTTTCATGTGACGATCAAGACTAATAAAATCGTCTGTTACATATTTACACTGATTACAATGCATGATGTTAGCACTATGTGACATTTCGTGACGTCGTAACGCTCCATTACGAATCGTTTTGAAGCTACATTGAGTACAATAAAACATTTTCCTTACTGTGTCGTGAAATGTCATATGTTTTAACAAGTGACTCTGACGTTTTGACTTAAATGAGCATTTGTCACAAAAATATTTATATGGCGTCGCGGCCTCATATTCTTTCTTGCTTTTCTTCTTTAGGTTTGGTTTCGACTTTAGTCCTTGAAAACCTGGCACTTCTGAAAAATAAAAAATGAGATAGTCTTTTACAATGAAATTTCTGTAAATAAATCTCATTGAATGCATGGAGAACCATACAGTTAACATCTACCTAAACTTGATAATTTGTTCAAACATTTTTATAATTTAAATTTTCGGGAACTCTCCAACGTAAAACATTGCTGTGTCATGGCCAACTCTTATCGTTATAAAACATTTGAGTATGAGTTTCGTAATTATACAACTTTCGTCATGTGTGGCATCTTCGCTTGCCAAGGGTTATGATCCGCTCCTCTCGAGCAGATCGTAACCCTTGGTAACCCTTGGCTAGTGAAGATGCATGTGTGGATACTTTTTGTGAAATTATTAGAACATATCACAATATTTATTTGCTCAATACAAATTTTTTAGCAATTTTTTTTGTTATTCCAACAATTTCAAAATGACCAGCATAATGAGGGAAATGTTGCTGCCAAAATCTAATACAAGTCATCTCCTTTGTTAAAAGTATCTGGTACGAAAAGTAAAGCTATTGATAGATCTGTTATACCAATCTATCTAGTCTGATTGTGGCGATTTTTGGCTGCCATCATTTTTTTATCCATATCAACATTAGAACAAACTGGTATGTGTGGCTTCTCGGCTTAGCATGGATCATTTATAAGTAACAATAGGAGCAAGGATTGGTTGGCTTGAAATCACGATAATGTGTCCGAGTGGAGAGACATACAATGTATCAACCCGTGGACTTTTGCTTCATTGAGCTAGCACAATGAAAATCTAACTAAGAATATACATGTTAGTCTAGTTCAAAGTGGACATTACAGTGTACCATAGACATCAAACTGTAACTTGTTCTCGTCATGATATGGCTGAAATATTGCTGACTTGGTGTTAAACAACAATCATCCTACCAAACTATTACAACAATATACAGTGAAACTGTGAACACTGAACAGAATCATGTGTAAACCTAACTTTAAATCTAAATGTAGCAAATCTTTGTCTATTTATCCTGTATAATCCAAACATCTGTATATTCTGAACATAAAAGCTGGAGTGAGTGAGTGAGTGAGTAATTGTTGTTTAATGCCAATTCAGCAATTTTTCAGCTATATCATGAAGAGAAAAAGTTAATTTTCAATGAGATCATTATGAGGTTCGCTTTGTTCTAGACCAACACACTGAGCTGGATTTTTATAGTGCTAGCTCACTGAAACAACAGTCCACGGGTAGACATGTCGCTACCACTAGGACACATTATTCTCATTCGGAGCAGAACAGTATTTGCTCTTTCTCCTTATAATGCTGTGTGCTTAGTGATGAAGCAACAAATACCAATTTAATAGTCTTTGGTTTGACCTGACTGGGGCTCGAATCCACGATCTACCGCACTTGAGGTGAGCACGCTAACCATTACGCCACCAATGCGGTTATAAACAGCTGGTCCCAGGGTAATTTTCGCAGCAGTTTTATTTTCGCTATTTTCGCAGTAACATTGGAAGCGCGAAAATAAAACTGTCACGAATATTTCAAGAAAGGAAAAATACTATTAAGTAGAATATAATATTTCAAGGAAATGCCAAATTTTTCATAGATAAATCAGGAGAAAAAAGCACGACCACTTATATACAGACGTCGGCAAAGCGATGTTCTATGTAGGATATTTGTTTTCCATAAAATAAATTATTAGATACAAAATAAAATGATACAATATTTATGATTTATAAGCTTGTTAAAATATTAAAACATCAATTGACATTTGATTAGCACAATAAACAGCAAGTGTTGTGGTAAACATGTCACACTTCAACTGTTAATTCACACCTGTTACTTGTCATGGATCAAAGAGTTTACTGATTAACAACAATACCGGCAGCCTTGAATGCACTTTTGATCTAGTCAGTTCTGTCTAATAATTGTGTGAGTGATTTTACAAGCCAGCATGGTGTATTGGCTTTATGACACTTAACCTCAGATTGATTTCAAATTTATCCAGTTTCTCTCATAGGATTAATTAAACCAGTATCAAACAGTTTTAATTAATTGTACAAACAATTCGATGATGTGGTCAAACTACCTGAGAAAGATCAAGGCAGGTCTTTACCGTCAGGAAAATATGACTCTGCATGTTTTTGTCTAAATAATACCGTATACATTTTATTACTTTAGGTTGTCTGTGAACTGCGAATTTAAAACAGCGCGAATGTGGATTTCGTCAGTAAATCGAGAAAAAAAGACGGCCCGAAAATTTCCCGGTTTACAGTATACTATACATACCTTCAAAACTAATCTGACTGGCTCTGAGTGCTGCCTGAATCTGATCTTCTATCTGAGGTATAGATGTTGTACCTAGTGAATTATTTTCTCCATTCTGTGATGATGATAAAGCTGGATTTAAGTTGGTGGTGTTTGAAATATCATTTTCTAAGCTGTCTTCAGATGTAATTGGTGTAAAATCACTTGCTGAGGTCAAAGTTAAAAACTCCTCCCCCACACCTAACTTATCATTAACATCTGATTGGATAAAATTAGCAACATTCAAATCAGTACATGTTTTATTTTCTGAAGACAGTAAATTTGAATTCTGACTACCGGTATTTCCTAACAGTGAAATATAGTTTTGTTCTATATTATTTGTTTTATTCGATTTAGTTTCCATAGCAACTTCCTGAATATTATCCAATGAAACTGTTTCTTTTTTTGGCTGCATGCTGTAACATTCCAACGTATTTACAGTTTTGGTATCAATATTTTGCCCATTAATTGGTTGTCTGGTCTTTTTATTATTACTATCACTAGCACCACCGTTTACAGCTGTTTCAGCAGACGTTTGTAAACTCTCCGTCTTTATAGCAATGCTATGGTTAATTTGTGATTTACAATCTTCTACAGATACCACATCATTTTGAACAATTACTATCCTTTGACCTTGCTTGACCTTTTCACCTTTTGACCTAACTATTGCATCACTGCTAGTAGATACATGAGTTCTTTTTGGAACCTGAAAATTTTAGACGCATGTATTAGAATTAACATTTGTCATTCTATAAATAAATTTGTTCTCTGATTAATTGAAACAATATTTTTCGAACTACCGGTATATAGAATGTTGAAACAGTCTGCCAGGGCACCTGAGTTCACCTCCTTGGTATTTTATGTGGTTTGTGCAGCTCTTCTTTAGTTCCTTGTGTTTTTTCACATTGATTAATGATTATTATATGTCCTTGTCTATTTTCTTTCTTTCTATTTTTAGGCCACGTTTGTTTCTCTATATTTACTGTAAACACTGTGTTACAGGGTCGTCGTGGTTGTATGGAAATTGGAACTTGTTGGACAGTCAGTCTTAGCACATTGTACATTTTAACTAATTAAGTGGCAGTAAGTCTTATTCACGTAAAAAAATTACTACTTATTACACCATTAAAAATAATGGAGTAAAAGTTATTTAAACTTTGTTTCTCCCATTATGACGTCATTTTAATCCCGCTGAACCAGTTGTGGAAAAATCTGTAATCCTCTAGAGGATTAAAATGTCTCGTGCCTTTCCCCGCATTTGACTCGTTTGACGGCTTTTGAAATAAAGTTCGTGTTAAATAATGGGAGAAACAAATTCTCCTTCAGTTGCCCATGTGGGTTACAATATTTCTCCACTATCGAGAGTTAAATTAAAAATTTTAACCACTCGCCTTACGGCTCGTGGTTAAAATTTTTAATTTAGCTCTCTTGAGTGGAGAAATATCGTAACCCACGGCCAACTGAAGGAGAATCTATATTTTATGGAAACAGTAAAGAAATTATTTCAACGGAATTAAAATTAATTTACATTCTACTGATCATTAAATAATCATCTCCTTGTTCTAATCTTTTAATACCAATAATTACAACACATTTTACTTCAATGGTTTTAGATTCACATTGTTAAAACAATCTGTGAGATTTTACAGTAATCAACTTAAATGTTTTAACTGCAGACTGGGGGTTGCATTTGAGGTTATGAGTTATGTGTTTTATTGATGACCCTGCAAGACTGGGGGGGGGGAGCAGTTTAACTCATATGACTGAGATTATGTGTTTTACTGAAGACCCAACTGTGACATGTAGAATAGCCATAATAAAAGTGTTGTTCCTTTACTTTCATTAGTGTCTTAAAGTGTAATGTTGGATAGTCTGTTGGTCATTTACATCAATATCCTTTCTTACTAATTAATAATATAAGGGCTGTTGTGGTCATGATCGTATGGTAGTTGGATTTATAATTACCTATACAATCAGTGCCTATCACCACTAACGTTATATGTTTGAATCCTGCTCAGGTGAGATGTACTCAATACAACATTATGTGATCAAGTTTTTCAGTGTCTTGTGTCAGGTCTGTGGTTTTCTTCGGGTGGTCCACCAATAAAACATACAGCAGTGATATAACTGAAATATTGTGAAAAGTGGCGTTAAACACAATAACCCTAGCCCACCCCTACTAATTAATAATATACAGCATACCTTCCTTTTTCGTCTACTAGATCTTGGAGTATACTCTTCATCCATATCTTCATCAACAGAATGAGACAAAAATGTTGTAGCGTTAGTATTATAACGACCAGACTGCTTTATCTCCCTTCCAAACGCTGTAACAGAGGGCAGCAAAATCTCGCACATCGTTCCACAATTGACCAGACCTTCTTTTTTAACGGGATAATGAGTTTGTATAGCACTGTCTGTTGTTTCAGGTTTTTCTGTTTGTACCCATTTATTACAGAATTCTGGTTTAGTATAGTGTGTAGATTGTACCTTCCTCCTTCTCAGTAAAGACTGGACACGTTTCTGAAGCATCACTAAGGCCCATAACTCTCCAGCGATGGTACAACTTCCTTCTTGCTTTGTTAGTTGGAAGACATCACTTTTTTCTATCTGGTTCATATAATCAGCATAGTTTGTAAACATCTCTGTACATATATCTGGAGCCAGAAATGCTACAACGTGTGAAAATATCTGGAAAATAAAACAGAAGACAATATTTTATTACAAGGGGAAGACATATAGGGTCTAACACCGGGAGAGGTGCAAGATAGTAAAATCTGAGACACCCAAGGGCAAGATTTAAATCGTATTGGACAAGGCTTGACTCTTTCTCTTCCTATTCAACGTTTGTTTACTCTGAGTAAATAATAGAGTACTCTCCCTTGTTACTAACTAACATATATAAACAAAATACCTCCCTTTGACCAAACGAAAATAAATTTTTATGGGTATTTATCTCTGTTGAAGTTGCATTAACATAATGTATTTATATACTACATTGTATTTCATAATGAAATACATTTAAAATACTGGTAAGACACGGATGTATATCGATAAATCGACAATTTCCTTCAGCAATGGAAAACAATGTTGCAGGAAAACGATCATGTTGCCAGTCTTACCCTGGGTAAGATAGAAAAACCTTTTTGACCTAAATTACCGGACTACTTTATCCAAGGGGAAAGAAAATCGTAGTTGGAGTTTACATCTATACAATCCTGACACATTCTTGTACCTGTCCCAAGCTAGAATCTGGATTTCCAATGCCATATGTCATGATCTTTTATGTGTTTCAATTATTTCATGTGAAGTGTGGATGCTTGTGAGTCAAATTGTTGAACATCACTGTTTAACGTTCTTTTATATAATCAGTGCCTTTATATTATAAAGGTCATTTAATTGTGACAGGTCAATGGGTTACTTACGTTTCTTAAACCAAGAAATCAGACTGTCACAATATCACTGAACTGTTGAAAATGGCGTTAAAAATGTATAATGTTTTATTGCTGATTTTTACATTTTCCTTTTGAAAGTTTGATATTGATACACGATAATATCTATTATCAACCATCTAGCGCGATACTAACATAATATCGCTGTCTTCTAATGTGACATTTATAATGACGCCACGTTACCAAATCCTCGATACTACCGTTGATATATTTTGCTTGAAATGGACATCTCATCTCATTTCACATCTCAGGCTTCACCTTTGATGTAATATTTTTCTGAGATATCCATTCTCACAAAGAAAATCAACATTAGTATATCTCATCTTCAGCCATGTACATCAAGAATATTATTCTTATTGAGTTTTCAAATATTCAAACTGATTTGTTTAGCTCATTTAACCAATTATTTGAATATATAACAGCACAGATGTGTGTTGTACAAGTTTGATTTCTTTCTGCTATCAAGATAAAGACTTTGTAAATATTTTCAGGCACCTCTACATGGTTGATATTAAAAGGGTTGGGTGATGGTGTTTAACTGCACTGTCAACAATATTTCAGTTATATTGTGGCGGTCAGTTTTATTGATAGAGGAAACCGGAGAAATCTACCGACCTGTCACAAGTCACTGACAAACTTTATCACATAATGTTGTATCGAGTACACATTGCCATGAATGGGGTTTGAACTCACAACTTCAGAAGTGATAGTCACTGATTGCACAGGTAGTTGTAAATCCAACTACCATACAATCACGACCACATAATAAAAACAAATTTTATTGATCACAACATACCTTTTTATCTTCAAAAAGTTCATAAGACTGTATTTTGTACTGCAGACCACTGTCACCATGGAAATTTACAACAGGTACATCACTGTTATTTCCAACAACATCAGGAATCGTAGAATAATCTGTTACAAAAGTTAAAGTTTGTGTCATATTAGGAACACACAGCATTTGATTGCCAACGATCGGGAGTCCATCGTTACTCTGTGACGAATTCTCCACGTTATCTGTAGAGAATACCACATGACTTGTACTGTCAATCAGATTGGTGGTTGTTATGTTATCATTTTGTGATGAAGTGTTCAGGATATTAATAGTTACTGCATGACTGTTAGTTAGTTGTCCAATACCAGGCCCTGCTTGTAGCGTTATTCCATGTTGGCTCAATAATCTGCAGATGTAAAAAAAAAATAAAAAATAATTTGACAAAAATTTGAAACTTTTGAATTTACATGGTATACTTTTATACCCTGATTTTTATCCCATGCGTCCTTGTGTTCTGAGAGAGAGAAGTCAAGTCTCCCTTTTTTCACAAGTGTGGTGCCCTGACTGTAAACAGTGGTTAATTTGCTGTTCTCCAGCTATAGCAATTTTATATAGTGGGAAGATATACGTAGGATGAAAATGTATGTAATTTGTCATTATCTGCTAAAACAGCATTTTTTTTTATTGAAGTTAATAAAACAGTAAATTAATGTTCATTTACATTCATGTCCTTTCTTACTACAAGCTGTTCCTTTACTTTAATTTGTGTCTAAGTGTAATGTTAGATAGTCCCTCATGTTCATTTACATCCATGTCCTTTCTTACTACAAGTTGTTCCTTTACTTTAATTTGTGACTAAGTGTAATGTTTGATAGTCGGTCATGTTCATTTACATCCATATCCTTTCTTACTTTATTTATTATGATTTTTTAAATATTTTTTGTTCAAACTAAATAAAAGAATTATATTTAATACTAAGTCTCCATGCCTGTTTCCCTCTGGTTAATAGTTACTAATATTTAATACTAAGTCTCCATGCCTGTTTCCCTCTGGTTAATAGTTACTAATATTTAATACTAAGTCTCCATGCCTGTTTCCCTCTGGTTAATAGTTACTAATATTTAATACTAAGTCTCTAATAGTTACTAATTTGATTTGACTCAGTCTCCATGCCACTTTCCCTTAATACTTTTCTATTTTTGACTCTTTGAGTTCTTTAATTACCTTGACAATGAGATATTGCTGGTTCCATCTACAGGTACATTTAATAATGGAATATTGATAACTTCAAGACCAGTATTGTCCTGAGAACCTTCTTGTGATCTGAAAAATAAAAAGGAGTACAATGTAATACTAAAAGTTGTCCTGAGAACTTTCCTGTGATCTGAAAAAATAAAGAGTAATACTAAAAGTTGTTTTTGACATAAAAACATGTTGGAAGCAGACAAAGAGCAACAACATTACAAAATTGGCTTGTGAGTGAGTGATATTGTTGTTTAATGTCAAATCAGCAATTTTTCAACTATTTCATGGCGCGAACAAATTATATTTCAATGAGATGATGATGATGTCCGCTTTCTACGACACCAACATGCTTAGTTGGATTTGTTTTTATAGTGTTAGCTCACTGAAACGACAGTCCGCAGGTAGACATGTCACCCCACACGGACACATTATCCTGATACTGAGCCAACCAGTCTTTACTCTTACTCCTTAATGCTGTTTGCTAAGCAGAGAAGCAGCAAATACCAATTTCACAAGTCTTGTTTTGTCTTTGACCCGACTGAAAGTGACAATTTGAATATGCAGAACATTCACAATTCTCTTACCATTTGGTTCTTTTGGCCTTTTGGCCATGATTGTGTTGACTTCTTCTTCGAATTAGGACTTTACGGCTTCTGGTAACTCATACTTCAAACTTCAAACAACTGTTTTGTATAGAAAGGGTCATTTGTGATGTTATAGAGGACGATAGTCCTCATTACTGTAGAACACGTTGGTAGACCCCCCACGTAGACTACACACTGATGCTCAATTTCTCGCGTCGCTCTCACGTCTATACTCACTGTGAGAATTGGGGCACCATATAACCCGGATGTGTAAGCCAACTTAAATCCGAAAGTATCTACTGTCATCAAATGAAAGCACCAAAGGTGATGTTAAACGATCGAACATGCTTGCATGTAGATTTTTTGTATGCTATGCACAATTGCAAAATATCAGTATACTTCTAGAAAAAGATGTCAAACTTTGAAATAGTCAATTGAGAGCAAACTCCAGAGACATCAATATGTTATTCACATATAGGGGGAACTACTAATATAATTATTGAATAGTGCCAAAAATGGAAAGAACAGTTGGTGTAGGAGCTACTACTATAACATGCAACAACCCAGTTTTACATTCTATTACATTATTACTTTATTTCCCATCAACTGTTTACCAGAAACTACATCTGTTTTGAAGGGGAAAGCAAATCAATGTGACAGTCAAAGTGAAATATAGTGCATTTGTGGGTTTAATTTTATACCTTGGAAAAGGGAAATATTTTTCTATATGGGGTCTTTTTCGCGGAAGGGAAATGTGACTCTTGAAAAAATTTACAACACTTATTAATAGATCTGACGATGAACTTTTATCCAATGATATACATTGTATATATATATAGCCTTCTGAAGACAACATCCGTGTCCTTTCCATTTTTATCTTTTTTGTCTTGAAGCCAACATCAACATTCAGTTCCCGGAATTCCCTCATCCATTTACGGACACCTACTGGAGTATTATGCAGGTTTTTTTTTCATTATTTGTGTCCAAGTTTGTTTGCCGGTTGCCCTACATCGATACTTTCATTTCATGCTTATTTTTAGGTGGAACATACTTTAAAAGAATGTATTGTTGACATAAATACGTCAGCAGTGAGTCAAGGTTAACAGGTCAAAACCTCTTTGGGATTTTCTAGACTTTTCATTAGATAGTACGTCAAACATTAGAACACGTGTTGTCTAAAGCACTGGTTAATGTTCTAAATTTAACTTCGACATATTCAAATTAGATAGGGGGCGCTACAATGTAAACATGAAACAGTTGTTCGAAACGTGAACCAAACTGGGGACATATAAGCAACAAAAAATGAAAACACATATAAAAAGGGCACTTGTGTTTACGAAAAAGACATCCACGTTAGTCACAAAGGGCAGGGCGTCACTCGGACAAGGGCGGGCGCTGCAAACACAATATCAATTTCTAGATATTGAAATATCCATCCGCAAAATCCGCGTTGCAACAAAGAAATACTGATAGATGAGCAAACGTGCATACAAGTACCCGATATTGAGGGGGATTTATAATATATGAATGTTGCATGCATGCTCTTTCTGATATTTAAGTTACTCGCCCTCTTACAATTGACTCTATATGGACTATAGTTTTGTCTGGGCGGAAGGTTGCGACACATGTTGTGTAAAGCAGTGTCTTCCGGTTTACATGAGCGCTAGCATTAAACGATATCTCACTAAAGCTTGATCGTTTAAAAATAATTATAATAGCAACTTTGTTTTGTTTAAAAAAAATAAAATATTTTATTTTATTCAATAAATTAAAATAATACATCTATTTGGCAACCAAAAAAAAAGGGACTATAACAAGTTTAAAACAAGTTTTATATGATAAAAGTTAAGTCACCTCCTAGTCCTGCCAAAGTCAAAGTTTAGTCAAACAATATGATTTCGTAATATTTCCTACTTAAAAATCGTGGATGGTATTTGAAAATGCTTGTGTCAATATTTTTAATCGATAAGATATGGATTAATTTGAAAGTAGTAGTTCTTAAACAAACATGGATGATGGAAACCGGGATCGAAACCAAGTGCCGATTTGTCTTGCACCTCAACGTTTTACAACATATCAACAGTGGATGTAGAAGAAGTAATTTATGATAAAGTAGGTAGAACTCCACAAATATTAAACGAAAAATAGCTTTTTTGATGACTTTAAACATTTAACTAATTTGAAAAAGTCAATGTAATTTGGGTCTTGCCATGTCAAGTTAAAGGAAAATGTGTTTTACTAAACTCGTTCAGATCCCCTGATTTATATTTCGACTTTCTGAAGAAATGCATGTTCTACTCTGTATCTCCAGACTGGAAAGATTGAGTTGTTGGCAGTGACTGGGATCAGAGGGGGCCATGTGCCATTTATCACATATTCCATCTGAAAATGTCCCATTGAAATTAGAAATATTTACAAAGAATGTTAAAGAATGGCCCATAGAAATTCTGAATGTCAATAGAAAATGTCCCATTATTAAAATTTTAATCCTACATGTAATCACTGTGTTAGGCATGCATGCACTTGTGCATCTTTCTGGTCCAGTATTACCTAGAAGGCTATCCATCTAATGTGTCAATATTTTTTATTCTTATACCCTGCTTCTTCACATGTGTACAAACTAGAGTATAAGAAGAAGTTAGTTCAAGTTTAACCAGAAGCAGAAAAAAATGTCTCTTATAGACCACTCATCATGAGCATAATACTCATAATGAGCTGTTACACTGGGTTCTTTAACGTGCGAAGAGGGTGGCAATCTCTCAACACGGGACCTCAGTTTTATTTACGTCTCATCCGAAGGACGGGTTGGTTGTCAATTTATACATCCCGCACAACCGACGGATGCCCCTTCAAGCTGAAGAAGCTCTCGGTCCCATTTCTATACCCCGGGGTTCAAGTCTATCCAGGAGAAAAAAATGTTTAATAGGTTGAAGAGCTTCTGTTGTATAAAGTATTACATCTAGTTACAAGCTAGAAGATGTTAGTTCAAGTCTAACCAGAAGCAAAAATTTTTTTTTATGGGTTGAAGAGCTTATGTGGTATAAACAAAGTATTACATTTGTACATCTAGTTACAAGCTAGAAGATGTTAGTTCAAGTCTAACCAGCAGCAGAAAAAAATGTTTAATAGGTTGAAAAGCTTCTGTTGTATAAAGTATTACATCTAGTTACAAGCTAGAAGATGTTAGTTCAAGTCTAACCAGCAGCAGAAAAAAATGTTTAACAGGTTGAAAAGCTTCTGTTGTATAAAGTATTACGTCTAGTTACAAGCTAGAAGATGTTAGTTCAAGTCTAACCAGTAGCAGAAAAAAATGTTTAATAGGTTGAAAAGCTTCTGTTGTATAAAGTATTACATCTAGTTACAAGCTAGAAGATGTTAGTTCAAGTCTAACCAGCAGCAGAAAAAAATGTTTAATAGGTTGAAAAGCTTCTGTTGTATAAAGTATTACATCTACCGGTAGTTACAAGCTAGAAGATGTTAGTTCAAGTCTAACCAGCAGCAGAAAAAAATGTTTAATAGGTTGAAAAGCTTCTGTTGTATAAAGTATTACATCTAGTTACAAGCTAGAAGATGTTAGTTCAAGTCTAACCAGTATCAGAAAAAAATGTTTAATAGGTTGAAAAGCTTCTGTTGTATAAAGTATTACATCTAGTTACAAGCTAGAAGATGTTAGTTCATTGATTGATTGATTGATTGATGTTTAACGTCCAGTGAGCAATTTTTCAGCTATATTCAGGATGAGAATAATTTAAACGCCACGGGAATCGAAACTAAGAAATGTGATGGGTAGGAACGGAGAATTTTGCCAGTGCAACAGGTCTCTTATGGACCACTCATCATGAGCATAATACTCATAATGAGCTGTTACACTGGGTTCTTTAACGTGCGAAGAGGGTGGCAACCTCTCAACACGGGACCTCTGTTTTATTTACGTCTCATCCGAAGGACGGGTTGGTTGTCAATTTATACATCCCGCAAAACCGACGGACGCCCCTTCAAGCTGAAGAAGCTCTCGGTCCCATTTCTATACCCCGGGGTTCAAGTCTATCCAGAAGGAGAAAAAAATGTTTAATAGGTTGAAGAGCTTCTGTGGTATAAAGTATTACATCTAGTTACAAGCTAGAAGATGTTAGTTCAAGTCTAACAAGAATCAGAAAAAAATGTTTTAATAGGTTGAAGACCTTCTGTTGTATAAAGTATTACATCTAGGTAGTTACAAGCTAGAAGAAGTTAGTTCAAATCTAACCAGAAGCAGAAAAAAATGTTTAATAGAGGACATTAGTCCTCATTACTGTAGACCACCCCAGTAGACCCACATACTGATGCTCTATTTCTTGCGTCGGTCTCGCGTCTAGGTGTAATGTTACGTTACGTCATGTTACGGCTTCAATATGATTATTATGCAATATTTTGGAAAATGTTCCCCATACACTAGATGTACATGCAGAGGGTATTGAAATATAATTTTATGCTTATTTATGACTTTACAGTTATTGAGAATGGTAGATTTAATGTGTTTTTGTAGTTAATGGGCAGATGATGTTGAAAAAGGTTGCTAAAATTAAGAATTTTAACAATTTCATGTTGCGGCGTTGAGTCGATTTCAAATAGGGTATATGGTGATACCATTTTTGAAAATTTTCTAATCTTACTTATTTTTCCTCATAAATTTTGGTAGTTATAGTTAGAACACATGTAAAATGTACATATGAAACAATATAAGACTAGAGAGCAGATTTATTTTAGAATTATGTAGTTTAAAACCAGGTCATTTTAGTGATCCCAAGAAAATTGCATTTGTCACTGGACATTTACTGTTAATTATTCAAATTGTCAATGTAGATTTTGTATTTTAGAGTATAAATTGACTGTAAATGTACATTTGTGCATCCGACTAACAATAAACATAACAAAAGTTGTCAAGAAACATACATTTATTGAGTTTTGAAGAAAATTAAAGTTGCAGGTCATAAGAATTAACAGAAATCTGAAAATCAACAATCATAATTTTACAAATTTTGGACAGTTTGAAGTAATTTTTGCTGAATATCTAGATATTAGGTCTTATTTGATGTCTTCTGATGCATAATTAATGGGAACATAGCATGAATTAACATAGTTTAGTATGTTGTGAGATCATTTCTATTGAGGCAAAAAAAAGGGGGGGGGTATGCTTAAAATCAATTTTTTCATATTAATTAGAGGTTAAATGTACAAATGAAACATATATACATTTCATAAGTTGCTTATTGTGTTGAAAATAGCTTTATACTTGTAATATATTGAGATAAAAAACGATTGTTATGTTATTTCACAATCTGAATTCAACAGCTGAAAAATCAGATTTTTTTCATTAAAAGCTTCATGGAGGTACATTGTACCTTTGTACATGTATATGGACATTAATTCTTTCAAATATAGAACTGCCATATACCTGATATAGTTTTTTTGCATGGATATTGATATAGGAATATAAATAAGGCAAAGAAAAGGTTAGAGAAACAAGTTTTTATTGCTCGAAGTCTTAGGTGTAATACCACTAAACATGGGTACCAGTCGAAAAGAACGTATGGGAAAGTAGTGCGTAAACACAAAATGGATTCCTACATTCACTACAAAGTCAAGAAAGTCTGAACGGACCAGTTTTTGTGCTAGAAAGTCTGAACAGAGTCTGAAAATTACTTAAAAGTCTGAACAGAGTCTGAACATTACTTAAAAGTCTGAACAGAGTCTGAACATTACTTAAAAGTCTGAACAGAGTCTGAACATTACTCAAAAGTCTGAACAGATTCTGAACATTACTTTGAAAATTTGTAACAGATTTAAAAAAAATAATTACATGAAATTTGTTTCAAATGATTTATTTTTCTTGATGTAATTAATTTATACATATAAACCCTAACCTTTTATTTTATTCTGTGCATAATTTTCCAATATTATTCTCAATGAAAACATTCATCTGAAAATATTATACTTATAGCTTATGAAATGCAAAGGTAAGTCACCTGTGAGTGATGGTTTTACCTGTACATATAGGTAATTAGTCATTTCATGTTGTATATTGGAACCACAGGTGATACTGTGGAGATGGGTACTATTTATAAATTTGTCATTTTCTTCATTTCAATTTTTCTTCATTTATACATGCATATGTTTTTTTAATTACCAAAAAATATACATTATTCCATTTCTCATTAAATTTACCATTTCAATTTTTCTTATTAACTAAATATATTTTACTTCATTTTCATCACATTTTAATTAAATATAACATGTAATATTTCACATAGTAATGCAGTTCTGAAAAGTGAAATTTATTATAT
>MJUT01015165.1:78763-91340 GCA_002080005.1 Gigantidas platifrons | reverse complement strand
ATAAATATATTGTCCCAGCCATACCTAGAACAAACAATAAATATATTGTCCCAGCCATACCTAGAAAAAAACAATAAATATATTGTCCCAGCCATACCTAGAACAAACAATAAATACATACATGTACATAATGTATAACAGTAAATTGTTACTTTTCCATTAAGCAGTATTAAGGAGTAAGATTAAAAGAATGGTCGGCTTAGAGTGGGCATTATGTGTAAGGTTTGGTTTTTTTTTTGTTTGTGGTGTTTAATGCCACTTTCAACAATATTTCAGTTATATTGTGGCAGTCAATTTTATTAGTAGAGGAAACCCGGAGTATCTGGAAAAAACCATTGACCTGTGGCAAGTCATTGAAAAACTTTTATCACACAATGTTGTATCAAGAACACCTCGTCATGAACAGGGTTTGAACTCACAACTTTAGTGGTGATAGGCACTGATTACACATGTAGTTGTAAATCTAACTACCATATGATCACGATCACGACGGCCATGAATATATATGAGTAAGAGTGTCTACCTATGGATGTTGTTAAACTGAGATCCAACCATAAATAAATTAATTTTAGAGCCACATGTCATTTTATATGCATTTTGATTGGTTTTTAAGTTGAGGTTATTTGTCAATGTACGGAATCTAAAAATAGACGTGGTTCTCAAGGTGTCGAGTGCCATTGTTATCAGGTGATTTTCTTTAACCTTTGGGGTTATTTAATTTATTTCCAATTATTTGCCTTATTTTGAAAAAATAAATATATTTTTCAATATCATAACAAGAAAAGTTTGAATTAATTTATAAGGATTGATTGAAAGTATTTGTTCGGATCATTCAAAATAACCTCAATCAGGTTGTACACACCCTTGCGTAACCAGCTACATGGGTTACCCGGTTCGTACAACCTGATTGAGGTTATTACTTCATGAACTGAACAAAAATTGCGATCAATCCTTAAATATTTCACTCACTTATAGAATCATACACTATTGTTAGAATTACCTTCAAACAAAGAATAGGGTGTATCAGCGATTCTACAACCATGTTTACCATAATCAAAACACCATTCAGCAAACTGTAATAAAAATGTATTATCAGTCAAAAGTCACTCTGACAGCAAACTGCAAAAAAAATGTCCCCTTTGTATAAAATCCAGGGACAATTTGTTGAGGATTTGTGAACACGAAGTTAAAAAAATGCATGCAATGGACTGTTCATGTATTCAAATTTAATCAGTATTTTTACAATGCCATCTCTTAGGTGCAACACAGAAACTGTAAAGGTAATATACACTGGTAATATCTGACAAAACACTACTCGGCAAACTACAATAGAAATTTGTTATCTATCAAAACTAACTCTACCACTGTTGAATGTTCAGATGTTTATAGGAGCTGTGGTGGTCGTGATCGTATGATAGTTTGATTTACAACTACCTAAGCAATCAGTGCCTATCACCACTAAGGTAAGTGGTTTTCTCTGGGTACTCGGGTTTCCTCCTACCAATAAAACTGACTGCCACGATATAACAGAAATATTGTTGAAAGTAGCGTAAAAACCATAACCCTCCCCTTAAGATGTTTCTATAAAAAATATTTAATACAGCCTGGTATCCAGTGGATTGGGAAGATATATTGTATGTTGTCACTTTCTTAAGACGATTATAGTTTAATAGCTTTAGTGTAAAGTTGGTTGGAATGAATGAATTTTGGTGTTTAATGCCACTTTCAGCAATATTTCAGCTATATCATGGCGACCAGTTTTAGTGGTGGAGGAAGCCAGAGTACCCGGAGAAAACCACCGACCCTGGGCAAGCAACTGGTAAACTTTATCACTTGCGGCTGCGAGTCGAGTGCACCCTTTTTTGTGATTTACAAAGCTGGGCGCGAACCCACGCCGTATTGGTGATAGGGTGAGTTATTAGAGCCAACGACCTAACTCATTGAGCCATCCGGGCCCCCCAAGTTGGTTGGAATTCGTTGAAAAATGAAAAAAAAACTATTGCCATAATAATTTGTTTTTTGTTACTTTTGTTAAAGATAACAATTCCACAAATTCTTGTTGAAAAATTCTGTTTTACAATCAACCCATCTTATTTGCAATACTGATATCAAGTTTGAGTATTAATTATAGTATAACTAACTGTGATGTTCGATTAACAAAAATATGTCACGAATGACCGCACAACTGATAATTATCAGTGTTGTGGGGTCATGAGTGACATATTTTTGGTAATCGGACATCAAAGTTAATTAAACTGTTTATTATATAGGCTGTTTTGAGTCAATAAAGTTGATATTTTCTTTCATCTGCATTGCATGTGTTTATTTCTTTATTGCGCATTAATATACAACTGTGTCCTTGGCTACTCGTTGACTGAAAAGTTTGTCTAATGCTTTCAATTTTGTAAATAAATAAATTTATTTGTTTTGTGTAATGTTGACACTATTGTCGCATACTTCCTTGTTTTGTTTTGTGTAATTTATATGTTATTTTCTTGTGTATTGAAAATCAGTAATTTTTTTATCGTTCATTTACAATGATAAAATAATTAATCAACTAACAACGAACTGTACATAAATGAATAACTTTATTAACAAGATAAACTCATGTTTATTCATACAAAGGAAACATCATGGCAGGCAATACCACGGGGGGTCGATTCTGGTAATTTGAGGTACAGGGGTGTAGCTGGAAATTGGAAAACACCTCCCAGTCATATATTGACACATTAAAAAAAATCCTACCCATTCATATATTCCTTACCTAAAATGTCGACCCATTCATATATTTTATTTACCTGAAACCGAGATTGCTAATTATTAATTGTTTGTACAGACATGGTCCAGATAAGAGACATGCTGTAATATATTAATTTGACACTTTATTATTCAATTATCGGAGGATTAAATGTCAGATTCCTCGCAGGACATCACTTTTGTGCAGGACATGACTGCAGATCATAGTTTTCAGACAGGAATTTATCTGTGTGTTAATGTATTAAAGATAAGACGTATTCATATATTATTTGCTTACCAATTACCACCCCAGTCATATATTTGACAGCTCAAAAAACCGACCCAATCCAGCGGCACGTCTGTATGTACAAGTATATAGGAAGTGACCCCCCCGTGGGCAATACACACATGTTTTTATTTGAAGAATACGAAATATTTAATGAAACGCATATAAAATATTATAAAATAGGAACAAAATGTATCAAGCACTAATAAAACATATAAAAGCAATTTACTCAGTATAATTAATAATAAGTAAGAATGAATTTCTGAAGATTGAAATCTCTTTGTCAACAATTGTCATATACAATTTCGGCAAAAATTACCTAATTAACATCATCCGTATTTTACTATGACCCAAGCGCCACCTGTTTGATTGCCACATCAAATGATATGGAAAAAGTCGTAAGAATAAATAATTGTTAGTGATTTAACTGATTTAATTTAATTATCACTTGATTGCTTCATTTAAAACTAAAAGCTTAATTAACAGAGAAGATGAATGACGCAAGCCATAAATTTGACACTTTGACATCTGTTTATTGAGATTAATTATCAGTTTGACATAACGAACATTGTTTACATTTATTATAATTATTCAATTCAGTTCTTTATTACTTTAAGCAGATTATGCTAATCAGTACATAAATATAACATTCATACATATATCATATAATAGAACACATCAGAGAAGCATATGAAAATCAAGTGATTACATTGTTGGCTAGCAGTTCAGACCTATGATTATTAGTTCGACATAACGAACATGTTTTGCATTGCTTTTCACCTTTGGGACTGAAAAGTTACTTCGAGACAACCGAAATTTCGACATATCGAAGTTCGAGATAAAAGGAGTAAAATCAGTTGAAAAGCACTAGGTTTTGTTCGGGACTTGAAAAAAAAATTGAGAAAGCCGAAATTTCGAGATAACCGAGTTTGACATAACGAGATTCACCTGTATTTCGATTAGGAATATAATTTCCATGTTAGTTACTTGTAAACTTTGTGACCATAGTATGCACTCGACCTTGAAAGACACAATTTTATTTATTGACACTTGATGTATGTTTCATTTTTACTATATCTGTACATTTCATTTGTACCCTTGTGGGAAGAATGTTTTGTGAAAGAAGTAGGATGCATACCAATATTTGGCCGTTAACAAAACCAAAACTATTTCAAATTCGATGGATTATATAATTAGAAAACAAGTAATTTAACAATATAACAGCTAGGAAATGTAAATCGTTTAATGTGGGTCCAAACGGTTCAAACGTTAAATGTGTAATTCAAATGGATTATAACGGAAGGAAACTGGACTAAAGTTCACTCAGAATCGGAACCACTAAACGATAAAGGTAGGATTCTTTTATATTTAGTTTTTGCTATTTGTAGTTCAAAATCATCACTTTGTCTTTTCTGACTAGACTTAGGATTGTTAAAATTAAAAGTTCCTCCGTAAAAGTGTTCCCATAAAAAACGAGATGACATCTTAGTGTCAGAAGTCATTGAACTAGTACTTGTGGTTGACGAAAGCTGTGAAAAATTTGGATTCATTTCACAAGAAGCAATAGAACGAACACTGTTATTTGGAGTTAATTTATAGCAGACGATCTTTTGGGGGTGGTTAAAGTTTTATCCTACTGTTGGAAAGATTCTTTCTACAGAGACCACATGTTTTTAGAGCATAATTCTGCCATAAAAAGTATTAAAACATGTCAATGTTTGCCAAATTGACCTGCTTTTTATTGTATTGCAATGAAATACTAGATTAAGATATCCTTTTGTTTATTTTTTAAATATTTCCTTTATCATAAATGAAACTAACAATCTGTCAATGAAATGAAGCAAATGGACATTACTCCATATAATATTCTAAAAAAAAATAGTTCTGGCTCGAAAAATGGCGGGAAAAATAGCGAGAGTGAAAATAAAAATGGTAATTTTACTAGTGAAATTATCGTTTTTATTTAACTCGGAAATCACGGTATTTCATCGATATCTATATAATAATTTCCGTTCATCGTGAGGTGTTTATACAACATTATGTGATAAAGTTTGTCAGCGACTTGCAACAGGTTGGTGGTTTTCTCTGGGTACTCCAGTTTCCTCCACCAATAAAACTGACTGCCACTATGGCCTTAAACCCCATAAACCAAAACCAGCTATTATGTAAAGATAAACATACCTTATAAGCCTGGTATAAGTATTTTTGTTCTTGCGTCAGTCTGTACATGGCTAGAAAAGCATACCCATTTCCAGAAGTTCCGTGACAAATACCGTACCCTTTCTTGAGTAATCCACGATTCCAAATCACAGCTGAACATTTCTTGGCTGCTTCTAAATATTTGTCATCTGAAAATAACTAAAAAAATGACGATAGTTTGAAATTAAATGTGAAAACTAAGGTAATAAAAACTTAAAGATATCTAATTAAGTCTGCAGGACACATTTGTGGAATCACCTGTATGAAGTCATGAAGTATGGTCATATAATTTAAAAGTCTTTAGAAGCCAGTTACCCTGAGAGCATCAACATGATAGTCAAAATCAGTTATGGTCAGCTATGCCTGAGACAGGAGAACCTTAGTATTAAGGTGGTACCTAACACTACAGGGAGATAACTCTTTAAAATCAGTTGAACGTTTTGATCATATGATGTTTGTATGCAGATTTCAAGCACCTCAGTGATCAAAACCACAGAGAGAAAAGCTCCTATGTGGCTAGTGAATTTATAGCTCTGAGTCTGTTGGTTGGAATTTGCTAAAATTTTGATGCTTATTACAGTGGATATATTCAAACACACTGCCAAAAAAATAAGAAAATTAAACGAGCAGATCAAATTTTACCTGAAGTGTATGGTACCACCTTAATAAAAAAAAATTATTTAGGAACTACATTTCAAGCATGAAAATATCTAATAAACCATGTCAGTACCTAATATGACAAGTTTTTACCTTATATGCCTGTATAAACATGTAAATCCATCCAGGAGCACCATGACACCAGTGTATTAACTTATCACCACTGGAACTTCCCAAAGAAGACGGACAATTTCCTGACGGGAACTGTAATGACATCATCCAATCAATTGTTGGCCTGACTAACTTTTCTAACGAGTTTCTAAAATTTGGATTTTGAATCTGTGAGAGAAAAAAAGACTTATTGTTTTAAAAGCAATAATACTTTATTTGTTAAAATTCTTTTATTAACTTTAAATAAATGTAAATTGAAAGCAGTATATACATGCATAGTTTGGGTTGAATCAAATTTGTAGTTTCTTTAAAGAGGCTTTGCTTTACACCATAAGGTTCTTTGTTCAACTATGTCTTGTAGTGGCAAGGGGTTGCTGTGGTCATGATTGTATGTGGTTGGATTTATAACTACCTATGCGATCAGTGCCTATCACCACTAACGTTTTGAGTTCGAATCTCGATCAGGTGAGGTGTACCCGATACAACATCATGTGATAAAGTTTGTCAGTGACTTGTGACAGGTTGGTGGTTTTATCGGATACTCCGGTTTCCTCCACCGATAAAACTGACTGCCATGATGTAACTGAAATATTGTTGAAAGTGGCATTAAATACCATAAACCAAACCAACCAATCCATCCTGAAAGCAGTATATACAATTACAGTTTGGGTTCAATCAAATTTGTAGTTTCTTTAAAGAAGCTCTGTTTACCCCAAAAGGTTCTTTGTTCAACAATGTCTTGTAGTGGTGGCCATCTTTGATTTCCAGTTAACACACAAAAACTTCAAGGTTGTAGCAGACTATCCAATGAATATAAACAGCTAAGTTTGTTTTCAGAGAAGAAGATAAAAGTGTGAAAATCTAGATATTATATATGGTAAAAACAAATTAAAATGTGCACTATAATTTATCATTAATATCAAAAATAAAACCTGCATTAACAAGTAGAGTATTCCTGCTATACCATGGGCAGCTCCCAAGTATTTCTTCTCATGCCACTCATACATCAGTGGGCACTGACACCTCTCTTCTTGTGCCAATCTCTGTCCTGATTCTAAAACAGTTGATGCAACCTGCAGAGGAATATATGTACAATTATCAAAATATTACATATATAAGGCAAAAAAACCAACACGTTTTTCCATTAATCCTCCCACCCTAACTTTGAATGCCTACTCTAACCCTGCCACACTTTGATAGACTCCATTAATTTTTTTTCTATGTCTTGATTTATGAAAGATATAATTATAAAATATAGATTTTCGTATGAAGCAGGTATAATAATAACAACATAGATATGTAGTTCACATGACACGTTTCTGTACTAATCTTTATCAGGTACACTCATAGTCAAAGTTATGGAATGTTGATATATGAGTTATCTCCCCTATTTGTTCTTTTTTTTTCAAATATATTTATGTAAAAATAATATGCGAACAACAACCAATAACATACTTACTTTTTATTTTACATTAAAGTAAGCTTCTTTTTTTTTTTACTTGAGAGAAACACATCAGTTGTGTAATGGTTGGCTTGTTTGCCTGGAGTGTGTAGTGGTTGGCTTGTTTGCCTGGAGTGTGTAATGGTTGGCTTGTTTGCCTGGAGTGTGGTAGATTTTAGATTCAACACCCAAACCAAAGACTATTAAATTGGTATTCACTGTTTCTCTGCTTAGAATCAGAATAATACATCTGAATGGAGCAACATGTCTACCTGTGGGGTGTTGTTTCAGTGAGGTGGCACTATCAAAATCCAGTTAAGCTTGTAGGTCTAGTGCACAGCAGACATCATCATCATCTCACTTCAATATTTCATGTTAAAATAAAACGTTTAGTTCGAATCCCGTTCATGGTGAGGTGTCCTTGATACAACATTATGTGATAAAATTTGTCAGTGACTTGCAGCAGGTTGATGGTTTTCTTTGATTTCCTCCACTAATAAAACTGACAGCCACGATATAATTGAAATATTGTTGAAAATGGCATTAAACACCATAAGCCTAGAAAAATAAACAAATTGTTACCTTGATGATAATTTCTGGGTGAACTGTTTCCTCTCCTAAATGGTGTGTTACAAATAGTAAGGAATATAAATAGCCAACTCTACCATAGAGTGTTTCATCAGGTAACATCTTATCTGTACATACTCTAACATGTAAATCTTTTAATCTGAAAATACAAAAACAATATCAGATATTATAAGCAGCATGGCAAGCCTATATTCAATTTCAATTCAACTGGTTTAACCCTGCCACATCTGTGTGCCTGTCCCATGCTAGAAGCTGGATTTCTATCAGCATAATAAGGTATTTTATGTAAATATCTAAAAATAGACAAGAATATTTTGTTGTTGCAATTCCTGATAATAATTATTAGGTAGGAACAATTTTGGTGATTCAGTTGATTTACAGCAAATGAAAATATGTTTATTGATGGCATGATACTTACTACAGTCACATGTCATTGTGTCAGAGTCAATGAGACAGTTATCTGGGGAAAATTAAGCTGAAAACAGCATCAGCGGAAAAAATTATTACTTTGTGTTATCAAAGGAAACTTGAGTGAGTTAGTGAGTATTGTTGTTTAATGCCAACTCAGCAATTTCTCAGCTAGAACGAGTTAATTTTCAATGAGATGATGATGATGTCCGCTTTGTACTAGACCAACACGCTTAGTTGGATTTTTTTATAGTGCTAGCTCACTAAAACAACAGTCCGCAGATAGACATGTGTCCCCACTTTGACACATTATCCCAATTCTGAGCCAACCAGTCTTTGTTCTTACTCTTTAATCCTGCATGATTAGTGGAGAAGCAACAAATACCATATTTATAGTTTTTGGTTTGACCCGATCGGGGCTCGAACCCACAATCTACTGCACTCAAGGTGAGCACATGAACAATTACACCACTGATGAACCTACAATCTACTGCACTCAAGGTGAGCACACGAACAATTACACCACTGATGAACCCACAATCTACTGCACTCAAGACGAGCACACGAACAATTACACCACTGATGAACCCACAATCTACTGCACTCAAGACAAGCACACGAACAATTATACCACTGATGAACCCACAATCTACTGCACTCAAGACGAGCACACGAACAATTACACCACTGATGCAGTTATATCTCAGTTTGAGATCAAGAGGTTAGTGTATATACATGCAAGGGAGATAATAATTACAAAAAGTAAACACTAGAGGACATACAAAGGTTTAGTACAGTCAGAAACACACCGTGATAGACATATGTTGTGTTTTTCATACCTTCAATTTGTTTTTATACTCAAAGTGTTACAAACTAAATGCAAATAAAGTAAGTGAATAGATTGAGTACAATAATAGTTATATTTATATCACTTAAACAAGATTGATATATCTATCACAGTGAATTATCATGGTATGTTTCTGACTGTATATAGAAACAGCACCTAGTTTTTCCATTATGAAGTACAAAACATCCGGAAGGGTCATTCACTGGTTTTGCGGTACGGACAAAATTCATGTACACAACTTGCCCTTATGACAGGATGTACGTAAATGAGTGTCTCGTGTATGGAGAATGCCATGAATGAGCCAGTTTGATTTGATTTGATTTTTGGTGTTTTAATGCCACTTTCAACAATATTTCAGCTATATCATGGCGACCAGTTTTAGTGGTGGAGGAGGCTGAAGTATCCGGAGAGAACCACCGACCATGTTCAAGCAACCGGTAAACTTTATCACTTGTGGCTGCGAGTCAAGTGCACCCTTTTTTGTGATTTACAAAGCCGGGCACAAACCCACGCTGTATTGGTGATAGGCTTGTACGAGTTGTAGATCCAACGACCTAACTCATTGAGCCACCCGGACCCCCTAACTCATTGAGCCACCCGAGTCCCCCCTAAATCATTGAGCCACCTGGACCCCCCTAACTCATTGAGCCACCCGGGCCCCCCTAACTCATTGAGCCACCCGGGGCCCCCCTAACTCATTGAGCCAGCCGGGCCCCTCCTAACTCATTGAGTCACCCGGGCCCCCCCTAACTCATTGAGCCACCCGGGCCCCTCCTAACTCATTGAGCCACCCGGCCCCCCTAACTCATTGAGCCACCCGGGCCCCCTTGAGCCAGTTTGTTAAGAGTGGTTGTTAATGCCCTGTTACAAGGCAATAATTTCCAATCATCTATTATATCAAGTTTTTCCTGAAGAATTCTACTTCCACCTACTGTAAACCGGGAAATTTTCGCACCATCTTTTTTTTGCGATTTACTGACGAAATCCACATTCGCGCTGTTTTAAATTCGCGGTTCACAGACAACCTAAATTTATCAAATGTATACGGTATCATTTAGACAAAAACATGCTGTGTCATATTTTCCTGACGGTAAAGATCTCCTTGATCTTTCTTAGGTAGTTTGACCACATCATCGAATTGTTTGTACAATTAATTAAAACTGGTTTAATTAATCCTATGTGAGATCGATAAATGGTGATTCCCCCCTACGGCTTTAACTATACTTACACATTTTGTGAGTAGTTTTCTTATATATTCACCTCACTTGAGTTTTGAATGTTAAAGAGGAACAATGTATAAATTTCTGATAAAAACGGCGGCGTCAAAATCGTCATTACTTCCAAAAACTGACAAGCCTGCTTTTGAAGAAAAACAAGAAACTGGAAAATTTGAAGTCGATCTGAGGTTAAGTGTCATAAAGCCAATACATGCACGCTGGCTTGTAAAAACATTAACACAATTATTAGACAGAACTAACTTGATCGAAAGTGCATTCGAGGCCGCCGGCATTGTTGTTAATCAGTAAACTCTTTGATCCGTGACAAGTAACAGGTGTGGATTAACGGTTGAAGTGTGACATGTTTACACAACACTTACTGTTTATTGTGCTAATCAAATGTCAATTGATGTTTTAATATTTTAACAAGCTTATAAATAATAAATATTGTACCATTTTAACTTGTATCTAATAATTTATTTTATGGAAAACAAATATCCTACGTAGAATTAACATCGCTTTGCATCCGACGTCTGCTTATAAAGGGTCATGCTTTTTTCTCCTGATTTATCTATGAAAAATTGTCGGATTTGGCATTTCCTTGAAATATTCTATTCTACTTACGAGTATTTTCCTTTTCTTGTCTTGAAATATTCACGATAGTTCTATTTTCGCGCTTCCAATGTTACTGCGAAAATAAAACTGCCGCGAAAATTACTCGGTTTACAGTATATGTCAGTCCCAATACCAACTTTTTTTACCTATAAAATTTATTGTTTGCAAACTTGCACTCGTCACCTCACATTAAAGTCACTAACAAACTTATCACACGATACAACATTATATGATCAAGTTTGTCTGATTTGTGGCGGGTCGGTGGTTTTCTCAGGTTTCCTCCACCAATAAAACTGACTGCAATGATACAATTGAAATATTGTTGAAATTGACGTATACACCATAAATAAATCTCACATTAAAACATCAATCAATCAACGAAAATTAAATTTCCACACAATTTTGAGCTTATTTTGCTGATATTACATGTACCTGTCAAGACATAACTTTGATTCATCTGATTGATTTAACTTGTGATGTAGTACAGCACCGATGGCCAAAGGACCTGCATCACCACATAGGAAAGAGAGTCGTCTCCCCTTTAAATGTCTTAGAGGTTGCTGTATGTACTTTAGTGCTGTCTGTAAATATTGCTGGTTCCCTGTCTGAATCTTCTGATGAAGGTGATAGTGAAGAAGTGCTATACCTGTAAACAAATATTTTATTTATTTACCTGATAAAATTCATCGCTGTTTTCCTTAGTCTAAAAGGTGGCATTATTGTATAAAAATAGGGTCCCTCTAAAACAAGAAACGAAACAGAAACGAAAAGAAACCTGGTGAAACGAAACGGAACCTGGCGAAACGAAACAAAACAAAATCTGGCGAAACGAAATTGAAATGAAATGAAACAAAGCGAAAGTTTTTTAGAACCTATGGGAAAATAGTTGGCTAATTTATTTGAACCCATACGTCAGTCCGTTGGCTTTTTTAAAAACGGTCAGTATAAAGTGATGGGTTTAGTCTGTACGTCNATGTTACAATATGATTGGTTATGAAGTGGTCACATGATTATAAAAGAGATGCTTCACATCCCAATGAAACTCAAACCTGAACTTGCACTTGCCTCCATGACGACGTCAGATGTAAACAATCAATGGCGTAGTAATTTCCAACAGCAAATAATCTAACACAAATAAAATTCACAACGAAAAATTTAACTATATTAAATTTTGGTGTGATTTAAATATAATTATAAGAATTGAATGCATTCTTTTAAAGTTTCATTTGGGTATGAAAGCGTTGATCGAAGCACATTTTCAACATGCTACCACGCTTCATTGTAAATGTACTTCGGTCAACGCTTTCATGCCCCAATGAAACTTCAAAAGAATGCATTCAATTCTTAATAGTTCCCAATACAAGTGATTTGAACTTGCCTGTATTTTGGGTAGAAATGTCTTGATAATTAGTCAAACAAAACCAAACTTAAAAGTAAAAAAATGAACTTTTTTAATTCATGTGCATCCATCG
>MJUT01015165.1:60425-73205 GCA_002080005.1 Gigantidas platifrons | reverse complement strand
GGATAAGAACAATGGCTCTAGAAACTTTTAAAATTGTGAACAAAATAGCTCCTGTGTGCTTACAAAATTTAGTCAGTGTAAAAAATTCTAAATATTCTTTCAGGTATGTACATTGTAAATGTTCTGGACGTGCCACGGGTAAAGTCAACTCATTATGGTAAAAAATCTTTCAAGTTTGCTGCCGCAACATTATGGAACAGCCTTCTGAACCATTTCAGGACTGAAAATAGTTTTTCACATTTTAAAAGTCTGATCCAGTCCTGGAGTGGTTCGAAATGTCGCTGTTCTGCTTGCAGATAACACATTTGTTTTAGATGTTTTTCATTTACTTTTGCTTTTTGTTGCTCTTGGACTGTTATTGCTGTATTTTTATGTTTGATTTCTGCATGAATCTTATTTTTTAAATTGCATTTTTTGCACATCATTCCAGAAATTGGGTAATCAATACAGGTTGATATTATTTTATTCTTCTCGAAATTTTTATTATCTTAAATTATATGCTATAGTTTTAAGAAATTTTAATTCAAATTTTTTGCCAAATTTTTACTGTTTGCACACCTTTCCAGTAATTGGGTAATCAATACAGGTTGATATTATTTTATTCTTTACGAAATTTTTATAATCTTAATTCTAATATGACGCCGTGTTATCGTCAGTTCATATAATACTCAACAACAACACTTTTAGCGCAAACGCAGTAATGTTGTCAATTCGGCTATTCCGTTTACNTTGCCAAATTTTTACTGTTTGCACATCTTTCCAGTAATTGGGTAATCAATACAGGTTGATATTATTTTGTTCTTTCCGAAATTTTTATAATCTTAAGCATATGCTATAGTTTTAAGAAATTTTAATTCATTCTTTTTTAGAAAGGTTTTTGTTACCTTTCTACTTTTATAATTAATTTTACGATTCTGTATATATCTGGATTTTTTTTAAAGGGTATATATAATATGTTTTATTGAGCCTTTTAAGGGTATATATAATATGTTTTATTTGTTTTCCATTTTTAGATATTTATGAATTATTTTTATTGGTGCATTTGTCACAATATGCTTTTTACATTGTAATTTGTTTTCAAATTTTTATTTTTGTGTACAGCGCCTTAGAGTAATCTGTAAAGTTATATAGGTCACTTTATAAATTTATTATTATTATATTCTAATTTGTACTGCATGTTATAGTTGATCTATGACATGTATGTTTTAAATTAGTAATGCATGTCGTTATCTTGTGTTGTTCTTATGTTATGTATATGTTTTTATATTCGGTCAAAAGCTCTTCAGAGCTTGTGTTGTATATTTGATTTTATGCCGAATCAAAATAAATGTTTCTTATCTTATCTTGTTGTAAGGCCAGATTGAGATAGGGATACGAACGAGTTGACACGGTACGAATTTCGAGCTTAAATTTATGAAAGAATATGTCTATATAATAGACAAAATTGTAATTTTGTTACTACCCGTCCATTCGAATCTGTTAAAATTTCGTTGCTATAAGGTGGAAATGAATTTTGAAACTGTCTCCCGTCTCCCATTTCCACACGTGCAAGTGTTGTTTTGACGGTTAAATAAATTATAAGATTCATATCTTAATATAGCGAAACGAAATAATTAGGTAGTAGTGTTATATTTTCAACAATCACAAGATACCAAGTTATTAGAATTTCACTTCTTCTGTATTTTTGTGCCATTAATATTCTCCCATGATTATTGTTGAGCTTCATTTTATTGAATTTTAAATGTGAAGATAAAAATGTTTCGTTCCATGAAAAGATTCTGAAAATTATATCCACCTCAATGCCTTGGGTTGACAGTTGAATCTGTTGACAACTGGAGGGCCTAAAATTTATGAAAAATGGCAGAACAAGAGAACGAGAAGAATAGTATCCTCGATGATTCTAGAACTAGTAGAAACAGACATAGGTATACTCCCATCAGTGGATCGAATGGTTACGAAGAACTACTGGAGGGGAGTGTACCTTGTCCAACATGCAGAGGAAAAGGGAACATTCCAAAAGGTGTAAAAACAACATGATTTACTGTAGATTATATTTATAAAACGTTAGACTGAGTCGTACAAAAGTTGTGTAAATTGAATTTATGGGTTACTCAAAGAATATTGTATGTAAAAGTTTAAACAGCGATGATCACCAATAGGAATGTTCGCCAATAACATTAGTGATGTCATATTCACTAATTTGCATGTCATTAAACAAATAATTGGTTGGCAGTAAAACAATAACGTAATTGACAGGAAAGTAACCAATTTTTAAACTTCTATAACTTTATTATTTCCAAACCAATTTTAGTTCTGTTTATTGTTTTAGAGACTTAAGAAAATTCATATTGGATGTCAGTTTACATTTTTTTATTTTGATATGATAAATTCATAATTCTAATATGAAATAGTGCATATTTACGCTTCAAAACTACATAAAACAAGATTGAATTTCCAATCTTTTTATTCTGAATATTTTTATCAAACCTTCGATGTGAATAAATTATTGCTATATAATTTTCATTTCTGAAAGAATTATTAAATTATCGTAAATAACAAAATAATAATGACAATTTAAAGTTGAGCCTTCATTGAAAGACAAGCGAAATTTTTGATTTCCTGCCAACCACACAGGTATATTTTCAAGCCTGTGACATCACGGCGAACATCCCTATTCCACCAATTATCAACAAAACAAACATGTACAATTATTAACCTACCCCTCACGTAGATAACATGATCAAACCATTGTACACAACACAAAGAAGACCAAATACAAAAATTATAAAGTAGTCCCAAATTAGTTCATTAATGTAGAGGTTCATGCATGATTTTGATGTGCTGCTAGACCCCCTGGTACCAGTATCAGGACATCTTGGTACTCGGTACTGGAATAATAAAAATAACTTGATTGAATTTAAAAACTTTTTTAAATTTTTTTTTACATGTAGACGTTGTTTATAAAAAAAAATTGTGTTTTTTTTTAAATAAACTTTAATTAAATGGACATCAAAGGGGCAATTCATTAATATTTGTAAATAACTTTTGTTTTGATAACTAAGTCCCCTTTATCAATAAATCACAGATAAACTTAACAGGATGATTATTTTCATTTCTGTTTTGATTTCATAACTGTTTTAATTAGATAGCTTTAATTACCAAATTTAATTTCTTTAATCATAGATCAATGCTTTTATCTTTTGTTTGACTTCAAAAGACGATACAAGCTGAATTTTATTTGAGAAATATTTGCCAAGCCGATGTATAATGGGTGATGAACTTTCATACATCAGGGATATCAGATAATCTGAAGCAAAGGTCAAAATAATGAAAATATAAATAAAAATCAATATACAAAAACAGCGATCTCCGGGATCGATCTACACTGGAATTATCAAAAACACATATCGATCCACTTTTGGGTCATGTATTAAAGAACTACTAGTACAAAAATATTGACAATTAATAAGTACCAAACAATTGTGATCAGTACCGAATATTGTCTCATCTAAGTCCCGAACTGTCCAGTACCGAGTACCAAGATGTCCAGTACCGAGTACCGAGATGTCCAAGTCAGTACCGAAATGTCCAGGTCCCGAGATGTCTAAGATTCCTGGTACCATCATGTTTCACAACATATCCAAGCCAATGAACCACTCGATCAACTGACAGTCAGATAGTATTCTAACAAATCGCTGCATAGCTGTAACACTTGTGGTTTTTTACTGTTCATAAATATAAAAGAGCAAGTTTAAACATTTTATTTGCCAAGTATTGATCAAAATGAATTAGTATACAGCAGCTTTCACAAGTTAATCTAACTTATAAAGTCTTTTCCATGAGCAGGTTTTGACACTAATGCTAGCGTGGGCTAGTACTACTAGCAACATATGTAGCCAATCAGGGTTAGTAACTTTTGAAATAAACTTTTTGTAAAAAGTAGGCTTTGGTAATTAAGTTTGTCTCAAAACTTATGTAAATCACCTACATTTTTGTATACAAGTCTATCCACAGATTGCTGTTTTAATGTTATTCTCAAAATTAAATTTAATCATGATGGTCTAGTACATCTCATCGAATGTAGCTGCGGAACCATAGCCCTTATGGTCCTTGGGCAGTTTTTCTGATATTTGCAGACCACCTATGGTTACATTCGATGTAGCTGCGGAACCGTAGCCCTTATGGTCCTTGGGCAGTTTTTCTGATATTTGCGGACCATCTATGGTTACATTTGATATAGCTGCGGAACCGTAGCCCTTATGGTCCTTGGGCAGTTTTTCTGATATTTGCGGACCATCTATGGTTACATTCGATGTAGCTGCGGAACCGTAGCCCTTATGGTCCTTGAGCAGTTTTTCTGATATTTGCGGACCATCTATGGTTACATTCGTTGTAGCTGCGGAACCGTAGCCCTTATGGTCCTTGGGCAGTTTTTCTGATATTTGCGGACCACCTATGGTTACATTCGATGTAGCTGCGGAACCGTAGCCCTTATGGACCTTGGGCATTTTTTCTGATATTTGCAGACCATCTATGGTTACATTCGATGTAGCTGTGGAACCGTAGCCCTTATGGTCCTTGGGCAGTTTTTCTGATATTTGCAGACCATCTATGGTAACATTCGATGTAGCTGCGGAACCGTAGCCCTTATGGTCCTTGGGCAGTTTTTCTGATATTTGCGGACCACCTATGGTTACATTTGATGTAGCTGCGGAACCGTAGCCCTTATGGTCCTTGGGCAGTTTTTCTGATATTTGCGGACCATCTATGGTTACATTCGATGTAGCTGCGGAACCGTAGCCCTTATGGTCCTTGGGCAGTTTTTCTGATATTTGCAGACCATCTATGGTTACATTCGATGTAGCTGTGGAACCGTAGCCCTTATGGTCCTTGTGCAGTTTTTCTGATATTTGCGGACCAATGTAACTTGTTCTCTGCATGATATTGATGCAATATTGCTCTTTTTGTGTTAAACAGGAAACTATAATTCACTCAGAATCAATATGCATCCGATGTTTTCTATAACTTACAGTTACACCTCGTCAAATAGTAGACAAACATTTCCAAACACATACAAACATTGCATTTGAAAGAATAAAGCATAAAAGTATGTCAAACCAGTTTAGGCTAAGGATGACCTACATTGTATGGCCTCTAAAACAATAAGTCGTAAGTTTTATTATGAAGAAATCCCTGGATACTTATGATATCTTCATTTACTTTCAGAACAAGAAGGAGAACTTATTGCTCTTATTCCAGTACGTGACAAAAGATTAAAACCTAGGAGAACGTAAGTAATGAGGACATTATTTGGCTTAGGTTCAGGTTTATGGTGTTTAATGCCACATTCAACAATATTTCAGTTTTATAGTGGCGGTCAATTTTATTGGTGGAGGAAACCGGAGTACCTGGAAAAGACGACTGACAAGCTGTCGCAAGTCACTGACAAACTATCACATAATGTTGTATCAAGTACACCTCGCCATGAACAGGGTTCAAACTCACAACTTTAGTAGTGATAGGCATTGATTGCACAGGTAATTGTAAATCCAACTACCATGGCATACAATCACGGCCATGACATTATGTTATATTCAAGCAATGTGATTGGTTACAATAATAAACTACAAAATTGACGACCACTGGCTCACTGTATACATGCAGACTTGTAAAATTTAAATGTCTGTGATTTTCTCCATGTACTCTGATCTGGTTTCCATAACAATAACATTGACCGCCACAATATAACTGAGTATTGTTGAAAGTAGCATTTAAAATTTAAGGTCAATGCATGCTGTATGTTTGACTAAATCCAATTAACACAATTACAACAACTATTAGTTACATGTACTATGCTGTTTTCTCAAAGAATCTTGTCCAAGTCTAAACACATTTTTTTACAGTACATGTATTTAAAATTTCTTTTACGACAGGAACAAAAAAGCTTTATTAAACCTGTACTCTATAGGAATGATCTGTTTTAAGGATATTATGATTGATTAGTGGTAATTGTTACATAAAGTTAGAAATATTTCAACTTTATGACAAAGAACTAGTTTATAAACACTAAATTATGTAATTAGGTAAAAAGATTGCATGGTATGGACGAGAGATGGGTTTGTTTTCATTGAAAAGGCAGAAGATTGTCGGTTTGAGCCCCTGTCAGATTATGTACAAACCAAATATTATGAAATTGGTATTTATCATTTCTCCACTAAGCATGCAGCATTAAGGAGTAAGAGAAAAAAAACTGGTTGACTCAGAATCAGCTTAACGTGTCTGAGTGGAGTGACATGTCTACCCGAGGACTGTTGTTTCAGTGATCTATAACGTGTCTGAGTGGGGCGACATGTCTATCAGAGGACTGTTGTTTCAGTGATCTATAACGTGTCTGAGTGGAGTGACATGTCTACCCGAGGACTGTTGTTTCAGTGATCTATAACGTGTCTGAGAGGAGCGACATGTCTATCCGAGGACTGTTGTTTCAGTGATCTATAACGTGTCTGAGTGGAGTGACATGTCTACCCGAGGACTGTTGTTTCAGTGATCTATAATGTGTCTGAGTGGAGTGACATGTCTACCCGAGGACTGTTGTTTCAGTGATCTATAATGTGTCTGAGTGGAGTGACATGTCTATCCGAGGACTGTTGTTTCAGTGATCTATAACGTGTCTGAGTGGAGTGACATGTCTACCCGAGGACTGTTGTTTCAGATAACAGCACACCAAAATTGTGGATAGCCTCACTCTATAGAGAAATGGAGATGAAAATGAAGATAGACATATCGTTATGTCAGTTTTAAGGTTTGGTTTATAGTGTTTAATGCCACATTCAACACTATTTCAGTTATATCGTGGCGGTCAGTTTTAAGGAGTTATTGCCATATTTCATACAGACAATTTTGGGAAAGGGGATTGGAGACCTTTTTTTTTGTGTAAAAAAATAATCTATAACTTATTTTATTTATTCATATATCTCTTTTCTGGCCCAGGTGGCTCAATGAGTTAGGTCGCTGGATCTAACAACTCATACAAGCCTATCACCAATATGGCATGGGTTTACGCTCGGCTTTGTAAATTACAAAAAAGGGTGCACTTGACTCGCAGCCACAAGTGATAAAGTTTACCGGTTGCTTGAACATGGTCGGTGGTTCTCTCCGGGTACTCTGGCTTCCTCCACCACTAAAACTGGTCGCCATGATATAGCTGAAATATTGTTGAAAGTGGCGTTACAACACCAAAAATCAAAATCAAATCAAATCATATCCCCTTTTCTTTTCTTTACAGATGGCTGTATGTTGGGATTGCAGTAATTTTATGTGTCATAACAGCAGGACTATTATTTTTCTTCTTATCAATAAGAGATGTGACTATAGACAGTAGTATTTCATTATTAACTGCTAAAAATCTCACGATAAGTGAAACAAAGAAATATGTTTATTTTGATATAGCAGTAAGTATTTATAATAATTTGTGTACAATATTTAAGTATTTCATTTTTATTGTTATTGTTAAATTTGCTCAATATTTTTTTCGTCAATCAAAAAATATTTTCACAGTCATGTCCATACATCATTAGCTGTTAAAACATTTCTCTCATGTCACACCATTGTAAGCCTAATTACAGGTCAATTTCTTTTATCCCTTCAAGTTTACCAAGTCAAGTCAAATTCTTTATTATGCCTCAGACACTTGTACAAGAGGACGTAAACATGAAACATATACATATAACTGATGGCAGACAGATTAATTTATACATTAATATACATACAATAATCAAGTAGACATTCAATATACATAACAATGACGATACAGGTAAATTGACAATCAATATTTACATTACATATAATAGTCGAGTGGACCTTTCACGTAGATATCCACGTGTAAGTTGACTCACAATATTAACAGTACGTATAATTACAAATCATAACATGTTTTTAGTAGGATTACACCAAAAAGTAAGTATTTTAGATTTACAAAAGTCTACTAACGTGTCTTAAAAATATAGAGAGTTTTTTGTATAATTGAATATGATAGATTGATAGCATACCCTTCATTTTATTTTCACTAGGATTTTTTATATAATATTGTGGTATATATTTATCTCGAAGATTTTTTTATATTTGTGTTATTACAAGTATTGAAGTAAATAAATAGTGAAATTCATCCCCCAAACCATTTCTACAGAGATTACAAATTCTATCTTGTCTAGGCACTCTTGACCATCTACCCGTTTCTATTGGGAATTTAAAATTAGAACACCTTAGTTTTGAAATCTGTATTCTGTCATATGTATTGAGTTTTAATAAATAAGATTCAAGTTGAAACTCTTCTTTGAAAGTGAATAAAATTCTCCCCTGGAAGTATTATTTATTTGTGAAAACCAATTTTATATAAATTGATCATTTAATTTTTGTCTAACTATTGATTTTAATAATAATCTATTTACATGTATAGTTATCTGGTCGTTCCAAATAAAACTTAAACCACAATCATCCATTATAGATTTCGTATATATATGATATCCATTTAAACTTCAAGGGACGAGTCTCGTGTATTTTTAACATAAGTTTATACATAATATGTGACAATTTATTTGAATCAGTGAGTAAAATATTCCAAAGCAAAATCATTTTTTGTTTCACAACAGTCTCCAGTAGAAATCGTCCTAGTTCTCCATACACTAAAAAGTTTTGAGTACTATTACGAACTTTAAGAATACTTTTACAGAATTGGAGATGCACTCTCTCAATTGAATTTTTATTTTCGAATCCCCAGATTTCCGATGCATATAATAACACTGGTGCTACTAACGAGTCAAAAAGCTTCAACTGTAGATCTACTGGAATACTAATATTCTTAATCTTTTTATATAGTGCATACATCAATTTTTGTGCTTGTTCTAATAGGTGTTTTCTTGCAGTACAGAAGTTTCCATTATAATTGAAAACAATTCCCAGGTATGAATAAGAATCTTGAATATCTATAATTTTGTCATAAATCTTAAAACCATAATTGTTCTTAACTTTGTTTTTATAACTATCTTGATTTTACTTGTGTTTACTTTAAAGCCGCATTAGCTACGATTTTGAACAAAAAAATTATATGTTTTTGAAATTGGTAAAAAGCTTTAAAATGATGAAATATTTAATAAAGGTAAATATTTCACATTAAACAGCTTATCGTACCACTTTTCGCCTTTTGAGAACGAAAATTACCATCGATTTATTATTGCCTTGCAAGCAAATAATTTGACCTCGCTTTCTCCGTATGCAACTGAACTTACTAGTGACAGGTAAAAACGAATAATTTGCATTTTTTTGCGTATTAACTGCAAACTTGCATGGTACTTTGTCCGTAATTAATGCTGACTAAAAGCAGATCACAGAAAATAAAAAATAAGTGCATTGTTGTACTGATTTAATGACGATTCGGCAAACTCCTTAAGCAATGCCGATAATCTTGATCGATCTCAAAACATGAGCAGTTGCACCTTTTTTCCCCGACGTACATTTCATAACATTTATAAGTTACAGAAACATGTTTTAAGGCATCAATCATATCTGATAGTTTTTATGGGTAACAAAAATTTACGATTTTGACAGATAATGCCACTTTAAGTTTCCAAATGTCACAATATTCCTCAAAACAAGTGAGTGCTCACTGTAGCCCCTCTGCAGATTCAGATAATAGCACGGTGCCTATTATTTATGTTTCCCCCACAAATTTTTCTCTACCTCCAAAAAATCAAAAGTGGGAGAAACATGGATTAATTTTTTAAGAATTTACAGTTTATTCTTTAATTCTTGAGTATTTTAACTTTAACATTTTACGATTTTAGTCTTAAAAGCATATTGTTAATATATTGGTACATGTGAGAATCGAACACCTGCTTGGCTTCTGCTTCTGCCATATGATTGCCTCCTTCATTATATTGAAGATTATGCAATTTTGGTTTTTGTGCGGCATGCCCAATGAATAGTGTAGCCAAAATTTAAATCAGTTTCAATTAGATGATAATAAATAATAATAGAATTGAATTTACAATTTAAAACTATATTAAGTGATTAACGATGTTTTTTAAAACGAGAGGACTTTTCTCAGTCATCTCTCATCGAAGAGCTAAGCCCTGAGATGAGAGATGACTGAGAAACATCCTCGAGTTTNAAAAAACATCTTTAATTATTTTATTGCTATTTTGTATTCATAATTAAATTATTTTTGTTGAGATACTGACATTTTTTTTAAACACAATTAATATTTTATATCGTTAATCACTTAATTATCAAGAATTTGGTAATGTGACGTCATTATAACGTCATATTAGAAAACAAGATACTACTACGTGCGTCCTTGACTACGCTTAGCGATTAGCGATAATTGGAATCATCTCATGGGCTTACGTGATATGAAATATATCGGTTTTAAACATCAAAGGGAAAATAAACAAAATAGCGATAAACAGTTTTCACTGTCTGGACTATAGGGACACGATCCTTGCCTTAAAGGCCTCAGGTGTGTCCATCTCAACAATGTCTGGAACTAGTAGGTTCCAGTCTCATAGAGGATTAAGATGGCCGCCGTTAGAGTAGTGAGTTAATTTCAGCTCTGCAGTTTTTGGCTTTTTTAAGCTGGATTTTGATGTAAGACAGCATTAGAAATAGAATCATCTTGTGTGGAAATTTTTCAGCTTTATAAAAATGCTTTTTGAGTGGAAAAACATTGAATTTTGTGATCTTAATCAGTGAAAAACAGATTCTTGTATCCAACATTTAAAGGCTATTGATATGGATTTTTAAAGTGATTTACCAACCATTATGCCTACTGGGGATAATAGTCAAAAAGGTGTGAAGACTGTACAAACTATGCTTGCAGCAAAAAAGACAGGGAACACTTCTAAAGATAATCCTCCCAAGCGTGACAAAAGAACTCATTCAGATGTAGCAGAAGACAGTGTAGAAGGAATTGATTTAATGAGTATTCACAGTGACTTAGGTGAAATTAAAAAATCCCTTCAGGCTACTTGTACCAAGACTGATCTAGAAAGTGCAGTTAACTGTTTAGTCAAGCAAAGTGATCTGAATGACCTCGTTACATCTATCGTCAACAAATTATTAGTAACATTTAAAAAATCATTCTCACAGGAAATTGAAAGTAAAGTGAAGGAAAAAACTGGTAAGATGCAGGATCAAATTGATTCATTTGCTATTGAGAATGAAAACTTAAAGGAAAGATTTAGAGACAAAGATAAGAAAATTGATTCTTTAGAGGAAAAGCTAAATGATAGAAGATCTTTTGATGCTCTAAAGTTGGGAAACCATAACAAACAATATTCTCGTAAGCACAATATCAGAATGTTGAATTTCCCAGAGAGAAAGGATGAAAACCTGAGAGAGGACTTTGTGAAACTAGTTAACACTGAGCTCAAGGTCCACATTTCACCTAGTGATGTGCAAGCTATACACCGAATACCTGGTAAAGATAGAGGAATTAGACCTGTGATTGTAAAAGTGAAAAACACTGAAGTTAAAATTAACATTATGAGGAAGAAGAGAAATTTAAAGAAAGACATTCGTTTCCATGACGATATTACACAAATGAATCTAGGACTTATGGCTAGACTTAAGAGAAGTGAAAGGTTTGAAAATGTGTGGTTTTATAACTGTAATGTACATGTATATGCAAAGCTAGCTGAGGGTCCAAGAATTAAATTTGACATTTTTGACAATATTGAGGAAAAGTTGAGAAAGAAAAGATAAGAACATGTATGTATTTAAAATGAAGTGTAAATAAAAACTAGAACTACTATTTAAATCTATAAAATGTCTTTGAATTACTATTATGATATGTACTATGTGTAATGTTAGTATTATGATACAATACTGCTGTGTGTGTTAATATTGTGATATATGCAGGGTGTGATGTTCATATTATAATTGGTACCATGTGTCATGTTAAATTAAAATTTATAGAGTCCAGTATTCCATCCTCTGTCAACGTAAATATTAGAAGGGAGATAACTCTTATCTATATTTATATTTGGATATATTTCTGTTTTGTTTGTTTGGTTTTTTTTTTGTTTGTTTGGTTTTTTTTTTAAATAAACCTACTCACAAGTAAAATATATTCCTTGTTTTTGAACATTATACATGTATATGGTTTTTCCATCTCCTCTTTATCATGGTACTTGTGTCTACTTGTACTCCAATATAGTATGTGATTTTTAATAAGGGAAGCAATTTTTGTTCACATAAATGATTGTTTTAAATGTTGATATTATGATATGTACTATGTGTAATGTTAATGTTATAATGTGTATCATGTATGGTGTTAATATTGTAATGTGTACCATGTATGGTGTTTATATTATGATACAGTATGTGCTGTATGTGTTGTTAATATTGTGATATGTATTATGTGTGATGTTGATATTAAAATGTGCACTAGGTGTTGTGTTACTATTATAATGTGTACTAAGTGTAATATTATTGTTATAATATGTACTATGCATATTGTTAATTTAAAGAATATAATATACACCCCCTCCCCTACCCTTTTCTCCACTTTAATACTAGAAGGGAGATAACTCTTATTTATATTTATCTGGATCTATTTTTTTTTCCTTTTTTAAATTTAAGCATTATCTTATAAATTCAGTAACTTTATATCAGCTTATAATAGGTAGCTTTAAATAAACCTACTTGCAAGTAATATATTCCTTGTTTTTGAAATAAATATCATTATACATGTATATGATTCATTGTTCAATCTCCTCTTTACTA
>MJUT01015165.1:44094-56907 GCA_002080005.1 Gigantidas platifrons | reverse complement strand
AGGTTCCAGTCTCGTACTGTTCTTGGAAAGAATGACATTTTCCTGGTGTCAATACGAGATGATGGTATCTGGAATGACCTCATGTCCTGTTGTGAGCTTGTCTGGTTTTTCGGCCTGGTGGAATTAGCCTATTTTCCTTGTTGATGGCTACAAGTTCTCTGTCGATTTTATACAGCATCACAAGTCTATTGTCCTTTCTTCTGTCTGCAAGTGGTCTCCATTTTAGTCTTTGTATGATGTTGCTTACACTAGATCTATTTCTGAGATTGTTTGCTACATATCTAGCTGCTCCTCTCAGCACTGCCTCCACCTTGTTTATATCAGTTTGTGTATATGGGTCCCAGACTGTACTAGCATATTCCACTAGTGGATGTACAAGAGTGAAATAGGCTTGTTCTTTTATCCTGATTGATGGGATTTTCAGGTTTCTGCACAGGAAGCCAAGAGTTTTATTTGCTTTCATGGTTATAGAATTTTTGTGCTGGTCCCATTGTAATTTGTTTGTGAATGTGAGACCTAAATATTTGGCAGATGTAAATAACTCTAGCATATGCCCGTGGAGTTGGTATTTGGCATCAATTGTTTTCTGCTTATTGGTTACTCTGAGTACTGCACCATTCATTTTCCCATTGTCCCAGCTTATCTAGAACTTTTTGTAGAGTTTCAGCATCGTTATTGTTGGATATTGTCAGGTAGCTATTGTGTCATCTGCGAAGAGTCTTACTGTTGATGTTAGTCTTGATTGGAGGTCGTTTATATAGAGGGCCAGGGCGGCTCAATGAGTAAGGTAGTTGGATTACCTATACTCATACAAGCCTATCACCAATACGGTGTGGGTTCGTGCCCGGCTTTGTAAATTACAAAAAAAGTGAATTCGACTCGCAGCCGCAAGTGATAAAGTTTACCAGTTGCTTGCCCATGGTCGGTGGTTCTCTCCAGGTACTCCGGCTTCCTCCACCACTAAAACTGGTCGCCATGATATAGCTGAAATATTGTTGAAAGTGGCGTTATACACCAAAAATCAAATCAAATCAGTAAAGGAAGAGCCCTGGACCTAGGACGGAGCCTTGGGGGAACTCATGAGTCCACACTGACTGCATCAGAAGTAGATCCATCAATTACTACAGATTGTTTTCTGTTTGCAAACCAGTTTTGTATCCACCTGACTGTTTTTCCTATAATACCATAATGCTGCAATTTGTGTATGAGTAGGCTATGGTTGACTTAGCAAAGTCCAATATGAGGCTTTCCAATTATATTTGAAGTGGGAAAACTTCTGTCTTACCACCCGGCTATGGTGACAACACTAGCAGTCTGTCAAGTGACTCCTGATTTTCCTTATTTTTCCTGATTTTTCCTGATTTTGAGCTGTTCCTGATTTTTTCCTGAATTTGTTAGATACACTCCTGATAACTCCTGATTTCGAACTTTTTCCCCACCAAAAAAAAAATTACATAATAATATGTTTATTATTTTAGTGTAAAGCATCTTATCAATAAAAGGAGGTTAGGAAAATGGCCTAAGTAAGACCTTTTAGCCTGCCAATTACATTCTGACATTCTGATAGTGACCTTCATCTGGAATCAAAAACACCATGCTTAAATTTATATATTATGGCGTGAAAGCTCTTACGTTAAGGGGAGGATGGCGGCTATTTTTTTGTTTTTTTGTATGGTTTTATCACTTTTTATATAAAAAAATTCCTGATAATCTCCTGATTTTTAACTAAAAACCCTCCTGATTTCCTAATTTTTTGAAGCCAAAAAGTGCTTGACACACTGCACTAGTAAACTTCATAATTAATATATAGATAATACCTGTATGACTCTTGATAGTAAAAAAATATAGTATAGATTTAATATATCTAACATTAATTATTTTTTATTTCAGTATAGATTTAATATATCTAACATTAATTATTTTTTATTTCAGTATAGATTTAATATATCTAACATTAATTATTTTTTATTTCAGTATAGATTTAATATATCCAACAGTAATTATTTTTTTTATTTCAGTATAGATTTAATATATCCAACATTAATTATTTTTTATTTCAGTATAGATTTAATATATCTAACATTAATTATTTTTTATTTCAGTATAGATTTAATATATCCAACAGTAATTATTTTTTATTTCAGTATACATTTTATATCCAACAGTAATTTTTTTTCAGTATAGATTTAATGTATCCAACAGTTTCTATTTTATTATTTTTTTATTTCAGTACATGTATAGATTTAAGATATCAAATAGTAATTTTTTTTATATTTCAGTATAGATTTAATATATCCAACAGTAATTATTTTTTATTTCAATATAGATTTAATATACATGTATCCAACAGTAATTTTTTATTTCAATATAGATTTAATTTATCCAATAGTAATTATTTATTTATTTTTATTTCAGTATAGATTTAATATATCCAACAGCAATTTTTTTTTTCAGTATAGAATTAATATATCCAATAGTAAATATTTTTTTATTTTTTATTTCAGTATAGATTTAATATATCCAACAGTAATTATTTTGCAATAACATTAACACAGACGACAATGGTTGTGGAATTTAATGTAAAAGTGGTAAATACTTCAGACACATCGTTCAGTTTAAATGTTCCGATGAGATCAACAAGAGAATTTGATGTAAATATAGGAATAACATTTGATAAAGATAATGGTCTTGGAGAAATGGCGTAAGTATAAATTTCTTACCTCCTACATAAATGTAAGAAAATGATTGGTTTAATGTGAACACGTGGACGCCCTGTATAACTCATACAGGGCATCTGAGCCTCTTGTATGTTTTTCATACAGGGTTAGTAAATTTCATACAGGGTTAGTAAATTTCATACAGGGCTAGTAAATTTCATAGACGGTTAGTAAATTACCATTAATAAGTAATAGTTGACTTGATGTATTTTGGGAAATTATTTGTGTTCTTTAAACATTCTTTCCAGGGTTTTGAAAACAGTTTATTGTTTTTGTGAAAATTTTGACTGTTCTTGCTGAACATTATGTGATATTTTTCTGTGATATAAAATATCGAAAGTTTGTATTTTTCAATTATTTTATGAATTCTTGAGTATAGACTCATAAAAGTAAGAACAAAAACTCAGAACTTCAAATCCAAAGGGTAGTCGGTAAGTTATATTCGTTACATAGTGTGTTAGTGACCTAATACGTTATATACAGGGTCAGTAAATTTCATATGGAATTTACTGACTCCGTATATAACATATTAGGTCACTAACACACATTGTAACTAATATTATTACAGGTTTTCACCTTGTAAATATTCATTTCATGAGAGAAATCTGATTACTAAGAAGATTTGATTTATCTCACCTTGCTTTGGTTAGCTGTAATCATCAATTTGCTTCTTTGGTCATATTCTGTATATATTGTATGTGTGTAAGAACAGTTTGAAGGGTGAACCGTTTGAAGATACCAAAGGGGCAATCTGATTTGATTTGATTTATTGTGTTTAATGTCACTTTCAGCAATATTTCAGATATATCATGGCAACCAGTTTTAGTGGTGAAAGAAGCTGCAGTACCTGTAGAGAGCCACCAACCATGGGCAAGCAAGTGGTAAACTTTATCACTTGCGGCTGCAAGTCGAGTGCACTCTATTTTGTAATTTACAAAGCCGGGCATGAACCCACGCCGTATTGGTGCTAGGCTTGTATGAGTTGTTAGGTAATCAACTACCTAACTCATTGAGCTGCCTGGGCCCTTTTAAAAAAAAGAAATTAAAAAAAAAAAGAAATAGGACAAATCTACAAAACGTGAACTCCACAGAAAAAGGGGTTGAACTCAGTTGTCCAGGAAACGTGGCCAGTTTCTGCTCCACAAGTGGCACTGTCATTTTACTCTTGTTAAAAATGTGATAACAAGCCATCAAAGAGAAAAGTTGTGTCACTGTAACTACTTGACTGATGAGAACTAAACAAGCCATCAAAGAGAAAAGTTTTGTCACTGTAACTACTTGACTGATGAGAACTAAACAACAATGGTCTTTAATTGATCCTTTTTTATCTTTTGATTTGTTTTTTTTTGGTTTTTTTTTTAGTTCATACAAATCAAGTTTCTTTTCAAAAAGCACAAGTGCCTCTTATATGTGTTCTATTGGCAGATTTAAATAAAAATGTTCTCAGAAATTTTTGCATGATTCTTGTAATCTTAGAAATTGAGTTATGCTCACTATACATGCTGAAGATCCTAAGCACTGTGCCTGTGAAATGTAGAACAGCAATAAAAGCACTGTTCCTTTAATTTGATTTATGTCTAAGTGTAATGTTGTATAGTTAACATTTACATCCATATCCTAATTCTCTAACATGTATTTAGCTAATGACCAATCAATGATTGACATTCATTATAGACAATAGACAATAGACAATATTTTTTTGCACAAACACATTTACAATAAATGGTTATATATATATATTTACAGAAATAGATGTAGTATGGAACCATCTTTCTTTACCCAGAATATCATGATCTTTCAGTAAGTACTATATTGATTTATTGATTGGTGTTTAGCACCAACTTTAGCAATATTTCGTGGTATGAAATTTTTTTTATTATTAACTTAAGACACCCTACAAGACCCTTAGAAATAAAACATTAAACAGACTTGTCTATAAAACAATCGGATTATATGTACAAATAAAAGAAACCTTAAAAAGATAAAACCATATATTTAGAACGTATGTTATCTAACTATATTTTTGTATAATTACATTACTTCCGTTTTTCATTGAAATGTTACAATATTATTGGTTATGAAGTGGTCACATGATTATAAAAGAGATGTTTCATATCCCGATGAAACTCAAACCCGAACTTGCACATGCCTCCATGACTACATTAGATGTAAACAATCAATGGCGTAGTAATTTCCAACAGCAAATAACCTAACACTAATAAAATTCACAACGGAAAATTCAACTATATTAAATTTTGGTGTGATTTAAATATAATTATAAGAATTGAATGCATTCTTTTGAAGTTTCATTGGGGTATGAAAGCTTCGATCGAAGCACATTTTCAACATGTACTTCGGTCAACGTTTTCATACCCCAATGAAACTTCAAAAGAATGCATTCAATTCTTAAATAAATAATTTTCTTTTAAAAATTTCAAAATTATCATGTGTAGCCTGTAACATTTGTAAATATATCATATAAATTGTTGACATTATAGAAGTTCTGACGAATGTCAACAACATTATCGCAGTCAAGTAAAACATGTTAAAGTGAATAACTGGAATTACACGAAACACATTCAGGTCGTTCCTCATTATTTAATAGATAACGATGTGTTAATCGTTTATGTTTGATACAACATCCGGTCAAGACTACTTGTTCCTTCCGATTTTGACTGTAAGAACAAGGAGTCTTGCCAGTAGGAAGTACTATAGATACATTGTATAATGCTTTAAGGTCACTTATGGGGGTATATAAACTACAAGTTAATAATTATTTTATTGATCTTTAATGCCTGTCAAAATGACATGTGGTGAGTAGTTGGAAATTTAATTTTGAATATGAAAATTACTGGTACTCAAGTATGTTAAACATCCCTCAATATTTTATTACTGTACATTTTATTAATTTTGTTTCCGTGTATAATACATGTCAAATCTCATTCATCACATACATTTTGTGTCATTTAAAAAAAAAAAAATATTTTTCCTCAACGCAATAGCCACTCAGTTTATGCTTCTCCAATGCCAACTTCTACTTTGTTTTTAACATTGTATAACTTTGTTTTTAACATTGTATAACTTTGTTTTTAGCATTGTATAACATTGTTTTTAACATTGTATAACTTTGTTTTTAACATTGTATAACTTTGTTTTTAACATTGTATAACTTTGTTTTTAACATTGTTTAACTTTGTTTTTAACATTGTTTAACTTTGTTTTTAACATTGTATAACTTTGTTTTTAACATTGTATAACATTGTTTTTAACATTGTATAACATTGTTTTTAACATTGTATAACTTTGTTTTTAACATTGTATAACTTTGTTTTTAACATTGTATAACTTTGTTTTTAACATTGTATAACATTGTTTTTAACATTGTATAACTTTGTTTTTATACCCCCACTCGTAGAGAGGGGGCTATATTGCAATCACCTTGTCCGTCCGTCCGTCCGTTCACACTTTCGTAACAGATATCTCAGCTTCTACTGGAAGAAATGATTTTATATTTGATATATGGCTTTGGCATGGTGACTTGTACCGTGTCTCCCCTTTCCAGGTTTACCACACATCTACTTCCTGTTTATCGTGCAACTTACAAATGAACGAGTGGGGGTATTCTTAGCACGATGTAGCGTGCAACATCTTGTAAACATTGTTTAACTTTGTTTTTAACATTGTATAACTTTGTTTTTAACATTGTATAACTTTGTTTTTAACATTGTATAACTGTAAAAAGATGAATACCCAATGGAGGCTCAGTTATTAGACATTAAATGAAAAACAAAAATTACCACATTGTTGGAACAGTTCCAAAATCTAATAAAAAATTGCTAGAAAAAGGAGTCAAAATCCATCAGCGTGACACACATATACACGACCACTCGCTTTCCTGTCTTGATACAGGCATTTAAAACAAAAGTGGCAGTTTTAAACTAGTTTTATGTGCACAAACCTCACTACTTAGTTAAGTGATGCAGTCATACAAACTGTGTTTCTATATTTCAGGACAACTGCTACATATTCCTCGCTTGGTCACAAAGAGCAGACGACAGTGAATACATATCCATTAGTTGACTGTGGTAACCATACCAGTCTTATATCACCAGTTTATAAAGCTGAGTAGTTGAGGAACAAGGGAGATCACTCTTATAACCATGCCAGTCTTATATCGCCACAGTTTATAAACCTGAGTAGTTGAGAACCAAGGGAGATCACTCTTATATTTTAATGTAAAATATACATTGTTCTGAAATAGCCATATTAAATGAAAATATGGTACACTATTATTCCATCCATATATATAATTTCTTTCTGTCAAAGATTGAGGTTTCACAAGTACATGTAATGAGCTCTGAAGAGGAAGTGCCAAGTATTTTGTTTTATTTTATTATTCTTTGTATTATTCAGATGGAAAGATCTTTTTACAGTTAAATCTCGTTATGTCAAGCTCGGTTTACTTGAAATTTCGGCTAAGTCAAAATTTTTCTGAAGTCCCGTTTTAAACTTTTTAAATTAATTTACTTGTCTTATCTCAAATTTGGATGTGTCGAAATTTCGGGTATCTCGAAGTAGCTTTTCAATCCCTAATATACAAATCCATTCAAATTATGTTCGTTATGTCAAAATTATCAATTAAATTAATAAACAAACCTGTCAAGGTGTCAACAGCATGGCATCCGCTGTTTACCACGTCAGGTGAGATTTATTTTTTAATAACTGTTAATTATCATTTGGAAAGAAAACAATTGGATTTATTAATTGAAGCAATGAAGTCATCATCATATAAATGAAATATTATTTAATGATAGATTTCTAAGCATTTGATGTGACACCTTGAGTGGTGTAGTAAAAACTTTGAAGCCATTAAACAGCTGGCTGTGTACAGAGATATCACTCATTTTTTTTATAAAACAATATTCATTTAAAAATGCTGAATACTCTGTTCAGAATAACATTTCAACATTTTGTCAGATTGCCTATCAGCACTAACAACAGAATAATGAAATATATTTTTTTGTGTGTTCAATTATGTGATATTTATAGATTTCTATGGAAGTTCGTTTTGTTGACAGTTTCATATTTTTAAAATACATTGTACATGCGTATTGCCGTATTATGTATGTACATGATGTAATCAAATGTGCTTTTCTTTTTTTCTCTCGAAGTTTCCTGACATTTATTGAATTCTGTACTTGGTAAAATTCAGATAATCATCAGATAATTTATTTATTTATTATTAAAAAATCAATACTTGCACACGTGTTAAAAATACGTACACAATATGTACAAATAATGTCGATATATTGTAAATGACCAAAAACAATAGTTTGCATCCACTTTTGTCAAACTTACATGACAGAGTTGCCTATCTTACTTAATCCCTCACTCCTCTTAAGTCGAATTTCGGATAACTCGAAATTTTGCAACAGTCCCGTGAACTTCGAGATAACGAGATTCAACTTTATTTCTGATTAGTTCTTTTTATTATTATCAACATATCCTATTTATGATCATTTATACTATATACTTTGGGCATTATCATGTTTTATGAATTTGTTGAAGTCATAGATCATTTTGTTGCATTTCTGTTTTGTAAAATATATTTATAGTGTGTGTGAATAGACGGTCGTGTACATTACCGATTTGATTCTGAAATTGTACATTTTTATATGTTTTTTTATTGGAGTTATTTCCCTTACGTCAGACAAAATGGTACTTGTTTAAGAATGTGCTACACACAGGATACAGAATTTGAGAATGATTTTCTTATAATCTGTAGATATTTGAACCTTATGAAAAACAAGAGTATAATTTTATAGCAATTTACAACATTAACATTTTGTATAGATTATGGGGAATATGTCATTATTCATTGAACTGGTACCATTTGCCCATCATAAAGGGAAACCATAGAAGGATTTGCTCCTTCAGTTTTCTCTAGCATTTATTTATTTTATGCTTTTTGTGATTTAAATTTGTCACTTTAAGGGAGATAACTCCTATATTTATACCCCAGCTCTACCGGAGGGGAGGTATACTGTTTAACCTCTGTCTATCCTTCCATCTGTCTGACCTACCGTCCGTCCCAAGATATTTTTTGTTGCATTTTTCTCAGCAACTATTGATGGCAGAAATCTTATATTTGGTCACAAGCTTCATATAGGTACCCCATATCGTGGGAAGCGTTTTTTGGACCCGTCACATTCCTACTTCCTGTTTGCAAAGAGCGGGGGTATCATAAGTGAGCATTAGCCCACATTTCATCTTGTTTTTTTTTTATTCTGTTCTTCAGTGAAAATTTTTTATTGCATGAATATTGTATATTGCAGTATATTTATTGCACTCACTGGTTATTGCAATATTATACAGTTAAAGACCGGTCGTGAGGGAAGTAGCAAGTTTATTGTCCCCCGAAACACAAACTATTTCCTGACGCTGATAAAGAACAGCAAAATAAGGCATATTACCAAGCAATATTGTGTTTATTGTTGTGTCACTTCAGATTTTTATGACTTAGCACTAATTACAGTGTAATGAAATAAACAACAAACATATGTTTTACCAGTAATATTAATATTAAACAAATTCAACAACCATAACAGCTGAAACTTTCAATAATATCAAGGATTTAAAAAAAAACGGGAAATATGAACGTGCAAAATTGCGGATAGGAAAATAGTCTCAGGGAAATAGTTCACTTCCGGGGAAATAGTCTTTTAGGGGAAATTAGCAAATCTATTACTGTTAATTTATATAGTAGAAATACTGTAAAAATATAATAAAATATTTTAATTGTGCAATATAGGATATATTGTAAATAAACATCTCCCTTGGTCACTTTCAACATTATTTGAGTTACTGGTATATTGTGATTGTCTGTTTTATTGGGGAAGTATCTATAATACCCATAGATAATCACCTGTCACAAGCCACTGACAAACTTTACCTCATGAATAAAAAACATTGAGTAGACCTTATAAAGAGGTTATAGACACTTTTTGGATAGGTCTAGATTCAACTACCACATGATCGGAGCCACAGACAACCCACTCTTTCTCTTTCATGGATCTTTCTATTTATAGTTATATAATAATTGATCAGTTTAAGGTGTATAATGCATGCTGATGTACATTTGTTTTAAAAGCTGTAACATTTTTTATTGTACATTTTTAACTTTGTGTTCATCTCGATACAGAGCGAGAGCATAGAAAAGGGCTTACGCTCATCCAGATTTTAATTTATAGCTTTTTAAAACTTTTATCAGATTAAATTGAAATATTTCAAAGGAGCGTACAGTTTCAGACTCCGATTTTGACCATGATACCATGTACTGTTATATAGTTATGACCCTTGAAAATGTGTAAATATCAGAAATATTGGCTTGATTGAGGTTTATGGTATTTACCGCCACTTTCAACAATATTTCAGTTATATCGTGGCCATCAATTTTATTGGGGGAGGACACCAGAGTACCCGGAGAAAACCACCGACCTGTTGCAAGTCACTGACAAACTTTATCACATAATGTTGTATCGAATACACCTCGCCATGAGTGGGCTCGAACTCGCAACATTAGTGGAGATTGATTGGGCACTGATTGCACAGGTAGTTGTGAATCCAACCACCATACAATCACGACCAAGACGACCTCCTTTTGTTTTTATTTGAGGCAACTCGTTAATCTTTTTTGTGATTATTAAAGCAATGAAATTTAGATCAAGTTTGATTTGTCTTCTACTGTTCTTCTGTTCAATTTGTTACTTTTTTTGCAAATAACAATTTCAACATGGCTACTTAGTAGGGCTAACTACAAGTGTAGTCAGCATTATCTTCAAAAAGATGTGGAGAAAATATAACACACTCTACCGGTACTTAATGCCATGGTGCTCTTTATATATTTATAGATCTATTCCTGGATACAGAATTTTGAGTTAACGAGAGCAGCTCGTAGAAATTTACCTTTCCTAATTTGTTTTTCTATTCAATATTTGGGGGTGGGTGAGGTGCCATTAAATTACATTGTATTTATATAATATACTGATAATTATTTTAGGACTGGAGAGCTAGCCCACTTGAATCAATAATCAAAGTTGATTCAGGTTGTGCTTTAAATGTTCTATGATCTGAATTGTTGTTATTTATTTTAACATTGATATATTTAATAAACAGTTATTTACTTTTACAAATGTTATTGTTTTTAGTTCACTTGGTCCAAAGGGTCATGTGACCTAGTGTCATCATGTGATCTAATGTCATTATGTGACCTATTAGCATCACATTGCCTGCATCACATCTATCCAAATGAGCTTGAAGTAAGGTATACTACTGACACTAAAAAGTCTACTTCATACCTTAACCTTCACCTTGAATAGTCAACTTCCCTTTCATCAGTGGCAATATTCCAGCATCACCAGTGTATGGAGTTTACATTTCTCAACTCGCATGTTTTTATAGAGCTTGTGCTCAGTACAGTGACTTTCTGGACAGAGCTCAAAACAGTGCTACGTTGCTCCTAGGTTGAAGTCATCGCTACCAAAAATTTGACAGTCATCATGATCTGGTCGACCATTACCAAAATATCTGTATCTCGAATGACAATGGATCTCTTACTTTTTAAATAGATTTTTAGCTCACCTGACCCAAAGGGTCATGTGAGCTTTTGTCATCACTTTGCGTCCATCGTCGTCGTCGTCGTCCACGTCTGTAAACTTTTCATACTTTCTTCTTCTTCTTTGAAACCACTGAACTAATTTGGACCAAATTTGGCAGAAATGTTCATTGGGAGGTCCTCTACTAAATTTGTTATTTTGGTGCAGATCGGAAATCCAACATGGCCACCAGGGCCAATAATGTGTTCTGATTGGTTGAAATTTTGAAAATCTTCTTGTCAGAAACTACTCAGCCGATGGAATTGTAACATTATAGAAATGATGACTGGATGGTCCTCTACTAAATTTGTTATTTTTGTGCCGATCGCATATCCAAGATGGCCGCCATGACTCGACTTAGTTTTAACATAGAACCCTATGGGAAAAATTGCCTCTTTGGTTTTCTCTAACGCTTATTTGTCCTGTGTCTTGTATACCTATTGTTGTCAGTGTCTCTGGATTCTTCATTCTTGATTGTCTCTGTTTTTCTCTAACGTTTATTTGTCCTGTGTCTTGTGTACCTATTGTCAGTGTCTCTGGATTCTTCATTCTTGATTGCCTCTTTGGTTTTCTCTAACGTTTATTTGTCCTGTGTCTTTTGTACCTATTGTTGTCAGTGTCTCTGGATTCTTCATTCTTGATTGCCTCTTTGGTTTTCTCTAATGCTTATTTGTCCTGTGACTTGTGTACCTATTGTTGTCAGTGTCTCTGGATTCTTCATTCTTGATTGCCTCTTTGGTTTTCTCTAACGTTTATTTGTCCTGTGTCTTGTGTACCTATTGTTGTCAGTGTCTCTGGATTCTTCATTCTTGATTGCCTCTTTAGTTTTCTCTAACGTTTATTTGTCCTGTGTCTTGTGTACTTATTGTTGTCAGTGTCTCTGGATTCTCCATTCTTGATTGCCTCTTTGGTTTTCTCTAACGTTTATTTGTCCTGTGTCTTGTGTACCAATTGTTGTCAGTGTCTCTGGATTCTTCATTCTTGATTGCCTCTTTGGTTTTCTTTAACGTTTATTTGTCCCGTGTCTTGTGTACCAATTGTTGTCAGTGTCTCTGGATTCTTCATTCTTGATTGCCTCTTTGGTTTTCTCTAACGTTTATTTGTCCTGTGTCTTCTATACCAATTGTTGTCAGTGTCTCTAAATTCTTCATTCTTGATTGCCTCTTTGGTTTTCTCTAACGCTTATTTGTCATGTGTCTTGTGTACCTATTGTTGTCAGTGTCTCTGGATTCTTCATTCTTGATTGTCTCTTTGGTTTTCTCTAACGTTTATTTGTCCTGTGTCTTGTGTACCTATTGTCAGTGTCTCTGGATTCTTCATTCTTGATTGCCTCTGGTTTTCTCTAACGTTTATTTGTCCTGTGTCTTGTGTTCCAATTGTTGCCAATGTCTCTGGATTCTCCATTCTTGATTGCCTCTTTGGTTTTCTCTAACGTTTATTTG
>MJUT01015162.1:255292-266625 GCA_002080005.1 Gigantidas platifrons | reverse complement strand
AAAAATTAAGATTTTTTTTAGAAAGATCTTTGTAGCATGTAAATATTTCTCATTTCATTTTTACATGAAAGACAAATAAATGTGAAAAGTAAAAAAAAACAATCATGTAAACTGAGAAAGTAAGTAAGTTATTTGTACAAGAGATTTAACAGTTTCATGTAGATTTTGGTTCTGTGGCTTGACATTAGAGCTATAAATAGAAACAGCTACCAGCTATATACTATGTAGAGTTTGTCAAACGTTTAATGGCTTGAAATTAAAACTTTACAAAGAAAACCAATTTAAACAACCATGACTCAAGAGATTCTATTTTATTTATTTTTTTACTTAAGGTGGTACCTTACACTTCAGGTAAAATTTGATCTGCTCGTTTAATTTTCTTATTTGGCAGTGTGTTTGAATATATCCACTGTAATAAATATCAAAATGTTAACCAATTCCAGCCAACAGACTCGGAGCTATAAATTCAATAGCCACATTGCAGCTTTTCTCTCTGTGGTTTTGATCATCGAAATGATTGAAATCTGCATACAAACATCATATGATCAAAACGTTCAACTGATTTTTAAAGAGTTATCTCCCTGTAGTGTTAGGTACCACCTTAAGGAATATTTTCAATTTTTGAACAGGTTACAGAGGTGTGGCCATCCTCGACTCGTCCGACAAGTACATAGAACCTGCCGGACAAGTAGATTTTCCTGGCTAGCTTGTCCGGGGACAAGTAAAGATCAACAAAGAAAACTAATTTCTTATTAAAATACCATGGAAAGACAATTTCTCAAATGATACTATATCGTAAACTATTGACGGTTATATAGATAAATGTTTTATAAATGTGGGTTTTTTTTGGAAACGATCGCGTCTTTATTGTACTGCATTTACTTAACAAAAATCGGGATCGTGTAACAGGTTTTTATTGATGTTCCAAATGTGACGTTTCCCTGCTTCAGTGGGAGCGCCAACCACTATTTCCGTACCTCCACTCATGTTACGTATTGTCCACAGATTCAAGGGAGAATACTCCAATATTGGTATAGATGGCGCTCGCGGCGCTTCACGTCATTTATTTGTTTACGTTACATGTGTGTGGTTTTTTATGAAATAAAGTAGAAAAAATAATAAACTATGCATATTTTTTTTAATTTGTTGGTATCTTAAGTATGTTTACTATATGATTGAATCGTACTGATCATTAACTGTGAAATGTATATCTTATAATCGGCTTTGAAAATCGGAAATTGCTTTGATGTTTTTGGAAATAAAATTATGGCGGGTAAATACCCTGGTCTAATTATAACTGACTATTAAGCATCCTATTGGTTGTTTAAATATAAAATGATCAAAAATAGATATGAAAAGGATTAGAGATTCCAAAAAAATGCATAATTACCCATCATTCATTGCAAATATGCTAGAGAGGCTGTGTGTAGAAAAGTTAAAACTATGTTGTTTACATCGAGACGCGACTAGAGAAAACGGTTTTATAAGATCTTTAACTCACTTTAAATGTTTTTTATTTGTTTTACAGTGGATCTGGATTCTGGATACATTCATATTTAACAATTGTTCAGTTATTTATATATATTTTTGAACAATTACACCATAATTTCCATAAACAACTCAAGAATGGCAAGATGTGATCAAGTAAATGGTCATGTACACTGTTTTGTGTTTATGATTTTGTTTAAGTTTTATTTCCTTCTTGTTTATTATTGTAATGAAGAAAGATTTCTTCATTTCCAGTTCCATAGCAAAGCTTTTTGTGTAATTTCTTGAGCAACCTCATGATCAAACAAACAAACAAATGCTTTAAATTGTCAATCAAGACGCCCACAATGTCAACCAGCAGTATAATCAATAAAAATCACAGTATACAATTGATTCACATAATATTTTTTTCATTGGATAGGACAATACAAACAAAATTAAAAAAATAATGTACAAACTACAGTACAAGTACAGGTACTTGTCTTTAAGACATGAAATATAACTTTATTAGAAAAAAAAATATTCACCCCTATATCATTTTTAAGACATATATTTTTATATTTTGTATTTAAAAAAATATGCACCCAATAATATATGATTTATGACATGCAGTATAACTTAGCTGAAAAAAATATGCACAATTACATACTATATAACTTTACTAAAAAAAAATATGCACCCCTACATACTAGATATAACTTTACTAAAAAAAATTATGCACCCTACATGCTATAAGTATAATATGTGGGGGTGCATATTCTTTTAAATAAAGTTATATATATCCTAAAGTTGATAGAGGTGCATATTTTTTTTTAATAAAGTTATATATATGGTGTCTTAAAGACAAGCCCATGTGGTCACAGCGGAGTATGCAGATGTCGAACTGCCACAAAGTCCACCCTGACACAAATCCTGAGCCTTTTAAATTGTCATTGTGGTCAAGAAGACATATCTAAAGGTTATGTCCATCTCATTCAGAAAAAGTTGGATGATATTGAATTTTATGAGTTTGTACAAAATACTTGCAAATATGTCCGATTTTTCTTTGTATTTGTAGGAAATGTGAAAGAAAATTTAAGCATTTTTTCTAGGGTACTGGAGGAAAATTATAATCATGCTTCTTTCTTTAAGAAACTGTGAAAATGTCAGTTGCCCTCTCAGAAAAAAATGTGTGTCTTACAGCATTTTGATATTATTTGTGATAAAAGAGGAGATCACAGCACTGATATTGATCCATTTTTATTTGGAAAGAAATTTGACATTTCCATTTAAGGTAAATATGCAGAACAAAATGAATAAGTATTCACAGATATATTATGTCATGTCCACTATACTGCCCTAGATAATTTGAAAAAGGAAAAAGAATGTTTTGTATGAAACATCTTCAAGGACTACAAGATATATTTCAGTTTAAAAAGAAAATGTGGATATCTTTTTGAAACATTTCAAATTTGAGTTAACTTTTCATACAGATATTCAGGGATGTCATTAGAAGCCGGCAACCGGCGAAAATCTCCGGTAATTTCAGCTGTCGCCGCCGGTAACAGGAAAAAAAGTCACAATATATTTTTTCCACATTTACTATACCTCGGAAAGTCACAGTATGTATAATGAGTGACTTTGTCCATTACCCAGGTTATGGTGTTTATCGCCACTTTCAACATTTTTTCGGTGATATGGTGGCTTTCTGTTTTATCATTACAATATATTTCAAATTTGGTCTCATTCTGATAAATAATAACATTTGATCGGCACATACCGTTCACACTTATTACCTAACCAGGACCAATATTAATTTGATCTTTGAACTTTGCAAATTGATAACTGGTAAACAAATAGGGACCCATCAGCTTCCCAAAAACACAAATATTTATTTCCCCCATAATTTCTCTAATTTTTCCATTTTTGTCGATTTCCCAACTTCTTAAATTATTTTATTTTTCGACTATTAGTTATTTAGATTGTTGGTAGAAAATAAATAATTTATTTACTGATGGAAATCGAGAGAAAATCATATCGAGTCGGCTTTTTATTTTTGTAGCTTTAGGTAAGTATGGATAAGAAGTGCCAAACGAACGTCGGAAGTATGTAAATATTACACAAACAGGTACATGTTTTGAGATTTAAAATTTGTTTTTCTTTCTTTCTTTTAAAGAACTGGCGACCGTTTCACTAAAGGTCGTAAGTCGGAAACATCTACAGACGTAAATGCACTCTTAAGAGCTATCACCGATACGATCCGAGTTGTCTTAACATACGGGCCAACTAGTCCTCGCTTACGGGCCGACATGTCTCGGTCCAAGTTGTCTGGCATCCATGCTTAGCCGAGAAATATAAAGACAAATTGCATACTGTTTGCTGTGATCCGACCAGAGATCTGACCCACGAATATCTATCCCGTAATTTAATTGACAATAGTTTTGAATTCAATTACAATTTGTACTAATCTACCAATCAATATGTGCGTACTTGACAAATTGACATAACAAATAATAAGACAAGCTTAAAATAAAACCAAGTAATATATTCCTTTTAAACCATATAGTCGTGTATATAACGGGATATAAATAATTGTTCATACAAAAGACAAGATATTTCATTTAAACCTAATTAATAAATAATCAAAGTAGACCGAGATCAAATACAAAGAACAGGATATCTGTGTAAATCCTGTGGTCTTTTTTCATTGTACATATCCCAGATGCATGCCAGATATGTAATATTGCTGATGTCTTAAGATAAAAAGGTGAAAACTTTGCAAAGCACATTCTTAAGTACCATAAATTAAGGCTAAATTATGACAATGCCGTCTTTTGAGGTATAATTCGTAATTGGATAAATATTTCACCGCATGCCAACTTTTTAATTATCTTTCTTTATGATGGTTTCTTTTTAAAACATTAATATTATAAAAATTAAAAGACGCTCCTTTCTTAATTAGAATTTATTCTTTTGTGATGAGTAACAATAAAGCACCGAGCCCGTTAACTGACATTATAAATATTTTTATGACGTTACACGAAATAGTATTTGGCATAAACTAACTTAAAAAAAATATCTATAAACGAAATAAAAAAAATTCTCATGTCAGAAAACGGGCTCCGTACACTATTTCGCATAAACGAAATTAAAATTATCATGTCAGTTACTGGGCTCCACAATAAAGCAACATATTAATATGCATTTTTTTCTCCTACAACTCAAAAAATTAATGACATCCCTGATATTGATGTTTCAGTAAAGATATTTTGTTGTCTCACATGTTATAAGAGTTTTAACTCATTTTGTATGTCAGATACAGGAGAGGAAGTTATGTTTCAATCTTTTCAGTACATAAATACATGTTTACATAGGTATAATTTTTATGATTCCGTTTCACAGGATAATGTAGACCTTTGAATGAATTCTTTATTTGCAAAAGGCACATTGATGCTATAGCAACATGAATATATAAAATGAAAAAAAAAGAAAGAAAAAAAAGAAAGGGATAACAGAGAACAATATGACAACGTTAATTGTATATAAGATATAATTTATAATCTTAATTTCCAAGCTGAATTCAAAGATCAATAAAACCTAGGTTACATTACAGCTAGATCTTTTACATTTGACATTTGAGAAATATAAAATATTTAATTAACATTGACTCATATACTTAAATTTCATTTTAGTTGAAATATTCTTAATTTCAATTGATAAAGATTGTTAAATCCATTTGTATCTATAATGTCTAGCTGGACATGGACAACCTCACAGTGTATTCATTACTATTTTACCAGAAATATTCTGATTCCTCATTAATATAAACACTTTTGTATATTCAATATTACTACTATATATTCTGATGTCCATTCTTATTGTGGGAGAACACTTACATAGGCTGTGCCTGATGTGTAATCCCTTTGAACTTCTGTACTATATATGTGCAATTGATTCAATAAAATATTTGAAATTGAAATTGAATTTACATTTGACGCCATTTTTTTAACCTTTATTTGCCTCAATATAAGCAAGAGCTTATATATTTCATATACTATTGGAGGTTTTACAGATAAAATATGATACCAATATTTCAAAATTATATGGTGTTTATACATACAGAGGAAAATGACCAAGTTCACCATATAAAAAAAGGCAAAGGAAATAGGTGAATTTATTGCACAATTATTTTTTGAATGGAAAGGTTATTTTGTTTCCATTCTGCCTTTGATTTCAAATATATGTGTGAATGCTAGTCATTCTGTCTTTGTTTTAAAAATCTGTGTGTGAATGCTTGTAATTCTGTCTTTGTTTTAAGATTTCTATGTGAATGCTTTTTACATGTAATTATGTCTTTGTTTTAAAATATTTGTGAATGAATGGTAGTCATTCTGTCTAGTGGTTATTTGTGTCACTCTGGTTATGCATTCCCTCATTTAAGTAAATTTAGTATTGATATATAGGCAGACAGTTCAAGAGCTTTAGATTTTTTTATTTGAATTCTCTTGTGGTAAAAACTGTTACTGTTCACCTGTTAAAAATTACCTAAAGTTTCTTACTTTATTTAACTAAAGTAAATCATTTTGTTTGTTTTTTATTAAATTATTTTGTGATATTTTAAAATTATAACCTATATGGAATATAATGAGATAACATCACATGACAAACTTAGAATCAAAGAAAGAGATAATTGATTTTGTTGTTCTTCATCTTAAAAGAGGAAATTAAAATGTGATTATGGATTGGATCATTGGTCAACCACATCATCATCAAATGGGGTCATGGTTTGGGTCTGTGGTCATCCTAATCTACTCACATTTGAATGTCTGGACTCCAGTTTGAGTTTGTATTTCTTGGTGTATGATTTCCTATGGGTTTTTTTTTAATTTGTGAATTATTTTTTTATACTTGTTACAGGCCTTTTCTATCATTTTTCTTTTCAGTATGCTTTCTGAGATCGAATATTTTTTTCTGAAATTTTGTACTTGCCAAGATCACAATAACAATTATTTTTATCCACATGTCCATGTAATAAGATAAGAAAACTTACTACACTTAAAAAAGTATAATATTTATTATTTGCATACCACCACCCCCCTTTTTCCAACCAAAAAACCCCACAAAAAAACAACAAAAACTACCACACACATAAAATCAAAATCACTTGTTGAGGTCTTGTGTTCCAAAAACATACAGAGGTAGAATTTAAACCTGGTTTGACATCAGTCAGGTGTATAACACGTACTTCATTAGCATGGATCGGCCGGAGCTCCCACTGAACCTGAATAAAATTTGAACTACATCCACGATTTTATTTTAATGAGACCAGAATATAACTCAACTTTGTTGACGATGTTTAAATACGATAATTAGGTAACCCCAAGTCCACATTTGTTCAGCAAGTTTGGAATAGGGAATACATTACCGTACCTACAAAGGTCTCAAAATGCTAAAAATGACCGAAAATGAACCACGACTTCAAACCCAAATTTATAAATGTAGCAAGCAAATGACGGGTTTGTTTAATTAACATACCTTCCTTTATGTTTATTCTTTCGATTTAAATATATTCCAACCTTCATCGGTTTTGAGGACGCATTTGTGTTAGTCAACTGCAGACCAGGGTATTACCCGCCATATTTTTTATTGACATCTGGCGTCGTTTGATATTTCTGATATTTCGAGCAGTTAGGCGTTTTGTACATGTGTTATTGGTTAAGTTACACCAAACACATGATCATTAACAAAGTTACGATGCATATTATGATCAAATTAATTCAGATGTTGCTTATTTTTGTATTTGAAATACGGCCTCGCGAACGTTTACAAAATGAAAGTGACGCCATGACGGTTTTTATAATTATCTCCCTTTCCCCGCGTGACTACAGATCGGAACTCTTCAATGTCTGCGTCTTTCCCACTGCTTGTCCATTGCTTTTTGTAAAAAAAAAAAAAACAAACAGGGTATAACATCCGTGAAGATACATTGTATAATACAAATCGGATTGCAGTCGTTACAATGGATAAATATTTAATAATAAAAATGACTGGGAAAGGTTCTGGTTACAATGAGAAAGTTAACAAACGCAAAACTCTAGCGGAAAAGAACACATAGTTTTAAGAAAAACACCAAACGGCGGCAATGGACTGTTCAATCCAAGTGGCTAGCCGATTTCTCATAGTTACTGCTGGATTATGATATTGTCTTATATTGCAATATCTACAGGAAATATTTTGATTTTGATGACCGGAAATCATGAATGTTTATTGGCAAAATCTTGAAGATTATGAGTTTTGTATTGGCACATTTCAATGTTCATCATGCAACGAATTATTTTTTAAGTTTCCATGGGCAAGTAGGCGAAAATAAAATTAAGGCAAAGACCGCATGTTGTATTTAATAACTACATATGATTGAGGGATTTCTCATTTCTCATTTTATTAGGTCGGTTCTTTTTTTAATATTTTTTTTAATCATGTGTTAATTGTCATATTTATTTAAATTCTTGCAATTAATTTTCCATTTATCTAGCTTATATAATAGTGTTACATTTATACAGAATCATTCTGTGTCTAAAATCATGAATTTATCACTAATATAATATTCTCCCTTTTTTTTTGTTCACGCCACGATATGTCTGAAATATTCCTATGGTTGAGGTTAAACACCAATCACAATCAATCTCCTTTTTTTATCTGTATTTTTACATGTTTTTTTTACTTTTCAAATTGAATTAGATAAAAAAAATATTTTAACACAAGAAAAAAGATATATATTAGTGATCATAATATATTGCTTTAAAGGCATATTGTCTACGATTTTGTTGAAAAATTTTAACTGCCCTTACGTGATTTGTTTAAGCTATTATTAAACAGTTATGCTGCAAAAGATACGATTGGTGTTCTATATTTTTTGACAAAAAAAACCCAAAGCTATCGTTATCGGGATTATTGTTCAGGATGATAAAAATTCAAAGTGAAAGTAACAGCGCCACCTATAAAAAACGGAAGTTCAGAACTGTCGGGGTTTTAGCTTTGAGGTAAGGCAAATAATGTTAAGATTCAAACGCTTCAAATTGTCACGCTCGTTTAATGTTGTTTGAATCTTAACGTTTCGTAGCGTATTCGCCAATAATTAGGTGTTTAATCTTCATTTTATGAAGGTCAGTACGGAAAACGACAATAATTTTGGATATGAAAAAATTACGGATGTGGTAGACAATATAATATGCCTTGTTGTTTCTTGCAGAAATCATGGAAAAGGATTTTGGATAAAAAGCTACATCCTAAAAAGATAGTTTAAAATATCAGTTAGTACACTTGCCATAAATTACAGGGATGATTCTGGTTAGAATATAAAATAACTGAAAATCAATGAAAATAGTTGAAACCATCTACACCCCCTTTCAAAATGTCATTTTTGACCTGTTCTGACTGAATACTGCAATTTTCAGAATTTTTGTTTCATAAGAAAATCACTGTATTAATAACTGAAAAAAATCATCCCTGAAATTACTAAATTAAAATGTAATTTCTCCACAAAATAAAACACAACTTACTGTTTGTTGACGTTTCTGCCTTTGCAATAGTTCTAGTTCGTCATGTTCATTATTTTTGTCTTATTTTTAAGGGGCATTATCTGCCAAATCGTAAATTTTTGTTACCCATAAGATATGATTGATGCCTTAATAAAACGTGTTTCTGTAAATTATAAATGTTATGAAATGTACTCGCATCGGGGAAAAACATGTACATGTAACTGCTCGTGTTTTAAGATCGATCAAGAAATGGACGTCATCTTATTATTTATCGACATTGTTTACGGAGTTGGTCGAATCGTCATTAAATCAATACAACAATGCACTTATTTCTTATTTTTTGTGAATCCGCTTTTTATAGTCGGTATTAATTACGGACAAAGAACCATGCAAGTTGGCAGTTAATAAGCGACAAAATACAAATTATTCGTTTTTACCCGTCACTAGTAAGGTCAATTGCATACGGAAGAAGCGAGGTCAAAATAATTTGCTTGCAAGCAAGTAAGTGGTCGATGGTAATTTTCGTTCTCAAAGGCTTAACATGAAGATCTTGATGTTATTCCATGATTTTGACGTCACATGAGAATAATAGCTAAGTTTCTATGGAAGTGGGAGGAGCTTACGTCATGGTTTAATATAAAGATCTACATGTTATTCCATGGTTAACTCGGACCTCGACGAAAACACCCAATGTTGATTTCTGTTACAAACCATATATACCATGGATCTTACGAATGAACTTATTTAAACCAACTCATCCTTCGGATTCGTTGGTTTAAATAAGTTAATTCGTAAGATTCATGGTATATATAATACTTGTAACATGAATACGCATTTTTCCTTTGAAGTTTTTATGCGGTTATCAACTTAAAAATAGTGAACTTTTACAAACCATGGTTTAACATGAAGATCTTGATGTTATTCCAGGATTTTGACGTCACATGAGAATAATAGTTAAGTTTCTATGGAAGTGGGAGGAGCTTACGTCATGGTTTAATATAAAGATCTACATGTTATTCCATGGTTAACGCGGATCTCGACGAAAACACCCAATATTGATTTCTGTTATTTAAACCAACTCAGCCTTCGGATTCGTTGGTTTAAATAAGTTAATTCGTAAGATCCATGGTATATATAATACATATTTACCTTTATTTCACCATTTTAAAGCTATTTACCAATTTCCATTTTGAATCATATAATGTTTTGGTCAAAATCGTACCTAATGCCCCTTTAATTTACGCATCAGAAGATCATTCATATTTATCCTTTTTTTTACTGGCCAATGGGCGTTTGTATATTATAGTTTGTCCTTTAGCTTTTGGTCATTGTATTGTCTGTCTTTCTTCGATTTACAGTTTCAGATTACACCTTTTCTTCAAACTTATTTTACTTAGTAATATGAAAGGCAAATATCATGGAATTTTTTTATTAAATATTTTCACTTAATTTTAACTAAAATCAACTGCATAACATTAAAAATCCGCTCAAAAGCAGATTTTAATAGCAAATTGCTAAATATTTGACAGCAGATAATTCTGTTGTCCCCTACAATGATGCAAAGGATATGCGCGTGACACAAGATTTGAACTCTTTCGGGGATATTATCGCTCATGCTCAATGTTCAGTTGATGGAAAAAAAATATATTCCGTGTATACCACATAAGAATAATTGCAAAAAAAACCCCAACAAATTGGTTCACACGACATGAAACAGACAGATTCCCCAATAATCATGGTCAGGAATGTGTGTGTGCTTAACTCAGCATCCATGATTGTGTTTATCTTTTCTTCACGAGGTCATGATCGGCAATCATGGACCAAAACTTTTCTTCACCAGGTCAGGATCGGCAATCATCGGAACAAAACACACGAAAATTAATCAATCTCCACAACAATGGCGAGAACGATAAACGTGCACAGGGATTTGCAGATTTCTCGAATTTCGTAGCCCCTTTTTCCTCATTTGGTCCCTCCCGCGATTATGGTATGGATCTTTGTCTGGAAGTATTTTGAGCCATTTATCCATATTTTACAACATTTCGTGTTACAACTCTCTCGTTCTACTTACTTTTGTTTCTAAGTCCAGCTGCCGTTCTATTTTAAAAAACCTAAAGGTAAGAAACAATCGTCAAGATACGACGAGGGAATCCTCGCTTCGACCACAGGACTTTGTCACTTTCCACGTAAATATACTATCAATGCATAAACACAAACAAGGGCGGACCTTTTTTTACCCCCGCTCGCTTCAAGTCGTGTTTGCTTTTTTAAATTCCTTCTAATATATTCAAAACTCTGTTTGGTTCAACTCCCAAGACCTTATTCTTT
>MJUT01015162.1:240769-254612 GCA_002080005.1 Gigantidas platifrons | reverse complement strand
GAGAGAGAGAGAGAGAGAGAGAAAGAGAGAAAGAGAGAGAGTATGCTATAAATTAATTACACCATCAAATATCATTTATAATTCAATAATTTTTAATATCCTACATTTTCTACAGACTCTGGATTCACTCGTCTTTAATTGCTTCACTTATTCCAAGGACTGGAATGTTTAACTTTTCCCATTATCGAAACATACACTAAATAGCATGCCGCAAATTTAAAATTTCTAAAAGCAATCAATTAACACTTATTTTTCTATTATTTTTAATATCCTACATAATTATAATTATCAGGGCGAACGGACTCACTTTTAGGGAGAACGGACCCAGGGCGAACAAGATACAAGATATTTTATTTTCCAATCATGGAGCCCAGTACTGGGCAGAATAATCATTTACAAATTAAAGAACATAAAATACACATATGATGTGTAATAAGTAAATGTAATTTGAAGATATCTGAAGAACAATACAAAAAATAAAAGTTTTGGAGACACTGTGACTCTGAAGGTCAAGGGGGAGACAACCAATACAAGCATAATATTCTAATGTATTTATTATCAAATTGCATATGTCGACCATATAGATGCTAATAATAGTGGATAATTAGTATCTATAGGGTCGTCACATGCAATTTGATACTGTCATAAGATTATATGAATATTGACACGAACAAGTTAAAATAAGGAAAAGAGATGAAATAATAAAGAAATAAAGAAATTTTATTGAAAATAAATTTGTAAACAGAAAGTTAGAATAAAAGGGGGTGGTAAGTCCGTGCAACGAGCGCCTGTGATCAAAGACAGAAAGATGTGATGAACTAACTGACTGAATATTTATTTAATGATTCAGAAACACGTGAATAATTGTAGTTTTCAGTTCAGACAAGAAATCAGGATTCAGCCATACCTACATGCACATATTAAGATGCAGTAAACACTGAAACATAATTTTGAGATCATGGAGATAACTTAATTTAATTGTTAATAAAAAAAAATTGAAAGTGAAGTTGTTTCTTTGTCAGTATATTATTTAATGACATGATATGTGTATAACAGTTCTCACAATTGTGTGGGAAACAATATTGTAGTATTATTGGTACTTGTAAAGATATGCCACATTATGTCCCAAAGGTGTTTTATGTTATATACTACATACTTTTAATCCATCATTTGTTCATTGGAGGTTAGGTGTTTAACGCCACTTTCAAAAATATTTCAATTACTACTTTTGTGGCGGAAATTGGGGTACCCAGAGAAAACCACAGACCTGTCGCAAATCACTGACAAACTTTATAATGTTTTATCGAGTACACCTAGCCATGAATGGGCTTCAAACTCGCAACTTAAGTGGTGATATGCAACGATTGCACAGGTAGTTATAGATTCAACTACAATACGACCACGACGGCTCAAGTTCAGCAATGAAAGGTAATTGTTTTATTGATATTGATGGAATTTATGATTATCACTTTCTTTTCATATCAATCAATGAAAATAATTGGTTTGCTGAAAGTATGTTTTTAATGTGCCACAGAAATCCATATGAATATGCATACCTTGTGAATGTGAAAAGTTGGACCATATCCAACAAATTTGGTTGAAATGAATGATTCATTGATTATTTTTTAAATGTCAAGTAAGTAGTATTTCAACTATATACATTTTTTTATATTTTCAAAATGAGAATTAAGTTTACAATCAACAATTGATGGTTGAAAGGTGGCATTTGGATAATGGCCGCGAAGGAAAAAAGAAGTAGAGGATTATGAAAAGAAAGTTAAAACAGTAATGGTCAACAATTCCACCAATATCAATCACCACTCACTGAACATAAAAAGGGGGGCAACACCATCTGATGTTGGAAATGCAGGTCATGGCTTGGGACAGGATAAATGGATAGGGTCAGAAAAAAATGCATTGCAACAGGGTACAACATTCTGGCTTCCATGAATTATTTTGATTCTGATATGTCTAAGAGTACAAATACGGTAGTATATTTTGATTGGAAGACGGTTATTTATATTTACGTTTACGGAATATGTCGCACAAAATTTATGCTGCCAAATTCGAGAAGACGATAATTCAAGTACATGTACATTTACGACGGGAAAATCGGTCACATGCACCTGTGCATTTGCTAATGAGATTATACCCAATCGATAAATTGCTCGTTTGTTCACAAAGCAAAAGAAGGACGACATGTTAGAATTAAAATTAGGTGTTTATTCGATTTATTTGTGATATTCTAAACCTTAGTATACAAAAAAGCATCCAACAAACATCTCATTGCAATTACACAATTGTGACAGAAATATGTCAACTGTTGGAAATTACCATATTTATTCATTTAAAAACACACTTTCTCTGTTAAGATATTTTTGGATTTTCATCAAACGTATGACACTAATGAACCAAACATGATAGAAATATTACATGGGTGATTCTCAACATTACATGTTTTTCATTTAATTCAGAAATTCAATATGGCTGCCACGACCAATTCTTTCTGATGCTGAAATTTCAAAATCTTCTCTGAAACACAAGTGGGATGAAAATGCTATTTTGTAGGAATGTATCATATTTGATTCTCTTAAAAAGTTTGTTTGTGTCCATTGGAAATCTAAGATGGCTACGTACCGCTGCAGGACAACTAAAAAAAGTAAATCATCTCAGAAACTGGATATTTGATTGAACCCAAACTGAACATGAGTAATCGTTGGATGATCCCTTAAAAATTATCAGACAATCAGAAATCCAAGATGATCATGAGGATGAATGAATTTCAAGGTATATTTTAAATGAGGAAGAAAGAATGACCCATTTGATATCAATTCGGTTGTATTTCATTTTGACGATTTTAATTACGGGAGACGGGTCACAACCATATTTTTTTGTAAATCAGCTGGGTTTTTTTCCATAACTCATAATAAAATGAAAAAATATGTATCACACTGTTGGAACATTTCCAGCATTCAATAGAAAAATCGTAGAAATATGTAAATTCGATATCCCTAACACACAAATAAATGACTTCAATAAAAAGTGACGGGGTTAAACTAGTATACAGTAGACTTTTCTAAGGCATTTCTCTTACTTAATAAAAACAAGATTGCAACACGTAGCCATGTGTTCACCACCGCAATAGAAAGAGGTGTAATGTGAGTGTAATGTTATCCATGTGATATATTTATAAAATCGAGAAAGCATCCGAGATGCAACAGCCGAGTTGCAAGTCAAAATCTTGGGGCATTTAATTTGTCTATTCACCCTGATCATAAATATATATGGCTTAGGGGTGTGTATCTCAACCATTAAAAAGTTCACTTCAGGTAGGGGGTGGGATATGACCCCCAGGGCCTGAGCTATAAGGCATTTAATTTGTCTAGTCACCTTGATCATAAATATATATGGCTTAGGGGTGGGGATCTCAACCATTAAAAAGTTCACTTCAGGTAGGGGGTGGGGTATGACCCCGCAGGGCCTTAGCTATATGGCATTTAATTTTCCTAGTCACCCTGATCATAAATATATATGGTTTAGGGGTGGGGATCTCAACCATTAAAAAGTTCACTTCAGGTAGGGGTGGGGTATGACCCCGCAGGGCCTTAGCTATAAGGCATTTGATTTGCCTAGTCACACTGATCATAAATATATATGGTTTAGGGTGGGGATTTTGGTCACATCTTTTTATACAGATTCCCCAGAGGGATGGGGCTGAGCTGGGAGGAGGGGGGAATGTTGCATCCTCAACTTCACATTGGCATCTCCACCATACTAAATATTAAGTTCCTATCTTTTGTAGTTTCAGAGAAATGTGTAATTCTCAAAATATGTACTTTTTCTATCAAAAACATGATTTTACAAGAATTTTATTTTCGAATTTTGCCCAGTTTTGAACTTAAGCTAGAGATTCTTAATATAATGCCTGTGTGTAAGTTTGAAATCAATTGGTCAACAAATACAAATCTGAGAGCGCTTACAATATATCCGGACGGACGGACGGAAGGACGCCCGACATTTCTATATCCCCCGCCCCGCTTGGGAGGCGGGGGACAAAAAAACAATAGATAGCGAAACCGGAAGATTTTTGGACGACGTTCGGACAATGGTCGGGCGACCGTCGCCGAAAACGTATAAATAAGCCTAAACAATAGACGTTTTAAAATAATGTTTTAAAATAATCGGGGTTTTTTTTTGGGGGGGGCGTCTGTCTGTTTATAAAATTTTTAAGAATGCAATAGAACAACGGCATCCCGAAGACTGATCTTGGAAAAATTTTAACAGTCAAAAGACTTTATCATTTGCCACGCATTTTTCTTGAAGAATAGGATATCCCCAATCCACCGGTTCCTTCATTACATGTACTGGTATTGAATATCGCTATGCCGTTGTTCTGTGCGGTTTTAGTGGTCACGATGCTACTGTCTCTTTAATGTGATCACGTGACCTCTGTGATTGATTCCTAATATTATTATTTTCATTTTGAGTTGATCACACATAATTGTATTGGTTTATGGCTTAAATGAGTAACATTAATGCATTTTCGCGTGTATTGAACCAAAAAGTAAAAACACGTTTTTTTGTGCATTTTCAATTGATGGACAACCTTAACATGACTGCGTAAGAGATAACTGTATTGTATTTGAAAATTTCACGGCTTCAATTGGAGATTTGATGGTCGCAAATTGAGTTTACTGGCGACGCGTTAGTTACATTGATTGATTGGTGTTTAACGCCAACTTTAGCAGTTTTACAGCTATTTCGTGGTGCCAGTTACATTCTTGACGGGACAAGGTGAAACCAGAACAATGGACTATATACATGTGCGTACCCGTTCATATTTTCAATCGCATATCTAGATGTCCACTAAAGGTTGCCCTGTATTTATTTTATTTGTTGAAAATGAATAAACAGATTTACGGACTCAAAATGGTTTGGTTTGGTTTTATGGTGTTTAACGCGACTTTTAACAATATTTGAGTTATTTTCGTGGCGGTGTGTTTTCTTGGTGGAGGAAACCGGAGAACTCTGAGAAAACCATCGACCTGTCACAAGTCACTGACAAACTTTATCATATAATGTTGTACACTTCGCCCTGATCGATATTAGAACTCTGAACATCAGTCGTGATAGGCACAGATTGCACACGTAGTTGTAACTCCAACTACCATACAATCACGACTACGAATGGCCCCAGATTCAAAAGGAAGACGCGCTATAAGGGACCGATCATTTAGCTTGCAAAGGAGGGGAGGGTGTTATGTTTTTTTTTTTCGTTCAGAATTTTTTTTTCGGACAACGCGAGAGTTAGAATATTTTTTTTTTGTCGCGAGAATCGCGAACTTTTTTTCAAAATTTAACATTAGGTTATATGACAAAAACTCTGAATTAGATTATTTTTTTTTTCCTCCACCAAAATCAGAATATTTTTTTTCAGCAACACTGGGAATCAGAATATTTTTTTTAGGAAAAAAAACATAACCCCCCTCCCCTTTTCAAGTTAAATGGTCGTTCCCTAAGCGTATACTAGTATTATCTTTAACATTATTCATATTAATGACAGTTTGTCAGAGACTTTCGATATAGGTAGGTGGTTTTCCCCGGGTCCTCCGGGTTCCTCCACCAATAAAACGGACCGCCACGATCAAATGAAATATTGTTGAAAGTGCCGTTAAATACCATAGAACCAACAAACCTATTCCACGTTAATTCTAAACATTCTTTAAAAAAAGGAAACTAATTTTTCGATTAATATCTTGATAATTTGTATTAAAAAAACGAAGAAAATTACAATGTAAATTGAATTCAAATAAATAAAATTTAAATCGTAACAGTGATTTCCTAAATATGTAAAACTATTAACAACTTCTACTTCTAACCCATGTAAAGAAAATTCTAAATTTTGTGGCTGTCGCCCTTTTGACAAAATCATGATTTTAGTTTGATCAACATTCACTTTCAATTTCAAAATTGTGCAATAATCATCAAATGCACCCAGAAGCATTTGTAGTTCCTCTGGAGATTCTGCCATCAAAACGGTGTCACCAGCATATATAAGTATCAAAAGTTTTAGGTAGATATCAAACTTGTCTTCAATATCCCGAGAAATACTGTCTAGACCCTTTAGGTTACATGTTCCCAAGAAAGACTCCAAGTCATTTAAATACGGTTGTATAAGGCAAAACGGAAAGGGTACATATTTCCACCTGTCTTACCCCATTATTACAACACAAGAAGAATACAGGAAAGTGATGTTGAGATGAGTATTACTCGTAGTAATTTACTCACTTAAAAATCAGCAGGATGATGTGGTTTAAATAAGAAATCAGGAACAGGTGTATTTGTATTTGCGATCACTGACTTATACATGTACCTCCGAATGTCTCTGATCGGTCTTGTGAAATAGTTTTATTATGCAATACTTATGCATAGACTTATTGATATACCATATCTTTTTTTACTTAAAAAATCAAAAAGAATGTATTAATACTCACATTTTTGATTTGTTGGATGAGAACCTGCCAGACAAATTAACCCGAAAACGCAAAACAGTGAAATTTTCATATTGAAAATGCCGACCGAAATCACAAAATAAATGTGTCTGTTCCCCCTGGCTGTTATTAAGTTTTGAGTACCACTTAAATTCTGAAACAAAGTTCTAATCAAATGAAGATTTTATACCCTAGTAGCTATCCACCCGTAAATAGCTTTACCCTCGAAGCCTATTGGATGCATACTAATAAGTGGGCGATTTTAAATACGACACACAATTTCAAAAAGTCAAAAAAAATTAGTATTAAATTACATTAAGAAACCCATACTTTAGATTTTGGCTATTTATACTTAATTTTAATGTATAAATGAAATTTAATGAAATCTATTCAAATTTAGAGGTTGCAACATCACGAATGTTTAAGCAAAACATTGATCAGATTAACGTAAAATTCTGGGGATCAGACACCGCGTTTTACATTTCCGCAAATTGATATTAGGGAACAACCATTTAACTTGAAAAGGGGAGGGGGTTATTGTTTTTTTAACTGATCTGCATTTTTTTTAACAGTTGGACACATTTTTATTTTTTTATTAATTGCAATCAAACTAATTTTTTTTTTCTTACCAAGTCAAAACATAATTTTTTTTCCAATGCTGTGTATAAAGGTATGAGCCAGTATTAATTTTTAGATGCTATGCATATAGCTCATATATACTATAAATTTCCATGTTATATCTCGCATTTGTACATGTAAATAAGCAAGTGAAGATTTTAATTAAATTAAACGATATCTTTAATATAAATTCCAAATAAAATGAGGTTTATAGGTGTGTAGATATGTCATAAAGTATACTTGAGATTTATTGCGCAACTCTTGGGAATTTTTTTCTTTTTCAAAACAATACTCTTAAACCAGGTTATTTTTTTATACTTATGCAAAGCAGAATATTTTTTTGTGGCCAATGTTGTGACAGATTATTTAATTTCTTTCCCTTCTAAATCATAATGTTTTTTTTGTTGAAAAAACCATAACCCCCCTCCCCATTTTCAAATTAAATGGTCGTTCCCTTACTTTTCCGGAAAAAAATATTACTTTTCCGCAAATGATTGCCTCTTCCGTCAGCCAGGTAATTAAAGTATTATCTGTTGTCCCCTGCATGTTGCGTGATTAGAAAAACAAAACATATTGTTGGTGAAAAACTATGCTTACCCATCGTAAATACGGATGATGTACTGTTTACCCATCGTAAATACGGATGATGTACTGTTTAACCATCGTAAATACGGACGATGTACTCTTTACCCATCGTAAATACGGACGATGTACTCTTTACCCATCGTAAATACGGACGATGTACTGTTTACCCATCGTAAATACGGATGATGTACACCATTTTCTAAAACATACCTTACAATACCGTCAAGTATTGGAGAATTAATCGTGGAGGGGTGATTTGATCACTAAGCAAATAATACAATACTGATTTTTATTATACTTATGCCAAGCAGAATATTTTTTTTCCGGCCAATGCTGTGACAGATTATTTAATTTCTTTCCCTTCTAAATCATAGTGGTTTTTTTTTAGGAAAAAACCATAACTCCCCCCCCCCCCATTTTCAAGTTAAATTTACTTTCCGGAAAAAAATATTACTTTTCCGCAAATGATTGCCTCTTCCGTCAGCCAGGTAATTAAAGTATTATCTGTTGTCCCCTGCATGTTGCGTGATTAGAAAAACAAAACATATTGTTGCTGAAAAACTATGTTTACCCATCGTCAATACGGTTGATGTACTGTTTACCCGTCGTAAATACGGATGATGTACTGTTTACCCATCGTAAATACGGATGATGTACTGTTTACCCATCGTAAATACGGATGATGTACTGTTTACCCATCGTAAATACGGACGATGTACTCTTTACCCATCGTAAACACCGATGATGTACTGTTTACCCATTGTAAATACGGATGATGTACACCATTTTCTAAAACATACCTTACAATACCGTCAAGTATTGGAGAATTAATCGTAGAGGGGTGATTTGATCACTAAGCAAATAATACAATACTGATGATAATTTAATCGCAAGGAAAGTCAATAAGCTGGAATACAATACAAATAACTTGGAAAAACAAGTTCAGCTGAAAACCAAAAGTAAAAGACGGTTGGTCGATAAGAGAAGACTAAGACACTACCAAAACAATCGCTCACATCACCATAACCACGTACAAATTAGTCTGTACAGGAGGGCCAGAGCCAAAGGACGAATAGTAGAGCAACACATAACATTAAGTACCTGAACTAAGCCAGGAGGGGTCATTTATATGTGTGTTAGAGATATCGAATTTACATATTTCTACGATTTTTCTGCTGAATGCTGATATATATATTTTTTTCATTTTATTATATGTTATGGAAAAAAAACAGTTGAGTTGCAATTATTATTCTGAAATAAATGAGATTTTTAGAAACCATTTTTCCAAAACAAAATCTAAAATTCAATGAAGAACATGATAGACAAGTGAAAATAGATGCCGAGCTGATTGTTAATATCTGTGAAAATAGTTCAGTAACTATCCAACCTGTTACCCCTACAGAAATATCAAAATTGGTGGCAACGTTAAAAAAGAAAAAAGCTGAAGACATAGATAATTTGTCTGCTGAACATCTGCAATATGGTGGATCAACCATGTCTGACTAACTTGCATCAACAATCAATAACATATTTTACACCAAGTATGTACTTACTTACTTACTTAGTCCTCTTCGTACATATTTGCACATGAGGCCATCACCATCGTCCTCCATAGCTGTCGGTCTTGTGCCTTTCTTTCCGCCTCTCCCCAAGTCATTCCCAGATCTCTCAATTCTCCTCTACTGTGCGTCGCCATGTTTCCTTTGGTCTTCCTCTCCTTCTTTTCCCATCAGGTGTCCATCGCAAGGATATTTTTGTAATGTCATTTGTCTCTTTTCTTAGTACATGTCCTATCAATTTCCATCGTCGTTCTTTGATTTCTTACTTGATATTTTACACCAAGTATGTACCAGATTCTATAAAGAAAGGATTACTAACGGCAGTACCCAAAAAAGATAAAGACCTATCAAATCCACCAAACTACAGAGGCATAACTGTTATCTCAATTATATGTAAGCTACTAGAAATGTGCATCAGAGCAAGAATAGAAGGTACTTTAGAAAAACAACAGAATGAATTACAAAAAGGATTCACCAAGGGCGCGTCCTCTATCAACATTGCTCTCCTCATAACAGAATCTATAAATGAGGCCAAATACAACAATGAAACCCTAATTCTTATTGCCTTGGATGCAGAAAAAGCGTTCGACGTTGTAGATCATATTCATCTATTTTGGAAAATATACCATCAGGATATCACTGGATCAACCTGGCTACTAATAAAGGAATTATATAGGAAAACAACTACTCAAGTAAAATCTGGAGGAGAAATTTCAAAGCCATATGTTAATCACCAAGGTGTTAAACAAGACGAAATATTGTCTGCCGGGTTCTACAAAGCATACAACAAAGACATATTAAACACCGTAGAAAGAAGTGATATGGGATTTAAAATAGGAGCTAGTTATGTGGGTTGTCCAACTTGTGCAGACGATATAATGCTATGCGCTAAATCTGAACAGGAATCACAAACACAATTATATATTATAGAGCAATGTACTTCAGATGACAGAGTGAAAATTAACAGTAAGAAAACAGAAATCATTCGCATAAATGACAACAAAGCTAAAAAAATAAACCACTAACGCTCTTCAGCGAAACTATAAACGAAAAAAACATCCTTAAAGCACTTGGGTATAGAACGAAAGAAGAACAACAGACAGGATATAGAAAAAAGAATCTCTATTGCAAGAGGCATTATGTATTCACTCATGGGAGCAGGTCTACACGGAATCAATGGAATAAATCCACTGAAAGCTTGGAAATTATGGCGAACGTTCGTTGTGCCAAGAATGCTCCAGCAATGATCCAGCAATCTACATCTTTCTAGCAGCCGAGTGTATCGAGCAAATTATACATAAGGCAATTATTGGATTGTTTCTAAGGATATTAAAAAATCCAGATTCAGTCGAGTACCAACTGGCCATACGACAATTAGCAATCAAAGACTGTGACTCAAATAGTTGGTTTACAACAGTGAATGCAATTCTACTTTCATATGAATTGCCATCTGCTCATAAGATTTTATTAAGTCCTAAGAAAAATTGGAAACCTATAACTCATACAAAAATTGACAACTTCTGGAAAAACAAGTGGTCAGAAGATGCAAAAACAAAGTCAACGTTAAGTTATATGGAAACAGATACATGGAAATATTAACAACCAAATTTGTGTTGGAGCAGTGTCAGAGACAACAAACGAGACGTCAAAAAAGGAGTAATAAAATCACCAGTTTTGACAGGAACATACAAAACCCAACATGTCATCAGATGGTAAAAAACATCTAGCACATCGTCGATATGTCGATTATGACAAAAGGACACGGAGGACTATGCACACCTTCTCCTTAAATGCGATACACTGTCGACAATAAGATATAATCATCTGGTAAGATTGGCTTTGCATCTTGAGAAATTACAAGTAAACACAGATTTCCTAGTTAATTATGAAATGGACTTCCTTCAACTGATAATTGACTGCAGTGCAAGTAATCTGATTGACTCTCAATACCGGAAAGATGTAGACACGATCTGCAGAGATATGATTTATACTCTGCATGTGAAAAGAGCAGAACTGCTTTTAGAGTAAAAGGTTGCTGTCAGTCATGTTTATATATTTTATATTTTTATATAATGAAACTCTCAGACCAGTGAGAAGAACGTTATTTTTAAATGTTAAGATACTGTTTTGTAATGAATTTTATCTTTTTAATAAATCTAGGATTTTTAAGATTAAATATTTTTAATCCATGTCAGCTTATCCATGTACAGTGTAAATACACGTTATAGTTTATTTTACCTTTTAAACCAAATCGTTTAACTTTTGTATTGGTTTTAAACATTAACGCGTACGTGAGCTATTATTGAAGGTGACCCTTCATATAGGGTGGACTTTCCTGAACAGAACAGAACAGTTACCTCCCTGTAGTGTTTTTTTTTTGTAATTTGTTTATTTTTAAAGAAAAGCAGAGGCAGATACAAATACAGAAAAACATGATATGCATATACAAATTTTTCCTAAACAAAAGACATTTAATTTATAAGACCAACATTTTGTAACACTACACTCAAACGCCAAGGAGATTTTCAAATGGCAACCACTTTTTACATATGTATTCTTTTTGTGTAGAGGATAAGAAATTGATGGTTGTCTTTTCTATTTTAATACAGTATTTCAGGTATTTTATACCACCATTTATACTGGGTTTATCACCCAAACATCTACATTTATATAAATAATACTTTAAAATCAAAATGACTTGGTTAATAGTGTTATCTGGATCTAAAGGATTTGCTATACCCAAAATAATATTAGGTGCATTTATGTACTGCATGTTCAAACCACAACTTTCTAGAATATTCACTAATGAAAACCAAAAATTTTTTGTGTAAGTGCATTCCCAAAATAGATGCAATAAACTCTCTTTAGTTTCTGTACAGAAGGTGCATAGTTCTGTTTCCTTTAAGCCACATTTGAAAAGAAAAGCGTTTGTAGCAGTAATTCTATGGGAAAGTTTGAACTGAAAGTTTTGAAGCTTAGTATTTCTTGTAGTCCTAAAAGGGGATGAATAAATATACCCCCAATCATCTATTTGTATTCCTAATTCTTGGGCCCATTTGTTTTGTGACCTTAAAGGACTTTCTTTTATGTTTTCTAAATACAATTTATAAAAATATTTGCATGTTTTTTTATCACTTTTTAATCTGTCAACAATGTCATTTTTAATATCATGCAGCCTCCCATACTCTGAAATAAGGTTTTTCCATCTCTTTGGGACTGCACCCACAATACCATAATACTCTAGAAAGTTTGTACTTATCATATATTTGTTTTGAAATTCCTGATATGACAAAAACTGTTTATCTTCAGAAATAATATCATTAATAAAAAAAAAACACCATTATAACAATATTTTTCAATAATAAAAAAAATACCATTTCTTTTAATATTAAAATTAAGCCAAATGGGTTGACTCAAGATGTTAATAATATCTTTTTCCTCTTCACCTTTTAAGGTCAACAGTTCTGACAAATTAAGCAGAATATCTCTCCAAAATGGATTTAACTTTTCGGAAATACTAACCAATCCCTCTTTTTTTAAGTACAATATCTTATCTCCCCCATATTTTTCTATATAAGTTAGCAATAAAATTTTCCAAGGGGACATATTCATGGGATCAAGAAGTTTATGAAGCCAAGACATTTTTAGTGCCTTACAGAAAGATTCAATATGTGGCAATTTTAACCCCCCTTCTTCATAGTTGTTTATAATAACATTTCTTTTAATTTTGTCAGGTTTCCCATCCCATAAGAATTTATAGAAAATGGCTTGTATTTCTTTCGTAACTTGAACAGGAGGGTTTGGTAATACTGTGAGAATCTGCACCAAAATCGGGAGGGCTAATGTTTTTATAACTGTTATTCGACCAACATAGGTTAAATCCCTGTATGCCCATGAGCTTAAGATATTCTTTACCTTTTTTATTTTTATTTCCCTGTAGTGTTAGGTACCACGTTAAACGCACAGATGGATGCTAAGTGACGGCAATAGCTAATGTTTGTTTTAATACTTGAAAACAGTTATTTGTAAAATAATTTATTGTATTATTTCCATTAAAAACTACAGAAAATATTTTTATTAGTATCATAAGTTTGATGAAAATGCAAAAAATAGTTTAACAGAGAACGTGTGTTTTTAAATGAATTAATAGGGTAATTTTCAACAGTTGACATTTTTCTGTCACATTAGTGTAATTGCAATGAGATGTTGGTAGGATAGGTTTTTGTATTCTAAAATAAGGTTTAGTATTTCACAAAAAATATATCAAATTTCATCACGTACACGATCTTGTATTACAACAATATTTCACTCAAGTGAACAGTTTTGTTCCTGTTCTAGTTAAATGACTTGATCAAACAGAAGGTTTACATGTAATGTAGTTAGTACGCATTTAAACCACAGAAGGATATTTCTATTTTCCACACGTTGTGGTGTGGGGTCGTTATTCTGCATGCGAAATATTAATATGCTACCTATCTAGAATATTTTATTATTTTCTCGATCGACAGTTCAGAAGCTAGAAAACAATATGATGAATATTGTCTGTCAATCATGCAAACCATAACTTAGGAACCGACCATTTAACTTGCA
>MJUT01015162.1:222223-239865 GCA_002080005.1 Gigantidas platifrons | reverse complement strand
CAATTGACGGAACTTCACATGAGATACAAATTCCATCCAATGAACTCCAACAGCAATTTGACAGTGGCCACAGAAAATACCATTGTATCCATACCCAGGTAAAACAATATAATAATGAAAACGAGTAAGGGACCGATCTTTTAATTTGAAAGGGGGCTATGGTTTCTACCCTGCAGTAAAAAACATGATATTTTTATGGGTGAGAATCTTGTTGCATCAGAATATTTTTTCCTTGCAAAAATAGTTTTTCCTTGAAAATTCAGCATCAAAATATTTTTTAATATTTGCAAAATAATTTATTGTACTATTTCCCTTAAAGACTACAGAAAATATTCTTATTGGTGTCATAAGTTTGATGAAAATCCAAAAAATATTTTAACAGAGAAAGTGTTTTTAAATGAATAAAAAGGGTACTTTTCAACAGTTGACATATTTCTGTCACAATAGTGTAATTGCAATGCGATGCTTGTTGGATGCTTTTTTGTATACTAAGGTTTAGAATATCACAAATAAATCGAACAAACACCTAATTTTAATTCTAATATGCCGTCCTTCTTTTGCTTTGTGAACAAGTGAGCGATTTATCGAGTGGGTATAATCTCATTATCACATGCACAGGTGCATGTGACTGACTTTACCGTCGTAAATGAACATGTTGATGAATTATCGTCTGCTCGAATATGGCAGCATAAATTGTGTGTGACATATTCCGTAAACGTAAGTATGAATAACTGTCATCCAATCAAAATATAATGCCGTATTTGTACTCTTAGACATATCAGAACCGAAATAATTCATGGAAGCCAGAATGTGTTTTCAGTTGTAACATGGGTTGGCGGATAAAATCTACTGATATCCGCCAACCCATTTTAAAACTCAAAACACATTCTGGATTCCATGATTTATTTCTTAATTAGATTGTGTTAACTATTCCATGTGATGGAACATAAAGAAGTTCCTTGTGTATGGAGAATATCATATTCACAACAAGCATGATTGGTGTACTCTTGCAATGCATTTTACCCTATCCATTTATCCTGTCCCAAGCCATGACCTGCATTTCCAATATCAGATGGTGTTGCCCCACTTTTTTTTATTTTCAGTGAGTGGTGATTGATACTGGTGGAATTGTTGACCATTTCTGTTTTAACTTTCTTTTCATAATCCTCTCTAGGGGCCCGGGTGGCTCAATGAGTTAGGTCGCTGGATCTAACAACTCATACAAACATATCACCAATACGACGTGGGTTCGCTCCCGGCTTTGTAAATTACAAAAAATAGTGCACTCGACTCGCAGCCGCAAGTGATAAAGTTTATAAGTTGCTTGTCCATGGTCGGTGGTTCTCTCATGGTTCTCCGGCTTTCTCCACCACTAAAACTGGTCGTCATGATATAGCTGAAATATTGTTGAAAGTGGCGTCAAACACCAAGAATCAATCAATCAATCAATCAATCAATCAATCAATCAATCAATCGACCGATCGATCGATCGATTGATCGATCCATCAATCAATCATAATCCTCTCTTCTTTTTTCCTTCACTGTCATTTGAAATGCCACCATTCAACCATCAATTGTTGATTGTAAGCTTAATTCTCATCATAAAAAATGTAGTTGAAATACTGCTTACTCGACATTAAAAAAATAATCAATCAACCTTCATTGCAACCAAATGTTTTGGATATGGTCCAACTTTTCACATTCGAAAGGTATGCATATTCATATAGATTCCTGTGACACATTAAAAAACATACTTTCAGCAAACCAATTAATTTTCATTGATTGATATGAAAAGAAAGTTTATAAGCAGTGATAATCATAAATTCCATCAATATCAATAAAACGATTACCTTTCATCTTAACTGAACTTGAGCCGTAGTGATCGTATGTTAGTTGAATTTACAAATACCTGTGCAATCATTGCATATCACCACTTAAGTTGTGAGTTTGAACCCCGTTCATGGCGAGGTATGCTCGATAAAACATCGTGATAAAGTTTATCAGTGCCTTGCGACAGATCTGTGGATTTCTCTGCATACTCCAATTTCCGCCACAAAAGGAGTAAATGAAATATTTATCAAACTGGCGTTAAGCACCTAACCTCCAATGGACAAATGATGGATCAAAAGTTTGTGTATGTAGTGTATGACATAAAACACATTTGGGTCATAATGTGGCATTTCTTTACAAGTACCAATAATACTACAACAATATTGTTTCCCACACAATTCTTGTAACTGTTATGCACATATCATGTCATTAAACAATGTACTGACAAAGAAACAACTTCACTTTCTAAGTTTTAATTAACAATTAAATTAAATTATCTCCATGATCTCAAAATGATGTTTCAGTGTTTACTGCATGTAGGTATGGCTGAATCCTGATTTCTTGTCTGAACTGAAAACTACAATTATTCATGTGTTTCTTAATCATTAAATAAATATTCAATCACTTAAGTCATCACATCTTTCTGTCTTTGATCACTGAATATTGAATCCAAAATATCCATACCAATATATTCTTTGGATTTATACATGAAAAATCGCAAGTAGACTATATAATATGTATATTTTGTATAGATAATCTTGTATAATGTATCCTGTTCACTACCACATGTAATACACACAGAGTCTATGCAATACAAACAGCTTCAAAATTCTATTTTATCTATTGCTTCTGATCATGCAAACGTACGAGTATATATCTGGGTTCATTGTCAGTCAAATATGCCTGTTCCTTTAAAATTTTTGCTGCTTCTTCTGTGGTATTTAATTAATCTTCTTTGCGTTTAAATCATCCATTGTTTTTTTTTTCTTCAACTCTGAAAAAAAATACAATGTTAGTCAATGTACTCTACATGTATCAAACTAAATTTAATAGACAATTTCAACATTTCCACCTTAAATAAAAAAAACATTATGCGTTTATACATGCTTTTAATACAAACTCTTTATAGAGTGAAAAAAATAGGCTCCATGGAGCCTGTTATCACTCACCAGAGATGTTAGGTATTAAAATGTTGTCTTTTGAAAGGAACCTGCAAGAACAAACTTGATCTGTGTATTATTCATTTAAAGATAGCTTAAAAATTCTAAATTGCTGCACTAATCAAATGGACTTAATAACACAGAGAAACCAACAAGCATCTCACGAGGGTCTAGCTAATCATGTGTGTGAACTTTTGTCAGAAATTAAAGATATAAAATATAACAAAGTACCATGAACTGAAACTGTAATTAAGTTAAATTTTTGCCAAAAAATGGGATGAGGGGACAAAAACATCAATATTCTTCGTAACTAATGAACAATTAAGTTGCACGTTCAATGCTGATATTGTCATAATTTACTTAAAGACAGAACTTTGTTAAAATCTAGAAATATTATTTATCCTGCATTCATTACCATTTTTGTATGATACTTATAGTAGGTGTATATATATATAAATGTAGGGTTAAGGTTAGCGTTATGGTGTTTAATGCCACTTTCAACTATATTTCAGTTAAATATGTGGCGGTCAGTTTTATTTGTAGAGGAAACTGTGAGTACCTGGAGAAAACGACAGACCAGTCGCAAATCACTGACAAACTCAATCACATAATGTTGTGTCGAGTACACCTCACCATCTGTGGGATTCCAACTCGCAAATGTCGAGGTGATAGGGACTGTTTGCACAGGCAGTTGTTAATCCAACTACCATACGATCATGGCGGCTCCTACATTTTTGTATCACCCTTCTGTAGTATATACAAATAACAATCTCCTGATACTCAATTCATGAACATAGCAAAGAGTAAGAAGTAAGACAGTATACTCATACCAGGACTCCACATCGGAACCTGCAACCTGACCGCTGTGGACCAGTGCTGCCCCTAGCTACAACTAGCTTAGATTTCACCCAGCAGTCATGTTAAGGCATTCCTTTTTTTTTGCAACATAAATTTATGACAATTTATGACAATGTAATATTTTCATGACGCAGACGTCTGTTTTTTAATAGCATTGTTGTACGATTTTTATAAATCTATACTCTGTTGTACTGAATATTAAATAATTATATGTTCGTTATGAAAGAATAGTAAATACAAAATAATGCCATCTATAAATTTATAGAAACAAACATAACAATTTTCAAGCATCTTGATTTTGGTGAACTGTCAGTCTGTTTGCAAGAGGCGGGGATTATGCTATTTTTCCTCAAATCGCAATCATTTTGCGCTTGCATTTGACAATATACCTGTACAAAAACATAGCGATGCATGATAAAAGTTACGTCAAAACTCGAGTACACAGAAGTTTTACATTATTAATGTTGTAAGTATTTTTTTTATTAGAAATTGATCCTACATAAATGCACCAACGTTACGTGTACGTTTTAAATGAAATAACCCTTACGCCATAATCACGGCCACTCTACTTGAACAGTTCATGATCATGTATAAATGCATACATTAGTTACCCATATTGTTCAGTGGGTAACAGATCGGCAGTAAGAAAATATTCTTCAATGGTGCAAATTTAGTGTCTGGGAGCAAGTCCCTGTGACCCGATTGGGAACACGTGGCGTTTACATGATACATCAACAGTCTATCATACAAAACCACGATTTGCCACCACAGGCACTTGTTTCTATCTATGCATAATGCATTAGTGGACCTTCCGATGGATAGAAACAAGTTCTTGTGTTTGCCACCAACTTTAATTAAAAGAAAGCTTTATTTCAAGTCGATAAGACATGAACAGATTAATTAGTTTGCCTTCCACTGAGTCAGATACAAGATGTATGTGTAAAATGGGGGAGGGGGGAATCTATGCTATTTGTAGCTAGGGGCAGCACAGGTGCACAGCGGACAGGTTGCAGGTTCCGATGTCGAGTCCTGGTATGGGTATACTGTCTTACTTCTTACTCTTCGCTATGTTCATGAAATGAGTATCAGGAGATAGCTATTTGTATATACTACAGAAGGATGATACAAAAATGTAGATGCCGTCGTGGTCGTGATCTTATGGTAGTTTGATTAACAACTACCTGTACATATCACCTCTATATTTGCGAGTTTGAATCCCGCAGATTATCATTCAAACGTGATAATGAATGCAGGATAAATACTATTTCTTGATTTTAACAAGGTTCTGTCTTTAATTAAATTATGACAATATCAGCATCGAAAGTGCAACTTATAATTCAATTGTTCATCAGTTACAAAGAATATGTATGTGTTTGCCCCCCCCCCCCCATTTTTGGCAGACATTTAACGTAATTACAGTTTCAATTCATGGTACTTTGTTATATTTTATATCTTTAATTTCTAACAAAATTTCACAAACATATGATTTGATGGACCATCGGGAGACGCTTGTTGGTTTCTGCTGTGTTATTAAGTCCATCTGATTATTGCATCAATTGAGAATTTTTAAACTATCTTTAAATGAATAATACACAGATCAAGTTTGTTCTTGCAGTTTCCTTTCAAAATACAGCATTTTAATACCTAACATCTCTGGTGAGTGACAACAGGCTCCCTGAAGCCTATAATTTGTTCACTCCATAAAGGGGTTGTATTAAAAGCACGTAAAAACGCATAATTTTTTAGTTCACCTGGCCATAGGCCATGTGAGCCTTTGTCATGACTAAGCGTCCGTCGTCCATCGTCTGTCGTCCGTTAGCTTTTCGCATTTAAATCTTCTTCTCTGAATCCACTGAACAGATTTCAACCAAACTTGCCAGAAATGTTCATTGGGTAGTCCTCTACCAGATTTGTGTTTTTGGTGCTGATTTGGAATTCAACTTGGCCGCCAGGGGCCGTAAGGTGTTCTCATTGGCTGAAATTTAAAAAATCTTCTTGTTAGAAACCACTAAGCCAATTGAATTGTGACTTTGCAGGAATGATCATTGGGTGGTCCTGTACTAAACTTGTGAATCGTTTGCTGATCTGAAATTCAAGGTGGCCGCCATGACTCGACTTAGTTTTAACATAGGACCCTATGGAAAAAATGTTTAAAAGTCTTCTCCTCTGAAACCAGTAAGTCAATTTAAAGCAAACATGGTATGAATGGTCCTTATGTGGTCATCCAAAATGGCTACCATCAGCGGACATAGTTTTAACATAGGACCCTATGGGAAAAATGTTTGAATTTTGTCCCTCTGAAACCAGTAAGCCAATTTAAAGCAAACATGGCATGGACGGTCCTTCAGTGGTCAATTTTCAAAATTTTGTCCGGTGAGCCTGACCTCCATCCAAGATGTCCGCCTTCAGCGGACATAGTTTTAACATAGGACCCTATGAAAAAAATGTTTTAAAATCTTCTCCTCTGAAACCAGTAAGCCAATATAGCAAACATGTCATTGATGGTCCTTAGGTGGTCAACATTCAAAATTGTGTTCAGTGACCCCGATCTCGGCTCAAAATGGCCACCGTCAGCGGACATAGTTTTAGCATAGGACCCTATGGGAAAATTGTTTAAAAGTCTTCTCCTCTGAAACCAATCAGCCAATTTAAAGCAAACATGGCATAGATGGTCCTTGGATAGTATACTTTCAAAATTATAACCGGTGACCACGACCTCCATCCAAGATGGCTGTCATCAGCAAACATAGTTGTAACATAGAACCCTATGGGATTTGAATAGTAACTTAGATGTATTCGGCATGCAGACATTCTTACGAGGACTTCTTTATGTCAGGTGAGCGATACAGGCTCACCTGATCCTCTAGTTTATCAAAGGTGGAAATGTTGAAATTGTCTATTAAATTTAGTTTGATACATGTACAGACTACAGTGAGTCCTTTTATTTGATTAACTTGGTTGTTTTTTTCAGAGTTAACATAAAAAAATATGAATGATTTAACATCAAAAAAGATTTAAATACCACAGAAGAATCAGCATAAACTTGAAAGGAATAGGAATATTTGACTTAGACAGAACCCATAATATACTCATACATTTGCATGATCAGAAGTAATCGATAAATTAGAATTAATTTTGGAGCTGTTTGTATTGTGTAGAGTCTGTGTATTACATGTGGTAGTGAATAGGACACATTATACAAGATTATCTATGCAAAAAATGTAAATATGTAAAACAATGTGTTCGATTCCCCATAGTCGATTTGCGATTTTTCATGCATAAATCCAAAGAATACAATGGTATTGATATATTGGCTTCAATATTCAGTGATCAAAGACAGAAAGATGTGATGAATTAAGTGATTGAATATTTATTTAATGATTCAGAAAGACATGAGTAATTGTAGTTTTCAGTTGACAAGAAATCAGGATTCAGCCATACCTACATGTACATATTAAGATGCAGTAAACACTGAAACAGAATTTTGAGATCATGCAGATAACTTATTTTAATTGTTAATAATAAAAAAAAATGAAAGTGAAGTTGTTTCTTTTTCAGTACATTGTTTAATGACATGTTATGTGTATAAAAGTTCCCACAATTGTATGGGAAACAATATTGTTGTAGTTTTATTGGTACTTGTAAAGATATGCCACATTATCACCCAAAGGGGTTTTATATTATACACTACAATACATACACAAACTTTTGATCCATTATTTGTTCATTGGAAGTTAGGTGTTTAACACCATTTTCAAAAAAATTTCACTTACTACTATTGTGGCGAAAATTGGAGTACCCAGAGAAAACCACAGACCTGTCGAAATTCACTGAAAAACTTTAATCACATAATGTTTTATTAAGTGCACCTCGCCATGCATGGGGTTCAAACTCACAACATAAGTGGTGATACTAGATAGGTAATAATTGCACAGGTAGTAGTAAATTCAACGATCATACGATCACGACGGCTCAAGTGCAATTAAGATAAAAGGTAATCGTTTTATTGATATTGGTAGAATTTATGATTATCATAATTTATAAGCTTTCTTTTCACATCAATCCATGAAAATAATTGGTTTGCAGAAAGTATGTTTCTTAATATGTCACAGGAATCCATATGAATATGCATACCTTGCAAATGTTTACAGTTGGACCATATCCAGATAAATTAATTTTAGAGTCGCATGTCATGTTATACGTGTTTTGATTGGTTTAAAAAGTTGAGGCTATTTTCATATGTACTGAATCTGAAAATAGACGTCGTTCTCACGGCGTTGTGTGTCATTGTCATCAGGCGATTTTCTTTAAATGAGGCACCTTTGGGGTTTAACCCGTTATATAAATTTATTTCCGATTATTTGCCATATTTTGAAGAAAAAATAATATTTTACAATATTATAACAAAAAAAGTTTGAATTAATTTATAGGGATTGATCGAAATTATTTGTTCGGTTCATTAGACATAACCTCAATCAGGTTGTACACACCCTTGCGTAACCTGCATGTATTTCGTCATGAACCGAACACAAATTGCGATCAATCCTAAAACAAATTTGGTTGAATAGTTGATTGATTATTTTTGTAATGTCAAGTGAGCAGTGTTTCAGCTATGTACATTTTTTTTTTATTTTCCTGATGATAATTAAGTTTACAATCAATTACAGTAATTAATGGTTGAAAGGTGGCATTTGTATAATGGTCATAAATGAAAGAAGTATAGGATTATGAAAAGAAAGTTAAAACAGTAATGGTCTGAATTGTTGATCATTACTGTTTTAACTTTCTCAATTCCACCAATATCAATCGCCACTCGCTGAAACACAAAAAGGGGGACAACACCATCTGATGTTGGAAATGCAGGTCATGGCTTGGGATAGGATAAATGATGGGGTCAGAAAAATGCATTGGAACAGGGTACACCAATGACCACTCCAAACAATTGATGTTTGTTGTGAATATGACATTCTCCATACAAAAGGAACTTGTTTATGTTCCATCACATGGAACAGTTAACATAATCTAATTAAGAAATAAATCGTGGGAGTCAGAATGTGTTTTCAGTTTTAACATGGGATGGTGGATATTAATGATTTATCCCGAGCCAGAGGCGAGGGATAAAATTTACCAATATCCGCCAACCCATGTTAAAACTCAAAACACATTAATTCTGGCTTACATGAATTATTTCGATTCTGATATGTCTAAGAGCAGAAATACCGTAGTATACATGTACTTTGATTGGAAGACGGGTATTTATATTTACGTTTGCAGAATATGTTGCACACAATGTATGCTGCCAAATTCGAGCAGACAATAATTCATCAAGATGTACATTTACGACGGGAAAGTCGGTCACATGTGCATGTGCTAATGAGATTATAACCAATCTATAAATCGCTCGTTATTCACATAATCTAATTAAGAAATAAATCGTGTTCACAAAGTGAAAGAAGGACGTCATATTAAAATTAGGTGTTTGTTCCGTTTATTTTTTATGATATACTAAACCTTAGTATACAAAAAGTATCCAACAAACATCTCATTACAATTACACTATCTTGACAGAAATATGTCAACTTTTGAAAAGTACCCTATTTATTCATTTAAAAACACACTTTCTCTGTTAAAATATTTTTGGATTTGCATCAAACTTATGACACTAATAAGAATATTTTCTGTAGAATTTAATGGAAATAATACTATGAATTATTTTACAAATATAGGTTTTCAAGTATTAAAACAAAAATTAGCTATTGCCATCATTTAGCATTCATCTTCATCCATAAACATTTAAAACTATTTTCACTAATCACAGGCCCAATTAGAACCAAACATGATAGATATGTTACATGGGTGATTCTCAACATTACATGTTTTTCATGGGCCCGGGTGGCTCAATGATTTAGGTCGCTGGATCTAGCAACTCATACAAGCCTATCATCAATACAGAGTGGGTTCACGCCCGGCTTTGTAAATTACAAAAAAGGTGCACTCGACTCGCAGATGCAAGTGATAAAATTTACCAGTTGCTTGTCCATGGTCGGTGGTTCTCTCATGGTACTCCGGCTTCCTCCACCACTAAAACTGGTACCCATGTTATAGCTGAAATAGTGTTGAAAGTGGCGTTAAGCACCAAACATCAAATCAACCAATCATGTTTTTCATTGGATTCAGAAATTAAACATGGCTTCTACGACCAATTCTTTCTGATGCTGAAGTTTCAAAATCTTATCTGAAACCACACATGGGATGAAAATGTTATTTTGTAGGAATATGTCATATTTGACCCTCTTCAAAAGTTTTGTTTTTGCCCATCGGAAATCTAAGATAGCCACCGATGTAGGACAAATAAAAAAAAAGTCATTCATCTCAGAAACTAAATATTTGATTGAACCCAAGCTGAACAAGAGTAATCGTTGAATGGTCCCTTACAATTTATCTTTTTTCTCTGAAAATCGGAAATCCAAGATGATCATGAGGACAAATTTAACATAGGACCCTACAGGAAAAACATTTCACAATTATTCCTGTCTGAAACAGTTGAAACATTTGTAGGCAAATTTGGCTGTGCATTGGGTGGTTCTTTACAAAATATCTGGTTTTAAGATGATAGAAAATTGGTGGCATCAAAATGGTGTATGAATACACACTCATTGTTTTGCTTTATTTTTCCTTTTTATAGATCTGAAATCCATGTTAGCAGACAACACATGCTTTGGGTTTTACTCTTGTTTATCCAGTTTAATTTGGATTCTTAAAATAATCGAGACAAATGAGTTTTGTTTTGTTTTCTTATTTTTCTATAGTTTGGTTGTTAGTGACATAACATTACAATACAAAAGACATACAAAACATGTGAAGTTTTATAAGTATAAAGTGTCCTCAATTCTAGAAAATATAGGAAATGACACTCCTAATCAATATGATTAATACAGACCCTTCTCTCTCTTTGCATCTTTCTATGATGGCCTTTTTCAATTTGAAATTTACCTACACAAATTCTGAATTTACTAAATATTTTTGGCTTTCCAAATTTGAATGTGAAAGATAGTAGTTTATTTTACCAAGATGGTTGATACATTTTAATAATAGAACAATATTTTGATGAATGAATTATATAGGACAATTTGGGTTGCATTTCAGCTTTCAATTTTCATCATAAAATTTAAAATAGATATCCATATGTTTTACACAGGATATGCTATTATGTTTATTCATTGCAAATATAACCTCTGACAAGACAAGGTAATGAAGACAAAATAAGAAATTTTCATATAAAAGGTGGTATATCTTGGTCTTCTAGTAACTATGGCATTCATTAGTGAGATATTCAGACAACATTGATTGAAAACCAATATTTTGGTGGTCCTCCCACAGGCGATTGTGATATGAAATCCCTCCCCTCTTTTTTAGCTTTCTGTTTACACATTTATTTTCAATAACATTTCTTTATTATTTACTGTATTTTTTACTTTATTAAACATGTGTATATTCATACAATCGTGTGGTAATACCATCTTAAATGTGTCTTCTATTGTTATTATCAAAAAAGCAGCAGAGAGGGCCTACACATATAAGATTCTACGGTAACGTTGTTGTCAGATATTTCAGCAGATAAACAATGCAAATTAATTTGTGAAGAAGGGATAACTCTTTAAAAGCACATCTGTGAAACATGTATTTCAGAAAAATTGTTACTACGCTGATTATTAAAAATAAATGAAAATGAAAACGACGATTGCATTACATTATATACATGACGTTTGCTGTGGCGTAACTTATAAATACTCCAATCATTGATGTGATTAATTAAATGTAAATGCTAATTCATTGGTTTTTTTTAAATTATTTTCTAATTAGAAAGAGTTGGATGGGGGAATATCAATGAATCAAATTTAGGTTCTCACATATCAAGGTCTCTATAAGAATTATTCCTTTATAATTAGAAGAAGTTGGGGATTGAATACATATCACTGAGACATCAATCGAATTTGGTTCTCAATCAAGGTCTTGAATAAATATCAAAGCAAAATAAAATATAAAACAAAAACAAAAAACACACAAACAAATAAAGAAAAATCAGAACAAAACGTCAAAAACAAAAACAAAGCAAAAATAATTATACACACTGTGACTTTCCGGTGTATAGTAAATGTGGAAAAAATAGATTGTGACTTTTGTTCTACCGACGCAACACATACTTACGATATATATTGAACACAGACAAAATAACAATATTAATTCCATACAGTCAATGATAAGCAAACAATTTTCCCAAAAAAAAATAAAGGAAAACAATTCGGTTTATTATTTTCGTTAACGGATTTTGCTATACAGTTGCGATATTGTTGAACGCAGGACTAATTTAATGTCGCATGGCTTATTGAATTTGCAGGCAACTATATACCATCGGCAATATCCAAGTTTGTTATGCTGCTGCTCTGCCAGGTTCCATCGTTGAGCGTTCATGATTCTGCTGTCCGCACCAAATATTTATATTTGAAATTCATATGAAAGGAAATAAAAAAAAAGCTAAATGCATAACAATATCTTGCTTTATTGTGGAGCCCAGTAACTGACATGAGAATTTTAATTTCGTTTATACGAAATAGTTTCCGGAGCCCGTTTCTGACATGATAATTCTTTTTTTTATTTCGTTTATACATATTTTTTTTTAATTTAGTTTATGTCAGTTAACGGGCTCCATACTTTATTGTTACTCATAAAAAAAAATTAATTCAGAAAGAAACGTCTTTTAATTTCATAATATTAATGTTTTAAAAAGAAACCATCATAAAGAAAGATAAATAAAAAGTTGGTATGCGGTGAAATATGTATCTAATTACGAATTATACCTCAAAAGACGGTATTGTCATAATGTGGTCTTATTTTATGGTACTAGGATGTTCTTTACAAAGTTTTGTCCAATGAAAGAAGACCACAGGATTTACAAATACATCCTTGCTCTTTGTATTTGATCTCGATCTCGATCTTGTCTTATTATTTGTTATGTTAATTTGTCTTTTGTATGAACATTATTTATATACACGACTGTATGGTTTAAAAGCAGGATTGGCCGGGAAATACCAGTGGCGGGAATTCCCAGGGGTAATTACCGGGAAAAACCGTCCTGGCAAATACCCTAAATTTGAGCTCAAGCGGGAAGTATGATTTTTAGATGTGATTAATTCTTCAAAGTTGCTAGAAAAAAAAGATAACATTTTAACACACAGTGTTGAAATTACATATCAGTTTAATAAATATGGGTATACAGCCTAGGTGTTGGATCATTAAGAAGGACTTCAGGCAACTTTTGAAATTATAATCTTCATATAAACATAATATTTATACAAAAGACTTATATTATAAACATGTTAACACTGTCACCACAATTTTATAGATTTTTTACTTCTTTGAACAGTTGATTTACAATAATCACTTAACAATTAATAACCGATTGTTTTGCCAGGTTGATTACATGTAATCTATAATATCTTAAGGGTATTTCCTTTATGCTATAATAATGACTAACGTTTTTAATTTGTTTTTACAAACTAATTAACACATCTTCAATAACCTTTAGATATCAATAAGTCCAGTTTGTAAAGACAAACAATAAACATGTCAAAAGCAGGTCAGAATATGGTTTTAATCACTAAACAAAGGACGTACAAAGTGGGGATTACAAGTAGAGAATAATTTTCTTAATATTTTTATCAAAATCAATATATTTTTTAACAAATATCAATTTTTCAATATCAATTTTATATATCTGTACATTAACACTATACATTTATAAGAAGATATATCCCAATAATCTGGAACTCAAAGAAATTTAGGGGGCCCCGGTGGCTCAATGAGTTATGTCGCTGGATCTAACAACTCATACAAGCCTATCACAAAATGATACGACGTGGGTTCGCACCTGGCTTTGGAAAATATAAAAAATGGTGCACTCGACTCGCAGCCGCAAGTGATAAAGTTTACCAGTTGCTTGTCCATGGTCGGTGGTTCTCTCCGGGTACTCCGGCTTCCTCCACCACTAAAACTGGTCGCCATGATATAGCTGAAATATTGTTGAAAGTTGCGTTAAACATTAAAAATCAAAATCAAGTCAAAGAAATTTACACTATGCACAGTAAACAAGTGCACAATGTGTACAGGTTCACGTACCATTATATTTGCAAATTAAGAATCAATCTTATTTCCCAGTATTTTCCGTCCTAAGAAATATGAGTATTTCCCGCTTTTTTGCCAACCCTGTTTAAAAGGAATATATTACTTGGTTCTATTTTAAGCTTGTCTTATTATTTGTTATGTTAATTTGTCAAGTAGGGCCTACGCACATGTGTTTAGCAAGAAGATAATTTGATTGATTGATTGATTGATTGATTGATTGATTGATTGATTGATTGATTGATTGATTGATTGATTGATTGATTGATTGATTGATCAGTATAAATTGTAATATCATACCACTATTTTTTTCAATTGATTTCAAAGCTATTGTTGGCAAGATAGCTGGGACCAGCAAATTTATTACAAATTACACGAAATACATTCCCTAGTTGGCAAGGCTCTCTGTTCTTACGGTCAAAATCGGAAGGAACAGGTAGTCTTGACTAGATGTCGTATAGGTCATAGTAGACATACTCATAGCTATTTGTTAAAAAATGAGGAACGACCGGAATGTATTCGTGTAATTCCAATTTTTCGCTTAAACATGTTTTAATAGACTGGGTAGATTTTGCCGATGTTCGGCAAACATTCTACAACGTCAACAATTTATGTGATTTATTTACAAATGTCGCAGGCGGCACAATTTTGCAATTTTGCAATTTTCAAAAGAAATTAATTTATATACAAAAATATAATTATATAACATATGTTCTAAATGTATTTTTCTATCTTTTTAATATTTCTTTTATTTGTACATATTATCCGATTGTTTTATAAACAAATATGTTTTGTTTTATTTCTAAGGAACTTGTAGGTGCGTACATATAATAATAAATTTAATCACGCTGAAATATTGCTAAAGTTGGCGTAAAACACCAATTATTCAATCAATTAATCAATCAATCAAAGCTATTGTCAATTAAATTACGGGATAGATATTCGTGAGTTCAATCTCTGGTCGGATCACAGCAAACATTATACAATTTGTCTTTATATTTCTCTGCTAAGCATATAGAAGTGATCGTATGGTAGTTGGGTTCACAAGGGCTAGATGCGTCGGAATTTTTTTTTACTATACAATACAACAAGGGGAGGAACTCACTTGATTCCGTTTATTTAAGTGGTTGTGTTAAATTGATCGTAACTTCGGAAGCCTTAATATTTTCAAAAAATGTTTTCACCAGTCGAAAGTCAAGTAATTTTCCTTTCCAAAGATACCCCAATTGTTAATAATAATAATAATAATAATATTGTCTTTTATTTCAACAGGATGAATAGCACATTTAGTTATACAAACTAGTTTACAATGTGGTTCTGCATTATATATAGTATTTACACAATAAATTATAAAACTATAAAATCAATATAAAAACAGTGTTGAATGAATGAATGAATTCTTTATTTGCAAAAAGCATATACATGCTATAGCAATCAAACAGATATATACACATGTAACACAATGACAAACAGCAGAGTTATACTGTACAATAGATAATGAGTATATTTCAATTGAAATAATCATTTAAATATTAGGTCTTAAAAATTTCTAAAGATGTACTTTCTCTCATTTTATTTGACATATATTATTCCAAAGATTGCATGACGATATAACAAAAGAACGTCTATAATATTCCGTTTTAGCTTTTTGTACAAAAGTAAATTGTTAACACTTTGTCTAGTTATTTTTGAACTTACTTGACTAACATACTGAAAAACATTCAAATACTCTGATGTTAAGTTGTTCAACACTTTATAAGTTAAAATGCATTTTCTCTAAGCAAATTAGGAAACGACCATTTAACTTGAAAAAGGGGGGGTGGGGCGGTTATGGTTTTTTCCAAAAAAAAAATATTCTGATTCCCAATGATGCTGAACAAATATTCTGATGTTGGTGGAGGATAAAAAAAAATAATATGATTCAGAGTTTTTGTCTTATAACCTAATGTTAAATTCTGGAAGAAAATTTTGTGCTTTGAACGACAAAAACAAATATTATAACTCTCGTGTTGTCCGAACAAAATCCCATAACCCCACCCCCCCCCCTTTTTGCAAGTTAAATGGTCGGTCCCTTATAGGCATACATTTCAAATTTTGAAAAAGAATAGGCGACGGTGTCGTAATTTTACTAACATTAAAAATTATACCAGCTGCTCTTTTTTGAAGCTTTAGCAGTCTATCAATATTTGAGCTATTTTTTTTTGTTCCTGACCATACAGTGCAGGAGTAATTGAAATGAGGAAATATAATACAGTTATATACTTTTAGCAAAGCATCACCTGACATACATGGTTTCAGACGTTTTAGTATACAAAGTTTCTTAGAAATTGTATTCGCTAATATTTCTAAATGATTTGACCATGCAAGACAACAATCAATATTAACACCTAAACGTTTAGATACTTCTACAGTTTCTAATATAACATTTTCAATTCTAATATTAATTTGTCTACATTTTGACAATGTTTGTTTTGTTCCAACCAAGATACACTGTGTCTTTTTCAAGTTAATTGTTAATTTGTTTTCATTCATCCAGTTCATACTGCTTTTTAGATCACATATTAACTTCGTTTCTATTATATCAACAGCTTTATATGTAAGGTCTTGTGAAGTATCATCTGCGTATATAGTTGCATTAGAATATTTCAAAAATTTAGGATAATCGTTCACAAATAATATAAAAAATAAGGGGCCTAATATTGATACCTGTGGTACACCAATATTATTATTGTTAGGTTTTGATATAATACCTTTCCATCCGACACTTTGTTCTCTACAAGATAAATATGATTTGAACCAAGAAACAGTATTTTCACATATACCAAACTATTTCAATTTATGGATTAAAACATTGTGATTGACAGTATCGAACGCCTTACACAGGTCGATAAATGGTACACCAGTAAATTTTCCTGGATCAATGTTTTTGAGCCATCTATTAATTAAACAATTAAGAGTTGCTTCGCAAGAATGTGTTGGCCTAAATCCCGATTGGCTACTTGTAATGAGGTGATTTTCAGATAGATACTCATAAAATAAAGTAAAAACATGTTTTTCGATGATTTTGCTTATAATTGGTAAAACTGAAACTGGTCTATAATTGTTTACCATATGTTCGTTCCCAGACTTAAAGATTGGTGACACTCTAGCCCTTTTCCAGTCATTTTCAAAGTTATTCGTTTCTATAGAAAAATTCAAAACACATGTTAAAATATCTACAATTGCATCTTATGTTAATTTGAGTAATTTTACAGATATACCATCTAACCCTGTCGCCTTAGCAGTTGAAATTCCAGACATTTGCTTTGTAACAAAATCTACAGACATTTTTGGTATTTTAAAAGAACCATTTGGCATAAGCTGTTCAACATCTCGTAGCTTATCAGCAGAATTTTTGCCTAAATTATGTCCAATATTACAGAAAAAGTAATTAAAAGCATCAGCAATCTGATCATTTTGTGATATACAAGTGTCATCAATTTGTAAGTATGATGTTTGGATATTATTACATTTTGATGGTAGGCCTCCGAACTGCTGAGGTACCATACACGAACCAAAACAAAACGGCGTGAAAATCTGAAGTCGTAAAAATGATGGGTCGCCCACTTCACATCT
>MJUT01015162.1:199767-213491 GCA_002080005.1 Gigantidas platifrons | reverse complement strand
AACGGCATGCACGCCATACTAAGCCATGCCTAGGCCACAGCAAAACAATACGTAATATTAATAAAACTGGCAATGAATCACTAACAGAGATAGAGTGACTGAGTATATATTTATCTTGCGAAGGAAACAAACCTAGAAAAAAAGGGGGCATTGCTTTTGGAAAGTGAAATCAAGGGTAACTCGGTTAAAGCGACACGCATATAATGAATATCCATAATGGGGAAAATATTGAAATATGTAGATCTCCACTAATCACGACAACTACAAATATTTTATAACCAGTTGTTCAATGTAAACACCTATTAACTTTGAGATAGTTCTGTTTCAGAATCATTTTTTTTTGTGTTTGCTGAGAATCGAAGAATAGCAAAATTCACGGAAACTATCTACTTACAAAAAAAAAAAGCTGAAAAATCCTGATGTCGGGGAGTATTTTAATATCGGCAAAATTGTTGTCATGTTACATGTATTATGAATGCCTGGCTACACACGTAAAGTGAAGTATTTTTAGAATGGTAGAATGGTAGCCGCCGTAACCTGCGGCGTGGTTTAAATACCGCATGTTCAGATTATTATGAGTTATGTGCTCAACGAGTTTAAATTGGTTTATAGATCGAATGCTGATTTAGACACAATAAATGAATTTTAATCTGTCAGTTTGCTCGATCAGGAGCGCCGTACTTTCAGGTTTCATTTCTCTCCCTCCCCCTTTTTGAGGTCAATTTATGATTTCCAAATGTCACCACGTGCGTGATATAGACACAAAAATAATAATATTGTGATAAAATTAAATGATGCACTTGCTTATCTAAGCCAATGTTGACACATAACAGTCCTGCAAAGTTCGGCCACAGCAACAACAAAAAAAAACTTTGCGGGACAGGTGCTTTGTCAGTTTGTGACTTGAGTCACGTATGCCCATCATATGGGTACACATTTACTGCAAAGACAGCGATTGTTTTTAATTAACAGATACATATAGATAAAATATTTTAAGAAGCGTAGCGTTGGTATTTTGTGCCCATGGAATCGGTCTTGCCTTGCACATAAGAAAATGTATGCATGGTGCAATTGCGTTTAGGTCACTTGTAAATTTGCCCACATTTTTTTTCTCGTGGCAAAACAACTGCTGGTGTTTCACTTGGTATATAATGTTTTACTAATGTTACAATGTCCATATAAATTTAAGCAGATTACACAGAATAATGATGTGCGAGATATGTTTAACCCAGTTTGGTATATATACCTTTGTATACTGATGTTGCACATAACATGATTATCGGATAAATTTCAGTATATAAAAGGGTATATACCGATGGTGGAGAAACATGATAATCAGACAAACTTTAGTTTATAATAGGGTATACAGATTTGGCTTATAACACATTCTCAGATAAATTTCAGTATACAATGTATAACATGGTATGCAGTCGTTGCATAATATAATTATTATAAATTTAAGCATATAACGTAGTATACCTATGTTGCATGTAACATGATTATCAGATAAATTTCAGTATATAACATTGGTATACCAATGGTTGTGAAAACATGATTATCAGATAAATTTCAGTATATAAAGGTACAGAGGGTGCATAAAACATAATTTCAGATGTTTAATTGATTTGTACTAACCTTATTATCAAGTTTAGCTGATATGTCTTATCTTATTATCAGATGTCTAACTGATGTGCACTTTATATCGTATTTTCAAATGTTTAGCTGATATGAACTTGTCTTATTATCACATGTTTAATTGGCATGTACTTATCTTATTTTCAGAGGTTTCGCTGATGTGAACTTAAGTTATTATCAGATGTTTAACTGATGCGTACTTGCCTTATTTTCAAATGTTTAACTGATAGGTACTAACTTGTCAGATTTTGGCTGATAATTACTAACCTTGTTATCAGATGTTTAGCTGATATGAATTTACCTTATAATCATATGTTTAGCTGATAATTATTAACCTTATTATCAGATGTTTAGCTGATATGTACCTACCTTATTATCAGATCTTAAATGTACATGTACTTATCTTTTATCAGATGTTTCGCTTATATGAAGTGTCTTATTTTCATATGAATAGTTGATATGAACATATCATCTCATCGGATCAGATCTTTAGCCGATAATTACCAACCTTAATATCATATGTTTATCTGTAATATGTTTATCTTTTTCCAAATATTTAGCTGATATGAACTTGTCTTATTATCAGATGTTTAACAGATATGAACTTACCTTAATTTCAGATGCTTAGCCGATATCCGCTTACCTTGTTATCATATGTCTAGATGATATGTACTTATCTTAATTTCAGATGTTTAGCGGATATGTACTTATCTTATTATCAGATGTTTAGCTGATGTGAACTTATCTTTTTATCAGATGCTTAGCTGATTTGTACTTGTATTATTGTCAGATGTTTAGCTGATATGAACTTGCATTATTGTCAGATGTTTAGCTGATATGAACTTGCATTGTTTTGGATGTTTAGCTGACAATTACTAACCATATTATCAGATGGGTAGTTGATGTATTTATCTATTTTCAGATGTTTAGCTGATGTGTACTTATATTATTATCGGACGCTCCACTGATATGAACGTATCCTATTATCAGATGTTTGGCTGATATGTATTCATATTATTATCGGATGTTTAGCTGATATGTAATTATCTTATTATCAGATGCTTAGCTAATATTAACTTATCTTCTTGTCAGATGTTTGGATATGAGCTTGTATTATTATCGGATGTTTGGCTGATACAGTATCTTATTTTCAGATGTTTAGCTGATAATTACTCACCTTACTTTCAGACGTTTAGCTGTTATGTATTTATCTGTTATTTTCAGATGTTTATCTGATATGAACTAAGCTTATTATCAGATGTTTAGCTGATATTTACAGATGTTTAGCGAACACGTACTTATATTATTTTCAGATGTTTAGCTGGTACGTAATTATATTATTTTCAGTTGTTTAGCTGCTATATATGTACTTACAATTTTGTATAATTTTCAGATGTTAGCTATATGTACTTACCTTGTTATCAGATGTTTAGCTGATACGTACTTATATTATTTTCATATGTTTAGCTGGTACGTAATTATATTATTTTCAAATGTTTAGCTGCTATATATGTACTTACAATCTAATATAATTTTCAGATATTTAGCTGATACGTACTTATAACATTTTCAGATGTTTAGCCGATATGTACTTATATTATTTTCAGATGTTTAGCTGATACGTAATTATAGTAGTTTCAGATATTTAGCTGATATGTACTTATATTATTTTCAGATTTTTAGCTGATACGTAATTATAGTAGTTTCAGATATTTAGCTGATATGTACTTATATTATTTTCAGATTTTTAGCCGATACATACTTGTATTAATTTCAGATACTTAACTGATACGTACTTATATTATTATTAGATGTTTAGCTGATATGAACTTGTGTTATTATCAGATGTTTGTTGTGCCATTGATGGCATGCCGGAAAACCAAATAAAATGCTCTGGCAGGTGAAAATCAAAGGTTCACAAGAAATACGTATATTAGAATATAGATAATTTTGTCAGATCTATCTTGGCAGTAAGTAATGTTCATAGTTAATTTTATTTTCTCTTTTAATAGTTTTGTGTAACCTTAATACTTGGGAATTGGCATCTAAATGCTATCTACTAAATGTAAGTATGGATAATTGGATCCAGTATTGTGAACTTCATCGAAGCCCGTCGCACAACAGGTGGCGTTGATCTGGGGCTATAAGTTGAATGGTAAGAATTACACAATTATAGCACAGTTTAATTGAATTGAGCAAATTTGTCTGCTTAGTTTAGTCGAATTACACATTTATAGCCAATTTGGCCTGGAATCTACTTGTTATTGATTACAGAGTTAGACGTTGTATAGCACAAGTTATTTGAATTGAGCCAACTTGCCGGATTAGTTTAGTTTGGAAATTATTATAGGTGGAGTTGTAAGAATTACACATTTATAGCCAATTGGCTCGGAATCCATTTGTTATTGAATACAGAGTTATATAGCACAAGTTATTTGAATCGAGCCAATTTTGCTGATTTAAAATTTTAAGTATAGGTTAAAGAATCATATAAGAACATTATTGTCACTGGAAGACCCTCCCAATTATATAATGTTTCATATTGGTGGAAATGATCTTGGATAAGTTGTATTTATGATTCAGGCACCAATATTTTATTGTGTGAATTTCTGATAGCCCCTCTTTTTCGAGAACATTAGTTTCTCTTAAGATGTAAGCATTTTGTTAAAATTTTGAAAGTGAAAATTATTCACTATTACAAACCATATAGTACACGTGTACGGCACAATGGTCACAGCTTGCGCAGCTCCCCCCAATTTATTGGCGGTTGTCACGACAATCAAGTTATCTTACAACTTAAAGCTTGCTTGCCATTCCAATATGGCCGATTTCGCTGCGTTCAACGAAGTATATCAGTGGACATATTGAATTTAACATTTACCTCCGATGTCCAGGGTTAATTACTTCCATTTTATTTCTGCATATTCTCATATATTTAAGACTGCTAGCGTTAGCCACTGATTTCCAGGGCTAATTGCTATCCGACAGTCATCATTTTTCATCTATGATCTGCCATTGGAACATATTCGGCGATCAGCATGGATAAACAAACATTCAATTTAATCATTTTAAAGTCAAATTTTTATCATATGACATTTTACTCAATTTACAAATTATCTAGTCATATTCAAATTTAACAATTGTAACATATGACATTTTACTCAATTTACAAATTATCTAGTCATATTCAAATTTAACAATTGTAACTTGTGAATAAATTGCTGTGGCCAATTGTTGCCAAACCTTTATTGATTGTTTTGTTTTTTATGAGGGCATCTGGGGATAATGATAAGCAAACAATTTTCCAAAAAAAAAAATAAAGGAAAACAAATAAAGGAAAACAATTCGGTTTATTATTTTCGTTAACGGATTTTGCTATGCAGTTGCGATATTGTTGAACGCAGGACTAATTTAATGATTTCTACCTCGCATGGCTTATTGAATTTGCAGGCAACTATATACCATCGGCAATATCCAAGTTTGTTATGCTGCTGCTCTGCCAGGTTCCATCGTTGAGCGTTCATGATTCTGCTGTCCGCACCAAATATTTATATTTGAAATTCATATGAAAGGAAATAAAAAAAAGCTAAATGCACAACAATATCTTGCTTTATTGTGGAGCCCAGTAACTGACATGAGAATTTTAATTTCCTTTATACGAAATAGTTTCCGGAGCCCGTTTCTGGCATGAAATTTTTTTTTATTTCGTTTATACATATTTTTTTTTAATCTAGTTTATGCGAAATACTATTTCGTGTAGCGTCATAAAAATATTTATCATGTCAGTTAACGGGCTCCATACTTTATTGTTACTCATAAAAAAAAAATCTAATTCAGAGAGAAGCTTCTTTTAATTTCATAATATTAATGTTTTAAAAAGAAACCATCATAAAGAAAGATAATTAAAAAGTTGGTAAGCGGTGAAATATGCATCTAATTACGAATTATACCTCAAAAGACGGTATTGTCATAATGTGGTCTTATTTTATGGTACTAGGATGCACTCTGCAAAGTTTTGACCTTTTTATCTAAGACATCAGCATGTCTGGCTTGCATCCGGGATATGTCCAATGAAGGAAAACCACAGGATTTACACAAACATCTTTTTTCTTTGTATTTGATCTCGATCTACTTTTATCTTTTATGGTTTAACAGGAATATATTACTTGATTCTATTTTAAGCTTGTCTTATTATTTGTTATGTTAATTTGTATTTTGTATGAACATTATTTATATACACGACTATATGGTTTAAAAGCAGGATTGGTCTGGAAATACCAGTGGCGGGAATTCCCAGTGGTAATTACCGGGAAAAACCGTCCTTACAAATACTCTACATTTGAGCTCAAGCGGGAAGTATGAATTTTAGATGTGATTAATTCTTGAAAGTTGCTATAAAAAAAGATAACATTTTAACACACAGTGTTGAAATTACATCAGTTTAATAAATATGGGTATACAGCCCTAGTGTTGGATCATTAAGAAGGACTTCAGGCAACTTTTGAAATTGTAATCTTCATATAAACATAATATTTATCCAAAAGACTTATATTATAAACATGTTAACATTGTCACCACAATTTATATATTTTTTACTTCTTTGAACAGTTGATTTACAATAATCACCTAACAATTAATAACCGATTGTTTTGCCAGGTTGATTACAGGTAATCTAATATCTTAAGGGCATTTCCTTTATGCTATAATAATGACTAACGTTTTTAATTTGTTTTTACAAACTAATTAACACATCTTCAATAACCTTTAGAAATCATCAAGTCCAGTTTGTAAAGACAAACAATAAACATGTCAAAATTAGGTCAGAATATGGTTTTAATCACTAAACAAAGGCCGTACAAAGTGGGGATTACAAGTAGAGAATAATTTTCTTAATATTTTTATCAAAATCAATATTTTTTTTTTTAACAAATATCAATTTTTCAATATCAATTTTATATATCTGTACATTAACATTATACATTTATAAGAAGATATATCCCAATAATCTGGAACTCACAGAAACTTAGGGGGCCCTCGTGGCTCAATGAGTTTTGTCGCTGGATCTAACAACTCATACAAGCCTATCACAAAATGATACGACGTAGGTTCGCACCGGCTTTGTAAATTACAAAAAATGGTGCACTCGACTCGCAGCCGCAAGTGGTAAAGTTTACCAGTTGCTTGTCCATGGTCGGTGGTTCTCTCCGGGTACTCCGGCTTCCTCCACCACTAAAACTGGTCGCCATGATATAGCTGAAATATTGTTGAAATTGGCGTTAAACACCAAAAATCTAAATCAAGTCAAAGAAATTTACACTATGCGCAGCAAACAAGTGCATAATGTGTACAGGTTCATGTACCATTATATTTGCAAATTAAGAATCAATCTTATTTCCCAGTATTTTCCGTCCTAAGAAATATGAGTATTTCCCGCTTTTTTGCCAACCCTGTTTAAAAGGAATATATTACTCGGTACGTCTAAACACCGATCAGGACTCATGAGTGCACTCAGGACAAACAATGTGCACTCAGGACATGAAAAAATGGGCTTATCAGATATTAAAGTAGATCATCTTATTCGAAATTTGATTTGCAATCGTATGCAATACGATTGAAATCGATAGTATCAATATTTTTTAAGTTATAACCATTTTGTGCGACACGTGCCATATCTGTGTAGTCAGTCGTGCGTGGACGCATGTTTATTGTAGCCATTGGTGCGGAGATAGCCATCAAGCGCGCAATAAACAAAAACGAAGAATCTAAAAATGATATATACAAAATTAATACACTGTTGTGTTGTAGATATGCAATGAAAACTTATTCAAATCTATACGGAAATAAAATGGTATTATTTTTTTTCAATATGAAATTGATTTTTTTATCCATATTTCCAAGAGATTTTCTTTATCCTAGAACTAAATTAAATGAATTTATCTCAATATAAAATGTGATTTGTTTTTAATTTACATATGCACGTATAAAATGAGATTTTTTTTTATCAGATATTGCAAATGAGATGAGAATAATTATCTGTTCATTTAAGTTCATTTTGCAACAAGAAATTTTCATTTTTAAATTGTAATGAGAATTTTTTATATAAAGTTTGAAATTATAAAATATTATTGAAATTTGCAGACTAAAGGAAAGAAGATATATGTACCTTAAGAAATCCAGAGATGTTGTGACAATCCATTGTTACTATACTTCTTTGAAGAAGGACAATTCGTATAAAAACGTGTAAGTTAGTTTGAGAACCTCCCAGAACAATACCTATCTCGACAGCATGTAACCATCGTTGAATATTCCGGTATCTGTCCACGTGGTATAGTGTACCTCATGGTAATGCAAAGCAGACTTCCCAAGAATATGTCAGAACCGACCCCAAAGTAATAGAAGAAATCCGAGGTCGTCTCAATCAAAAACAGTCGTGCTCCGATATATGCAAAGACTTAGCATTTAAAGACTTAGACAGCGCACCTCGTGATCACCACCAAATTTGCAATTTGAAGCACAACGCAAAGAAGAAAGACCGATTGGGTGCTATTGGAAACGTTGCGGACAAGGTTATACTACTGACCAGATGAAAGACATGCAACAATTCTTGAAATCCGATCCAGATCACATTCTTGGTATTGACAGAACTTTTAACTTGGGAGCCGTTTATGTTGCGAACTTTGTTTATAAAAACATACAAGTTGTAAATAAAGAAACAAGTGACCATCTAATATTTGTCGGACCTATGTTTCTTCATTGGGATGGATCCTTCCTATCTTACCATACATTTCTGTCTCATATAAAAGCTAGACTGTCCGAAACTATAAGACATATAAACATTCGTATCGCCAGCGACGATGAATCTGGTTTGACCAAAGCCATCGATAATGTATTTCCTAATGTCCAACGCCTTCTGTGTATCAAGCTTATTAAAGACAACATATCCGACCATTTGAAAAACAAAACCGGCGTCACTGATAAAGACCGAGCTGAAATATTATCAGAAATGTTTGGTTATAACGGTTTACTGAATGCATGTGGCCTGTCCGAATTCAACTTGCTATCGAATGAATTATGTACCAAGTATCCATACTTCGAGGCGTATTACAACAGCCTGTCTTAGAGACCGACTAGAAGACCACGTTCTTCAGCAAAAATCACAACTACAGCACGAACGATTATGAACAAACAACAAGCCGTTGATTGGACACCACAACCCATTCCTGAGCTGACAACCAAGTCATTGAACGTCGTTCGTATTCAACATGTAGACTTAAAGCGATCTCTTTATGGTACCGGAAACTACGAACTCTGTGGGAGATACAAAAGACATAGTGTTTTTCACCAATGTTGGTTTTCAAAGACACTCGAGCAGCGTGAGCGCTTATTTCAAAAGTTGTTGAACGACCACACTACTCTAGTCACAGCCTTCAAATCTACATGTTCAGATTTCGAAGTTCCCAAACCCCAGAAACTTGCCAAGAAGCCTCACCAGAACAAACGAACTCGAACCAATCGTACACAGCCAAGATATTAGAACTTTCTTTTTCGATCCTTCAATTCATTGTGTTTTTAGAACTATAACTGAATTAATTAAAATATTGTATATTGTGTTTTGCTTCTGTCATATTATTTTAAATATGCATTCAACAAGTAACAAGTACATGTACATTAAAAAATGTGCAGACAAATGATCATCTCTTCTTTAATAATTCTATTTTATAAACTATGTACTTTAAAAAAAACCTCTAATTTCCATAGTATGTAATTTTTATTTAAAAATAATTCCATTTGGTGTTTGTTTGTTTGTTTGTTTGTCTCTCTCTCTCTCTCTCTCTCTCTCTCTCTCACAGCTATATATGCTGGACATCTCCAGAAGAAGCACTGTCCCTTGGTGTCTGTGGCTGAGTAGCAATATATCTCTTTATATATCTGTATATTATATAACCTTGGAGTTCTGCTGGGGGCACGAGGTGGAATGTTCAATTGAACATATCCATAAGCACCGTCCCTTGATGGCCCTTGCAGATATCCAATGTTTCATCCATATGTCCAAATATACTAGCCACTTCTTAGTACAAACTAAGATATGCATTACAAGGATTACATATTTATTATTATTATTATTTTTAGGGGTTTTTGGGGGGTTTTTGTTTGTTTGTTGGTATGTGTGATATCGTTTCTTTGAATTTCCTGGATTGCACTTTGGCAGAGATCAGGTACAATAGTACCACATATACTGTATCACTACTGAATACCGGTATACTATCAATTAAAATTATTTATATATTTACTGTTTATAGCAATGTACTGTCTATTGTATTAATCATAATTGTTATATTTGTGTAACTGCCCCCTGTGGGACCATGATTGGAATAATAAATATTTGATTTTGATTTGATTTGTACTTTTAAAAATAGTTTTAAGTTGCATAGAATTTACGCAATAAAAAATCTCTCTTTTCTGAAAGTATTCATATTTTTAAACTTTGTGATTTTAATACTAAGTACGTACGCACGAAACACTTTTCATTCATATAACTATTTATTATGAATACCTGTTTTTGCTATGAATAGTTATGTATTAAATAAAATCAAGGACGTATATACGTCCTTTATAAAATATATACAAATCCTTTTTATGATGTAATTTGTTTGGCCAAGAAACGATAGTAATTTGTTTATTGGATTTTCATGCATGATCGATCAGTCATCCGGTTGTGTAATGGGCGGCATGTCAAAGGGGTATAAGAAAATCCTTCATAACTCCTAAATCGTTCAAGTTATCTGCACAAACCTTTGACAGTTCAATAACTATGATATACTGAAGTCATATGCATGTCCTGTGTCAAACTAAAATTACCGCATCATGTCCCGAGTGCACTTTGGAGGTCCTGAGTGCGGTGTTTAGACGTACCCTATATTACTTGGTTCTATTTTAAGCTTGTCTTATTATTTGTTATGTTAATTTGTCAAGTAGGGCCTACGCACATGTGTTTATCAAGAAGATAATTGTATTGATTGATTGATTGATTGATTGATTGATTGATTAGTACAAATTGTAATATCATACCACTGTTTTTTTCAATTGATTTCAAAGCTATTGTTGGCAAGATAGCTGGGACCAGCAAATTTAAAACAAATTACACGAAATACATTCCCTAGTTGGCAAGACTCCCTGTTCTTACGGTCAAAATCGGAAGGAACAGGTAGTCTTGACCAGATGTCGTATAGGTCATAGTAGACTTACTCATAGCTATTTATTAAATAATGAGGAACGACCGGAATGTATTCCGTGTAATTCCAATTTTTCGCTTAAACATGTTTTAATAGACGGCGCAGATTTTGCCGATGCTCGGCAAACATTCTACAACGTCAACAATTTATGTGATTTATTTACAAATGTCGCAGGCGACACAATTTTGCAATTTTCAAAAGAAATTAATTTGTATACAAAAATATAATTATATAACATATGTTCTAAATGTATGTTTTTATCTTTTTAATATTTCTTTTATTTGTACATATTATCCGAATGTTTTATAAACAAATATGTTTTGTTTTATTTCTAAGGAACTTGTAGGTGCGTACATATAATAATAAAATTTAATCACGCCACGATATAGCTGAAATATTGCTAAAGTTGGCGTAAAACACCAATTATTCAATCAATTAATCAATCAATCAAAGCTATTGTCAATTAAATTACGGGATAGATATTCGTGAGTTCAATCTCTGGTCGGATCACAGCAAACATTATACAATTTGTCTTTATATTTCTCTGCTAAGCATACAGGAGTGATCGTATGGTAGTTGGGTTCACAAGGGCTAGATGCGTCCGAAAAAAAATTACTATACAATACAACAAGGGGAGGAACTCACTTGCTTCCGTTTATTTAAGTGGTTGTGTTAAATTGATCGTAACTTCGGAAGCCTTAATATTTTCAAAAAATGTTTTCACCAGTCGAAAGTCAGTAATTTTCCTTTCCAAGGAAACCCCAATTGTTAGTAATAATAATAATAATAATAATAATAATAATAATAATAATGTATTTTATTTCAACAGGATGACTAGCACATTTAGTTATACAAACTAGTTTACAATGTGGTCCTGCATTATATATAGTATTTACACAATAAATTATAAAACTATAAAATCAATATAAAAACAGTGTGAATGAATGAATGAATTCTTTATTTGCAAAAAGCATATACATGCTATAGCAATCAAACAGATATATACACATGTAACACAATGACAAACAGCAGAGTTATACTGTACAATAGATAATGAGTATATTTCAATTGAAATATTCATTTAAATATTTGGTCTTAAAAATTTCTAAAGATGTACTTTCTCTCATTTCATTTGACATATATTATTCCAAAGATTGCATGACGATATAACAAAAGAACGTCTATAATATTCCGTTTTAGCTTTTTGTACAAAAGTAAATTGTTAACACTTTGTCTAGTTATTTTTGAACTTACTTGACTAACATACTGAAAAACATTCAAATAGTCTGATGTTAAGTTGTTCAACACTTTATAAGTTAAAAATGCATGTTCTCTAAGCAAATTAGGGAACGACCATTTAACTTGAAAAAGGGGGGCGGCGGTTATGGTTTTTTCTTTAAAAAAATATTCTGATTCCCAATGATGCTGAAAAAATATTCTGATGTTGGTGGAGGATCAAAAAAAATAATATGATTCAGAGTTTTTGTCTTATAACCTAATGTTAAATTCTGGAAGAAAATTTTGCGCTTTGAACGACAAAAAAAATATTATAACTCTCGTGTTGTCCGAACAAAATCCCATAACCCCCCCCCCCTTTTGCAAGTTAAATGGTCGGTCCCTTATAGGCATACATTTCAAATTTTGAAAAAGAATAGGCGACGGTGTCGTAATTTCACTAACATTTAAAATTATACCAGCTGCTCTTTTTTGAAGCTTTAGCAGTCTATCAATATTTGAGCTATTTTTTTTGTTCCTGACCATACAGTGCAGCAGTAATTGAAATGAGGAAATATAATACAGTTATATACTTTTAGCAAAGCATCACCTGACATACATGGTTTCAGACGTTTTAGTATACCAAGTTTCTTAGAAATTTTATTCGCTAATATTTCTAAATGATTTGACCATGCAAGACAACAATCAATATTAACACCTAAACGTTTAGATACTTCTACAGTTTCTAATATAACATTTTCAATTCTAATATTAATGTTTCTACATTTTGACAATCTTTGTTTTGTTCCAACCAAGATACACTGTGTCTTTTTCAAGTTAATTGTTAATTTGTTTTCATTCATCCAGTTCATACTGCTTTTTAGATCACATATTAACTTCGTTTCTATTATATCAACAGCTTTATATGTAAGGTCTTGTGAAGTATCATCTGCTTATATAGTTGCATTAGAATATTTCAAAAATTTAGGATAATCGTTCACAAATAATATAAAAAATTAGGGGCCTAATATTGATACCTGTGGTACACCAATAGTATTATTGTTAGGTTTTGATATAATACCTTTCCATCCGACACTTTGTTCTCTACAAGATAAATATGATTTGAACCAAGAAAAAGTATTTTCACATATACCAAACTATTTCAATTTATGGATTAAAACATTGTGATTGACAGTATCGAACGCCTTACACATGTCGATAAATAGTACACCAGTCAATTTTCCTGGATCAATGTTTTTGAGCCATCTATTAATTAAACAATTAAGAGTTGCTTTGCAAGAATGTGTTGGCCTAAATCCCGATTGGCTACTTGTAATGAGGTGATTTTCAGATAGATACTCATAAAATGAAGTAAAAACATATTTTTCGATGATTTTGCTTATAATTGGTAAAACTGAAACTGGTCTATAATTGTTTACCATATGTTCGTTCCCAGACTTAAAGATTGGTGACACTCTAGCCCTTTTCCAGTCATTTTCAAAGTTATTCGTTTCTATAGAAAAATTCAAAACACATGTTAAAATATCTACACTTGCATCTTATGTTAATTTGAGTAATTTTACAGATATACCATCTAACCCTGTCGCCTTAGCAGTTGAAATTCCAGACATTTGCTTTGTA